>CAUYUJ010011914.1:272821-282821 GCA_963575745.1 Prorocentrum cordatum | reverse complement strand
ACATCCAGGGACAAAAGGGGGTCAGCCAGCGCGCTGGATCTTGCAGGTTCCTGCAGAGCCAAGAGTGCATTCACCCGGGTTAGCGCACAGGATCTTGCAGGATTCTGCAGGATTTTGCAGGATCCTGCAAAGCCCGACTGATTCAGGTTTGGCTTGACCAGGGCCAGTAGATCCCCGACCAGAGGCCTCCTGCTCCTTGTCCCCTTCTGGGCCATCGGGTGGGGTGGGGGGCCTTCGTCGCCTGGTCATGATGGAAGGCGCGGCCCTCCTCTGGCTCCTTCCAGCTTCTTGTGTATGTCTTCTGGAATGTATGGCCCTCTTTCGGTGCCGCCAGAGACCTCCACGGACCTCCAGGGACCTCCTTTCCGGGGACCTCAAGAGACGTTCTCCTCTGCCTCCCCTTCTAAGCCCTCGCGGAGGGGCGGGGGAGTATGGCCCTCGTCGCCATGGCTGGACGCGCATCGGAATCTTGGTCAGGGTGCTTTCCGGAAGAGGTCAGGGGGGACGATTTTGAGGGGGGAGGCATGATTCTCCTTCTCCTCCTCCTCCTCCTCGGCCTCCTGCCAGGGCGGCCCGCAGATGGGCATGATGAACCCAATGGGCATGATGGGGATGATGCCGCAGCAGGCGCAGGCCATGATGATGGCGCAGAAGGCCAGGGGAGGGGCAGAGCGACCAGAGCGTCGCACGGGCACAAGTACGAGTGCGCCCTCGCCCGACCGGATGAGGAGGAGGAGGAGGAGGATGAGGAGGAGGAGGAGGAGGAGGAGGAGGAGGAGGAGGAGGAGGAGGATGGAGGAGGATGGAGGAGGATGGAGGAGGATGGTGGAGGAGGGGGAGCGGGAGGAGGGAGGAGGAGCAATAGGCGGATGAGGAGGAGGAAGAGGAGGAGGAGGAGGAGGAGGAGGAGGAGGACCAAGGTAAACCCAAGACGCATCAACGATGTTGGACTGAACCCTCCCCCCAAGTTCCCTCTTCAGAGGCCCCCGCAGAGGTTCACTTCCACGGAAGGAATGGCCCCGTTGGGAGACAACCGCTTGAAGATCCTGAAGCGTGCCGAACAGTATTCTCGGGACTTTAACGCCACGCATAAACCTGACTGTTGCGTCTCGATGATCCTGAACCGTGCCAGAGCTTCAGTCCTGGGGCTCCCGCACCGCGAATCAGCGTAACCGTTGCGCCTTGGCAAGTTTGAATCGCTCCCAGACACCGTCTCTGGTACGTTAACCATGGGACTCCGTGAAACCATTCACGTGCGCGGTCTTTAGGCGAGAGCCACGTTTTGAAAAAAAGAACCGTCCCCAATCAGTGAAACTCTTACAAACTGTCAAGACGACTATACGCGGCGCTGAGGCGAGAGCCACATTTTGAAAACCACCCGCCCGCAATCCGTGCATACCTTGCAAATTTTTAAGACGAATGTTCGCGGCGCTGAGGCGAGAGCCACATTTTGAAAACCACCCGCCCTCAATCCATGAAATTATGGATGTGCGCGGCGCTAATGCGCGAGCACATTGTGAAGACCACCCGCCCTCCATCTGGCAAGCTGTTGTCATTCTTTAAGCTTCAGTGTCATAGATGGTAAGGAAGTCTGAGGCGAAACGCCCGGCCCGCCCTTTCGATCGGCCTCGGGGTGGGACAGGGAGGAGTTGTTTATAAGGAAAAGGAATGGAGGAGGAGCAGGAGGAGGAGGAGGAGGAGGGGAAGGAGGAGGAGGAGGAGGACCAGAGGAGGAGGAGGAGGAGGATGAGGAGGATGAAGAGGAGAGGGAGGAGGAGGAGGGGGAGGAGGTGGAGGAGGAGGAGAAGGAGGGGACTGTCGCCGTCGTCGGATGTCCACGGAGGTCGCCAGAGGCTCGTGGAGGTCCCCGGAGTCCCGAAAGTTCAAAACATGTGCACAATTTTGTTGTCTTCGGCCCCGCGAAGGGCGGCATGATGGGCGGCATGGGCGTTCGCCCTGGGATGCCTGGCGGCCAGCCCATGATGGGGCAGCAGATGACGGGCGCTCAGACGTCCCAGTTGGCGGGATGAAGGTCGACGATGGATGATTATACACATCGTCGCTGGATTGGGGGACAAGAGGGTATGGAGATGGTCCTTCGCTGAGCGTAGATCGATTGGAAGAGTACCCAAAGGTGTTGTTTATAGTTTCCCCTCGCCTATAACGGGGAACGTTGATCTCACTCCTCTTTTTTCTCCTGCTCCTCATCCTCACACTCCTCAAAGACTCCGCCTCTCCTCCCCCCCTCCGCTCTTCCTTATCGTGCTCCTCTTCCTCTTCCTCCCCCTGCTCCTCTTCTTCCTTTTTCCCTCGAGCGGGGTGGTCCTCCCTCTACCCCCTCCTCCTACTCCTCCTCAGGAGCCCCGCTTACCAGAGCCCTTGAGAAGGCATCCTCGAAGACTTTTCGAGAACCTAGAGATCTAGAATCGGTGATCGAGGATGGAGGATTTAGGTGCTTGGTCGTTGACGGCCCTTTTTGGGCCTCCAGGGGCCTCCGAGGAGGGCAATAAGGAGTTGAAGGAGGTGGAGAGAGGTGGAGGGAGGAGGGGGAGGCGGATGATGGTGATGATGATGCTGATGATGCTGCTGATGATGATTATGCTGATGATACTGATACTGATGCTGATGATGATGCTGCTGGCGATGATGGTGCTGATGATGATGCTGTTGATGATGATGATGCTGATCATGATGATGCTGATGTTGAGGCTGTTGATGACGATAATACTGCTGCTGCTGCTGTTGATGCTGCTGATGCTGCTTATGATGATGATGATGATGATGATGATGATGATGATGATGATGATCATGATGCTGATGATGCTGCTGCTGATGATGCTGATGATGATGATGATGGTGATATTGATGATGTTGATGATGATGCTGATGATCATGATGATGCTGCTGCTGCTGATGAGTGTGAGGCTGCTGCTGATGTGGATGATGCTGATGCTGCTGATGATGATGATGCTGATGCTGATGCTGCTGATGCTGATGCTGATTCTGATGCTGCTGATGATTATGGTGATGATGCTGCTGCTGTTGATGATGCTGATGATGATTATGCTGCTAATGATGCTGCTGCTGCTGATGATGATGATGATGATGATGAGGATGACGCTGATGATGATGATGGTGATGATGATGATGATGACGATGATGATGATGATGATGATGATGATGATGATGATGATGATGATGATGATGATGGTGATGATGATGATGATGATGATGACGATGATGATGATGCTGCTGCTGCTGCTGCTGATGATGATGATGATGATGATGATGATGATGATGATGATGATGATGATGATGATGATGATGATGATGATGATGATGATGATGATGATGATGATGATGATGATGATGATGATGATGATGATGATGATGATGATTGATGATGATGATGATGATGATGGAGGAGGAGGAGGAGGAGGAGGAGGAGGAGGAGGAGGAGGAGGAGGAGGAGGAGGATGAGGAGGGAGGAGGAGAAAGAGGAGGAGGAGGAGGAGGATGAGGAGGAGGAGGAGGAGGAGGGAGGAGAAGGAGGAGGAGGAGAAAGAGGAGGAGGGGGAGGAGGATGCGGGAGAAAGAGGAGGAGGACGAGGAGGGGAGGAGGAGGATGAGGAGAGGAGGAGGAGCAGCAGGAGGAGGAGGTGGAGGAGCAGGAGCAGGAGGAGGAGGAGGAGGAGGAGGAGGAGGAGGAGGAGGAGGAGGAGGAGTTGGATGAGGAGGAGGAAGAGGAGGAACAGGAGGAGGGAGGAGGAGGAGGAAGAGGAGGAGGAGGATGAGGAAGATGAGGAAGGAGGATGAGGAGGAGGAGAGTGGAAAAGGATAATCAGCAATGTGATGATGTGGAGAAAGGAGGGGGAGGAGAACAAGGATGAATCTATTCCTGAGGATGCGGAGGAGGGAGGATGATCATGAGGATGTTGAGGGGGCGCTGACAGAGGGTCGGGCTCTCTAAGGATGGGCATGATGCGCCCGGGCATGCCGAACATGATGATGGGCGGCAAGGCATTGCGAGCCGCAGCGAGGGGTAGTTGTGCCAAGGGGGAGGAGGACGACGACGACCACGACGACTACGATGGTGCTGATGATGACGACGATGATCATAGTGCTGCTGATGATGATGGTCATGGTGCTGCTGATGATGCTGCTGATGATGATGGTGATGATGGTGTTGGTGGTGGCTCTTATGGTGGTGGTATTGATGATGGTTATGACGACGACGACTGTGATGATGATGGTAACACTGATGACGATAATTATGGTGATGATGCGGATGATGCTGCTGATGATAATGATGATAGTTCTGGTGATGATGATAATTCTGATGCTGCTGGTGGTGATGATGGATGATGGGGATGATGATGGTGATGATGATGCTGATGATGATGGTGATGATGATAATGATCGTGGTTGTGGTGATGGTGATGATGCCGACGATCATTCTGGTGATGATGCTGCTGCTGATGACGACGATGATGATGATGCTGACGATGCTGATGAATCTGATCATGATGCTGCAGCTGATGATAGTGGTGATGACGATGCTGATGAGGGTTCTGAAGGTGATGGTGATGGTGATGACGACAATGACGATGACGATGATGACGATGATTATGCTGCTGCTTATGATGCCGCTTATGCTGATGCTTACGTTGTCGATTATGCTATTGGTGGTGGTGATGGTGATGATGATGATGATGATGATGATGGTGGTGGTGGTGGTGGTGCTCATGATGATGCTGCTGATGATGATGATGACGATGACGATCACGATACTGCTGTTGATGCTGCTGATGCTGCAGCTGCTGATGCTGCTGATGATCAAAGTTATGCTGATTGTGATGATTATGTTTCTGCTGCTGGTGGTGATGACGCTGATGCTGATGATGAGGATGACTGAGGATGGGGAGGATGAGGTCGATGATGAGGATGATGAGGGCAGCAGTATTATGATGTGATGATGGGGATGATTGTATGGACGGGGGGTGGACGACGGGGAGGAGGAGGAGGAGGAGGAGGAGGAGGAGGAGGAGGGGGAGGAGGAGGAGGAGGAGGAGGTGGAGGAGGAGGAGGAGGAGGAGGAGGAGGAGGAGGAGGAGGAGGAGTAGGAGGAGTAGCATTGTGTTAGAGCTGATTAACTTGGTGGATGCGCTTAGGGATAGACTGAGTGGTTACGTGGAGGGGACGGGAGGGGGTGGAGGAGGAGGGGGAGGCGGTGGAGGAAGCGGAGGAATAGGAGGATAAGGACGGTGGAGCGGGGGGCGGGGTGGTATAGGAGGAAGAAGGCGGACCATGGACGAGAGAGCAAGTATGGATAGATGCACGCAGAGGCGGAGGGGGGATGAGGTGGAAAAGGGAGGCAGGCATTGTCCCTCCCTGCCTCCATCCCCTTCCCTTCATGCTGAAAAGTAGCAGCATTATTACAGAGGGAAAACACTGATGATGAGGAGGAGGGTGTTGAGGAGGACGAGGGGGGGGGATCAGGGTGAGGAGGGAGGAGTGACGATAGGGTGCGGAGGTATTGATGAGGGAGCCGGTGGGGAAGGGAGGACGGATGAGAGATGGAGAGGGCGAGGAGTGAGGGGATACCAGGGGTGTGAGGAGGTAAGGGGGTGTGGGGTATCGGAAGAAGGGGCATTGAAACGAATATTGTGAGCAGGACGATGAGGCGGGAGGAGGAGGAGGAGTAGGAGGAGGAGGAGGAGGAGGAGGAGGAAGAAGAGGATGAGGTTGAGGAGAACGAGGGCGAGGAGGAGAAGGAGGAGGAAGAAGAGGAGGAGGAGTATGAGTATGAGTGTGACTACAAGGCGGCGTCTTACCGAGAAGGAGGAGGATGAGAAGGAGAAGGAGAAGGAGAAGGAGAAAGATGGTGGTGGTGAGGAGGAGGAGGAGGAGGAAATAGGAGGGAAGGATCATGATGGATCAGGGGGGGTGCGTGACCTGTCCAGTCCAGAGAGGAAGCGGGAGGGAGGAGGGACGAGGGCGGGTGGACCCCGGCATCCGCCAACATGATCATGTTGCCGACCCTCCTGTAGTGCTGGGCCCTCGTTTCAGCAGCTTCCCGCGTCCTCACCTCCCTCCTCCCCCTCTCTCCTTCCTCTTCGTCGTCATCATCATCACCACCGTCGTCGTCGTCGTCGTCGTCGACGTCGTCGTATCATTATCATCATCATCATCACCATCGTCATACCAATCATCACCACCACCATCACCACCACCACCTCGATCACCATCATCACCACCATCACCATCATTGTAAGCATTATCATTGTCATCCTCCTTCTCATGACCATGATCATGATCATCATCACCATCACCATAATTTCAATTATCACCATCACCATCATCACAATCATCACCACGATCACCATCACCATCACCATCATCATCACCCTAATCTTACTCATCTTTAGTAGCGTTACCACTATCATCACTAGCATCATCTTCATCAGCATTGTCATTCATATCAGCATCACCATGAGCAGCATCACTATCATTGTGGCCATTCCGGAGTTTCGGCACACCCCTTGCACATTTCGTGGCCCCGCAGGAGGCTCCACCCAAGGCCCCAGTGGGAGGGTCTGCATGCCACCACCGCACCTATTTTGGCAGAACCCTCACACGAGTCGCGGCCTCATAGGGAGCTTCACCGAAGGCCCCAGTGGCACGGTCCGCATGCCAACACCGCACTCAGTTCGGCGCACCCCTCACATGATTCTTCGTTTCATATGGAGCTTCATCGAGGGCCTCAATGAGAGTACCCGCATGCCACCACTGCATTCATGTCGGCACACCCCTCACACGATTCATCGCCCCATGGGGAGCTCCACCGAGGGCCTCAGTGGGAGGGTCCGCATGCCACCACCGCACCTATGTCCTCACAGTCCCTCACACGCTTCGTCGCCCCATAGGGAGCTCCACCGAGGGCCTCAGTGGTAGGGTCCGCATGCCACCACCGCACCCATTTCGCACATCCATCACACGTGTCATCGACCCATAGGGAGTTCCATCGAAGGCCCCAGTAGGAGGGTCTGGATGCCACCACCGCGCCCATTTCGGCACACCCCTCACACGTTTCGTCGCCCGTAGGGAGCTCCACCGAAGACGGTATTCACAATTGCAAATTGTTGGGTCTTTCGCCACGCTGATTTGTCGCTCCGTGGAATCAGAGGTCTCGACCGCTTCCCCAGGAGCTGTCCTCGTCTCGGATCCATTTTGCATGGCCCCGGGGCCCGATGGCGGCCCCTGTGGGGACGAATTGCAGGAGCATGTCGCGATGGAGCAGATCCGATCGTCCAAGATCTGGGGAGGGAGGAGGCGGAGGGGAGCCCTCCAGTCCCCTCCTGGCCGCATCGCACGCTCCACTCCTGCTGCGCCTCCCCACCACCCAGGGCATGCCGGGCATGGGCGCCACGGGAATGGGCGGCATGATGCCGGGCATGATGCCGGGCATGCGCCCAGGGATGATGCCGGGCATGCAGCCGGGCATGCAGCGCCCCCCCGCGGCGCAGCCAGCTGCCGCCCAGGAGGGCGTCTTCTTCGTTGGCATCGTCGTGGTCTTCGCCTTGCTCGTCGTGCTCCCTCCTCCCCCCCTCCTCCCTCCCGCCTCTTCCTGGTCCCTCTTCCCTCTCCCCTCCTCCAGTTCCCTCCTCCCTCCTTCCTTGTCTCTTTCCTGCTCCTCCTCCTGACTCCATCCCCCTCCTCCCTCCTTCTCCTTCCTCCTCTCTCCCTGCTGATGCTACCTCTCTTCCATCCTCCAAAATGAGAAAGCGGAGGAGGAGGAGGAGGAGGAGGAGGAGGAGGAGGAGGAGGAGGAGGAGGAGGAGGAGGAGGAGCGGGGAGGGGGAGGAGGAGGAGCCATGCGGAGGGGGAGGAGGAGCAGCCATGAGGAGGGGGAGGAGGAGCTCGTGCGGCACTTCGCTTGGCCTCCAGGTGCAGGTTGCTTGTCAAGAAAACGCAGCATGAGACAGGCGAGTGGAGTGAGACAGGTGCGGTTGGCGCTGTGAAAAACAGCGTGCGATGTGGCGCCGCTGGTCCGCCTATGACGCGCCCCCCCCCCTCTCGCGAGAGCCGCCCGGGTTGAGCAGTCGTGCTGCCGGACGTCTCTGACCGCCCTCTCCCCCGCAGCCTCCGCCACGCCGCAGGCGGCTGGCGGCGGCGGGCTGTCCGCCGCCGCCCTCGCGGCGGCGCCGGCCTCCGTGCAGAAGCAGATGATCGGGGAGACGCCGCGCGGCCGGCGGAGGGTCCTCCGATCTCCTCGGTCCCTGCGCGCCGTGGAGGGAACGGTCGATGATCCGATGGACGTGTGTCAGCCCGGTGTGTGCGTGTGCGTGTGTGTGTGTGTGTGTGTGTCTTCTAGCCGCTGCACGTTCGCTTGGACCTGCAGTTCCTCTTTACACCCATCACTTGCATGCTGCTCTGTGCTGCTGCACGCTGCACTATTGACAATGTTCGGTTACCATTAGCACCTCCATCTGCTGCCCGCGTCTGAGGATCCTCTGCGCCGCTGGCTAAGAGACTGTGTGTATGTGTATGTATGTGTGTGTGTGTGTGCGAGTGCTCGGCCGGGCGTAGACGCGCGCGCCTCATTGTGCTCTAACCTTGTACGCCCCGTCGCCGCGCGCTGGGCCGCGACGCCAAAAAGTGTGTGTGTGTGTGTCTTTACCCCGCCTGCGGCCCACCGGCGGTAGGTTCTGATTCCGGGCTCGGCCGCTGTGCTCTTAGGCTCGCGCGTTGCTAATTTGATAGGCCCGTGGCCCGGACCTTTCAGCTCGGCGACTGCGATTCCGCGTCCGCCCGCGACCCCCAAAAAAGTGTCTTTACCCCGTTCAGCTCCACGGGTAGCGCGCGGCTGCAGTCGGCTCTCGTCGCATCGCCGGCACCGTGCGGAAGGGGGCTTCGGTGGACGAGCACACGTCGGCGCCAGCATGCGTCCTGAGGATGTAATCGAAAAGGGCATGAGATCCTTTGGCGGCGCGCACAGGGGGGTAGGGGGAGGGGGGAAGGCTTCTTAGAAGCACCCCTGCTTCTTAGAAGGCGCGGGCCCTCTCTAGAGATGTAAGGCCGGCGCCTTCTAAGAAGCAGCCTTCTTCTAAGAAGCCCTCCCCCCTCCCTCCACCCCCTTGTGCGCGCCGCCCAATCCTGGCGTCGGAATTTGTTCACGCTGGGCTTCTTCGCTTGTTTTCAGGCTGCGGGGGGGGCCCTCGCGGATCGACGCGGCTCGAGGCGTGCCGCAGGAAGGCTGGGTCTGAGATTCTCGCTGTGATTTCTCACGAGGTTGCGATCTTTCACGACGATCCATCTCATGGGAGGAGAAGGGGTCCAGGAATCACGGGTCTTGTCAACACTGTTCGCGGTTCGGTCTGCTCGCGTGCGTCGCAGTCGGCTGTGTGCATTCGGTCCAGTTCGGTCCGTTTTCCTGTCGTTGCTGCGTCGCTGCGACCTTCTGGGCTGCTTGCCGCTTGTCGGTTTCAGTTTCGTTGTGGGTCCGGCTGGTTCTCGTTTGTATCGTCTATTCGGAGGGCCTTGCGTCTTGGAGGGAAGGGCGTTCTGGAGATTTTCCGCGGTGTTCGGTCTGCCGGGACCTTTCTCGGGCCTTGGGACCATTAGACAACGGCCCAGGGCGAAGAACTGGTCCTGCTGAAAGCTCTGGGGTCCAGGACACGTTGCGAGTCAAATTTCATTAAGTCCCGTGGGTGATGACGAGCTGGATTGGTAATTGGATTAGCTGTTCGCCCGAGTAATAAGTCGTAGCGTCAGTCGTAGTCGTAGCCACCGTCGTAGTCGTACTCGTGGTCGTAGTCGTAGTCGTAGTCGTAATCGTAGTCGTAGGCGTAGTCGTAGTCGTAGTCGTAGTCGTAGTCGTAGTCGTAGTCGTAGTAGTAGTAGTAGTAGTAGTAGTAGTAGTAGTAGTAGTAGTAGAAGTAGTAGTCGTAGTCGTAGTCGTAGTCGTAGTCGTAGTCGTAGTAGTAGTAGTAGTAGTAGT
>CAUYUJ010011914.1:230081-272721 GCA_963575745.1 Prorocentrum cordatum | reverse complement strand
ATTGAAGACCCCCTGTTGCAGACCCCCTCTTTCACCCTCCATAAGGGGCGGATCCCTGGTCCCCCTCCCGCGTGAGCCGGCCCAGTCGCGCGCTCTCCCGTTCAATTGTCTACGCCGCGCCGCCGCGCGCGTGGCCGCGACGCCGAAAATTTGTGAATTCTCAGTGCGCGCGCCCCCCCCCCCCTCCCTTCGGTAGCAGGAGGAGGAGGAGGAGGAGGAGGCACCCGTTTGGTGCACGCTCGGTGGTAACCGGCTTGGCACACTCCGCTAATCCCCCCGCTGAGTTGGACCAACCGTCCGTGAAGTATCACGCCGAGGTTTAGTGTTTTCGAGAGCATGCGTTGCGCGAGCGCTCGTGACGCGACGCTGGCGCCGCGGACCAGGGGGGCCGTATGTGCGTGGCTGGGCGCGCATGTCTCTTGGAGGACCCCTGGCGTCCAGGAGACTGTTTTTACGGGTCGGCGATCACCTGGGTTATCGGGCCCCCCCGCCCCCCCGCCTTCCCCCGGATAACCTGACCTTGTTGGTTGTGCAGGTCCGAAGGGCGTACGCAGTGCTGGTGCGCGCGGCCATACGTGGGGCTGTCCAAGGCGAAAAGGTTAGGTCATCGGCGCACACCTCCCACTCCCCCTCCCCCACCAGATTGTTTGCCGCGGCGGGGTCGCTTCAAAACGCCGCTGTGGCAGAATTTCACATTCGGCCATCTAGAATTTGGCGACGGCGCCAGTGGCAAGTCATATCGTGACTTCGGCGCACCGTCGACATTCGGCGCTGGAGTTGCTGAAGAACCCCCCACCAGCGAAATTAATTTTTGGGCATGACAGAACTTGGCGGGGGCGCAGTAACAAAGTGCCCTACGAAAAAACAAGCGACGTATGTCGCCGCTCCGTTTGTTCCGACGCGCGGGGTTACGTCTTGGGGAGGGCGCCTCGGCCACCAGGGCAAATTCCGCCTCGGACGCAAGGTCTGGCGTGGGTCTGCCGCGGTGTCGGCTTCGTCTCTTTTTTGGGCGCGCTCGGAGAGCGGACGGTGCGGCGACACATAGTGAGCCTGGCGGGGGCGCAGTGCCAGCAGAGGAGAAGGAGGAGGAGGTCAAGGAGGAGGAGGAGGATGAGTAGAAGGAGGAGGAGGAGGAGCAGAATGAGAGGGAGAAGGAGGAGAAGAAGAAGGAGGAGCAGGAGGAGAAGGAGAAGGGCGGAGGAGGAGGAGGAAGAGGAGAAGGAGGGCGACATAAGAGCAGCTTCGCCGAAGTATGCCAAGGAACGCCCTCCAGGAGAGCCAGGGCAGCGCAAGGCAGCAACACACCGGGGCCCCTGGCCTGCCCGAGCCCGGGCCCCCTCTTTCTGAAGGGGCGTCCGCCCTGGGCCCAGGCCCGTGGGGGACTGGCCAGAGAGAGAGAGAGAGAGGGAATCGGACGGGGCCAGGATTCATTCGGGCACGTTCCTCCACAGGAGGAATGTTCCAGAATCGTGAAAAAATAGTCTGGTGACGCTGGTTCGACTAGTTGGGGCCGTCTTTGACCATCCGTGAACATCTGTAGAGCTTGCTTCCGAAATCCGCCTGTAGGAGGACATGCCCCACCTAAGGTTAGGTCGGGCGTGTCCCCTACAGGCCGATTTTCGACGGAAAATGAAGAATAGACCGACAGTATTCGAAGATGCTCAAAAATGATGAAAACATCGTCCTCAGACTATTTTTTAACTATTTTCGAATATTCTTCCTGTTGAGGGACAGGCCCGACTTAAACCGAAGGCTAGGACGGGGATGAATCCTTCCCTGGGCGTTCCCTGGGGCGCTTTCGGAGCGTTCTGGAACGCACGCTCTGGAGAGGCTGGCCGCAGCGCCCGAGACATCCTCCAGAGCCGCTGGATGTCAGAGCTTCGCGGTCTGTCCTCACCCTTCTCCTCCTCCTCTTCCTCCTTCTCCTCCTCCTCCTCCTCCTCCTCCTCCCCCTCCTCCTCTTCCTCCTCCTCCTCCTCCTCTTCCTCCTCCTCTTCCTTCTCCTCCTCCTCCTTCTGCTGCTCCTCCTGACCCTCTGCCCCTGGGTTTCCTTGAGGTGAGGTTGTCTTGGCTTCGTCTCAGAGAGCGTCGGGGGCGGCCAAGAGGGGGGCAATGCCTACCCAAACCTCTGGCGGCTCGAAGCGATTGAGGCTGAAGTTTTTCGTCATCTTCGGCCTCTCGGGGCCCTTGCCAGGCCTCGGGGCCGTCAAGAAGCGGCTCGGGATGAAGAAGCGGTCCTGGGGAAGTGGTCAAGAGGTCGGGGCCTGTGTTTCGAACAAATCGAGACGCCGGATGTTTGGGCAGGGGGGTGGGTGGGTATCACGGCAAGGGCCATGAAGCCTCCCCAGGTTTCATGGCCCTCGTTTCTTGTCTCAAGATGCCCCTTGGCTCTCCCCCCTGGGCCGCGCACATGCCTCGGGCCATGATTTGCGAAGCCTCCTCTTGGACGCCCCCCTGTTGGACGCCCCCGAAAGAGAGAGCGAGAGAGAGAGAGAGAGAGATAGAATAATAAGAGGTGGCCCGCGGCGCGAGGGGTCTCCGCGGGGTGTTTTGGGGTTTCGAGAGGTCCTAATCTTAAGTCGGGCCTGTCCCTTTACAAGAGGAAAATTCAGAAGTAGCAGTCAGGGGACGACTTGTGGACTATTTTTGACTATTTGTTATTCTTTTCCGATCATTTTATGTTTCGTGCAAAAGCCGCCTGTAGGAGGACATTCCCGACCTGACCCTAAGCGCCCAGCGTGTCCTGAAGAGGAAGCGCCAGCATCGACACAGGAGTTTTCGGAGGTTCGCGCGGAGTTCTTGGATTGGCGCTGGGGGCGCCTCGGGGCGCGTCTGGCGCCGCCCTGGGCGCGCGCACCAGGGAGGGGTATCCAGCGCCGATCCAAGAAATCCTCGCGGGACTCCGATAGTTTATGCCTTGCCGCTTCTTATTCCAGCTGGTAACCCAGCACAAGCATCGGGCGTCGGAGGCCTGGGTGCTCATCCTTCCTCCGCCTGCCCCGCTCGCGCGCAGGCGCACGTCCGTCAGGACGATGGCGCAGCGGTGCGGTTTTTGCGAGGAGCGTCGTGCTCCTGTGGTGCCCAGTTCTCCTGGGCCTGCGCAACGTTTGCCAGAGAGGGCTGTCTGAAGGCGCAAGGCTGAGAGCAGCGCCAAAGAAGGGAGCCACGTGGACAGCAGCAGCGGCACAGGCGCAAACACATGTTCGGTGCCAGAATTTTGTTTTTTTTTGGGATGCACTTTCAGAAATACAAGAAAGATGATGGTGCTCGCTTTGAATGTAATTTTGTGATTCCCTTTCCAACAGCGGGTGCACACCAGTCGTGGGAATACAGACAGCCAGTGATAAATTGCAGGCAGGGTTTATCCCAGCCCTGCTGCAGCTGCTCGGGCAGCTGCCCTTTGCCAGTGCCATTTCCTCCTGGCTCCTCCACATGTCTAAAGCTCAGCTCTTCGCTCCAACACCTCTTCTTCTCACCGCTCGCCGGCGAATGTTCTGGGGACCCCCCCTCACCAAGACCACCAGGACGTATACACCAGACCACATAAACCCTCCCCCCTTCCGTTCTCGCGGGGAACGGGGGAGAAGGCCCCCCTCTCCGCGCACGCCGGGGGTTTATCGCGCGCGCGGGGGGAGGGGGGACGAAGAGTGAGGCAGGCGGGAGGACGATCACTAGCGCGAGGAGGAGGAGGATGAGGAGAAGGAGGAGAAGGAGGAGGAGGAGGATGAGGAGAAGGAGGAAGACGAGGAGGATGAGGAAGAGGACCATTATGATGATGATGATGATGATGCTGATGATGTTGTTGATGATGATCATGATTATGAATATGATTATCATGATGATGAGGATGATGATAATGCTGATGCTGCTGCTGCTGATGATGACACTTATGATGATGACACTTATGATGCAGATGAATATGATGATGCTGATGATGAAGATGCTGATGCTGATGTTAATACTTCTGATGATGATGCTGCTGATGATGCTGCTGCTGATGATGATTATGATGATGAGGCGGAGTAGGAATAATAGTAGTTATAGGAAGAAGACGAATACTCATACGACTAAGGATTATAACACTAATGCGAATATGCATGCTACGAATAAGAATATTAGTAATACTAAAGAGTATTAATACTGATAAGAATAACAACCATACTAATAATTATAAGACTAGTAATACTAATAATACTCACAATGTGAATAAGCATATTAAGAATACTAACAATGATAATGACAATACTACTAGTAAAACTAATAACAACAGTTAATACTAATACTAATACTAAAACGAAGAATAATACTACTAATTTTAATAGTAGTAAGATGACTAATACTATTAGGAATCAGAATGCGAATGCTATTCATACTAGTAGCCATATTATTAATATTAATACTACTAATATCACTCATAATAATAACAACATTAATACTTCTACTAATAATAATACTCATGACACTAATCGTGTTAACAATGATGACACAAGTACTAATACTAAGATTAGAACGAAATATACTAGTAATACGAATAATAATGGTAACATGAAGAAGAGGAGGAGGCGGAGCAGTAGGAGAAGGAGGAGGAGGAGGAGGAGGAGGAGGAGGCGGAGGAGGAGCGAGGGAGCGAGGGAGCGAGGGAGCGAGGGAGCGAGGGAGCGAGGGAGCGAGGGAGGGAGGGAGGGAGGGAGGGAGGCGAGGAAGGGAAAGCGGGTGGAGTGGCAGAGGATCAGTGGGCGGGAGGACGCGGCGCCCTCGATGAGCAAGGCGCTCCTCACGGGCCCCTGCCGCGTTCGCCTCTCCCCCCCTGGCCTCCTGGGCCAGAGGCGTCGGCGTCGGAGGCGGGAGCAGGGGCCCCCCGCCCCGCCCCTCGACCTCTCCGCCCCCTCGCCCGTCGCCCTTCCGACCTCTCTCCCCTCGCGCCCCTCTGGGCCCCCCTCGGGGGGCCGGGGCCATGCTCGGCAGCAAATCATGGGAGCCTTGTGTGCCCTCTCAACCTCGCTTTAAGCGTCGACTAGCGTCGATTCGCGTCTGGAGTCGATGGGATAGTGCCGATTCAGCGTCGGTCAGCGTCGATTCAGCATCGATTTAGCGCCGATTAGCGTCGATTCGCAAGAGCCGACAAGATGGCATGGGAGGCTCCCGCGAGGATAGATCGCTTCCAGGGCGTTCCCGGAACGCTCTCGGAGCGCTCCCTGGAACGCTCCGAGAAGGCCGCGGCGCCCGAGGCATCCTTCGGAGCCGCCGCGCTCTCAGAGACCCTCGAATTTCTATTCGCCCCAGCTCGTCCTCGTCCTGGCTGCGTCTGGCGTGCGACCTCCCCGCCCCCCCGCCGCCCCCCCCCTGGCCCCCCCCCGTCCCCCCCGCCCACCCGCCCGCCCCCCCCCCCCCGCCCCCTTCCATCCCCCCCCCGCCCCCGCGCGCCCACGCCCCGCCGCGCCCCCGTCCCTCGCTTCCGCCCCCGCGCGTCCCGCGCCCCCCCCCCCTCCCCCCCCCCCTCCGTCCTCCTCCTCCTCCTCCTCCTCCTCCTCCTCCTCCTCCTCCTCCTCCTCCTCCTCCTCCTCCTCCTCCTCCCCCTCCTCCCCCTCCTCCCCCTCCTCCCTCGCCCCCTCCTCGTGCCCCCTGTGCGCGCCGCTGCCCCGCGCTGCCTGGCGCGGGCGCAGCCGCCGCGCACGCCCTCTGCACCGAAGCTGCGCCCCGACCCGCCGCCGCCCTCGGGGACTCGCCATGGGTTTACCAGCCTCGAACGTATCCCTATCCCTAAGATTGACACGCCAAAAGGCGACAATCTTAGGGATCCGCCCTCAAAAAATAAGGGAATCCCTAAGATTGGCATCGTGATGAGGAGGTGCCCAGCATAGGGATAGGGATCTGTTCCAGGCTGGTAATGGGTCGCGCGTCTCGGGCCTCTCTTCTGGGCCGCCTCGGCGGCGGCGAAGACCGCCGCCGCCCTCGGGGATTCGTCTCGGGTCGCGCGCCTCGGGGGCTTCCCGGGCGTGCTCTCAGGAAGCTTTTCGATGCCCTCCGGCGCGAGTCGATCCGATCCGGTTTCGGTCGATTCTGGTTCCGATTCGATTCGACTTCGGACTGCGATTTGGATTTTGGTTTTTCTTTGGAGGCCTCACCAGCCTTCCGCTCCTCCCGACTCGACTGACGATGTCCGCGTACCCGATTCACTTCGATCGCCGACTCGACCCAGAGGCTCGATTCTGGGCTCGCCTGCCTGCTCGCGTCGTGAAAGCAGCACGGTGGAAGGCCGGTCTCTCTTCTGGGCTTCCCAGGCGGCGTCCTGGGGGGAGGCTCCCCAGGCATAAAAAACTCGCGCCGCGGCGAAAATACTACGACGGAAGGTGCTTGGCAATTTGTGGCCTCCTCGGCGTCCCTGCTGGCCAGGGACCGTCCAAAAACGACTCTCCGAGGCGGGAATTTATACATATCCACCGCCCGGAGGGTCAGTTTTCGGAGCCTCGGCAGGCGGTGGATATGGCCGAGATATATCCATATCCACCGCCCGCTGCGGCACCAGGATGTCGGCTCCCAGGCGGTGGATATGGATAAATCCCCGCCTCGGGACGAAAAGCCAGCCCCAGGGAAACGGGTCGGGACTTCTTGGGGCCCCGTATAGACAAAAGCAGCCCAGAGCTGCTCGCGTCGTGAAGAAATCAGGGCGGGAGGTTTTTGGGTGTTTTCGGCCTCCGGGGGCCCTCGCCGAGCCTCGGGACCTTCAGCAAAACGATCCAGGACGAAAAACCAGTCCCGGGGAAAGGGTCGGGACTTTCCAGGGACGCCGTCCCGAAAAAATTAGGACGTCGCATGTTTGGGAAGGCATCGGATGTCTGGGTCTGGCCGTTTTGGCGCTGGCCAGGGGCCGCGGCGCGGCGTGAGCTGGGCGGCCCTGTGGAGAGGCTCTGTCGGCCAAGCCGGGGCCGCACACCCTCCGAGCGATTCCGATTCGATGCGACTCGGTTCGATTCACCGGCATCGGCCAGGGCCGTCCAGAGCTCGGCGCGGCGATCCGATTTCGATTCGATCCGGTTCGGGACGATCTGCTGGCGGTCCGATCCGCTCCCGGCCCGACCCGATGTCGCGAGTGGATCCCCCGGCACGCACCCGGTGGCGGGGCAGAGGCAGTCCGCACCAGCGTGGGGCTCTTCGGGCCCCCCCAGAGGCGAATCGTCCAGCGTGCAGGGAGGAAGCAACGGCGACGAACCCCTGCGGACCCACGGGGGCGGCGGGTCTGGTGGCCCGCGGCCCGTGCCGCCGTCGTTAGGGGGACGAACAATGACATAAATAAAAAAGCTCGGAGGTCCGCGCGGATTCCTCGGATCGGCGCTGGACCCCCCTGGCGGCGCGCGGAGCGCGCCAGGGGCGGCGCCGGAGGCGCCGCCAGGGGGGCCCCAGCGCGGATCCGAGAAATCCGCGCGGACCTTCGAGCTTTTTCGTTTATGTCATTGTTCGGTCCCCTAACTCACCGAGCGCGTTCCACTACTCGCGAAGTGCCTACTCGCAAGCGTCAGAAAAAACACGGGTCTGCTTTGATGTCGTTTATTGTAGATCCCCCGCGGGGGACCTGCGTTTTTTTTTTTTTTTTTTTTTTTTTTTTTTTTTTTTTTTTTTTTTTTTTTTGTGTTTTTTGTTGTTGTTGTTGTTGTTGTTGTTGCTGTTGTTGTTGTTGTTTTTGTCGTGTTGTTGTTGTTGTTGTTGTTTTTGTTGTTGTTGTTGTTGTTGTTGTTGTTGTTGTTGTTGTTGTTGTTGTTGTTGTTGTTGTTGTTGTTGTTGTTGTTGTTGTTGTTGTTGTTGTTGTTTGTTCTAAATTTTTTTTTCATCGTAGATCCCCCGCGGGGGATCCAGGCCACTTGCGAGGAGTTACTCTGCGAGTAGTGGAACGCGCTCGTCTACTGACGGGGGGCGGCGGGTCTGGTGGCCCGCGGCCCCGTGCCGCCGTCGCGCCTCGGGCGTGGGGGGGGGGGGGCTCCGCGGGGCCTCGGGGCCCAGCCTCTCGGCGGGGGTCGTCTCGTGGAGAGCCGTCTCGGGTGGGGAGCTGCCTGGGGCACCTGGCGACGAGGAGGAGGAGGAGGAGGAGGAGGAGGAGGAGGAGGAGGAGGAGGAGGAGGAGGAGGAGGAGGAGGAGGACGAGGAGGAGGAGGAGGACGAGGACGAGGAGGAGGAGGAAGTCGGCGGCGGGTTGGGGGGGGAGGTGGCGCGAGGGGGGCGGCCTCCCAGGCAGGCCGGGGGGCTCCTCAGAGGGCCGGGGGCCCCTCTTCGAAGAGCTCGGAGGCCTCCGCTCGCCGAGCTCGGGTTGTGATCATCGAGCGCGAAATGAGCCCCTGACACTAAAATGACACGACGAAGACATGACCTCGCTGAGGTCCCCGTCGTCGCATCGGGGATAAGGACTCTGGGCGGCTTGGTCTGATGCATCTGCAGAAACGGCCCCCCGTCCCTGACGTCTTTGGCCTTGCCAACGTAGGTCCCCTCCCAAAGGGTTAGGGGTCCTTTTTTGATCAATCATTTGATGTGCCTGGGAGGTTCACGTCGGCCCCACCCAAACACGCCCACACCATGTACGCGTCGGCCCCGCAAGTCACCGCCCACCAAACCACCCCAACCCAACCCGAAGGCTTCAACTTGCCCTTCATTTCCAGTGTGGTGGGGGGGTCCGTGCGGATTTCTTGGATCCGCGCCGGACCCCCCTCCCCGGCGCGCGGAGCGCGACAGGGGCGGCGTTGGAGGCGCCGCCAGGGGGGCCCCAGCGCTGATCCAAGAAATCCGCGCGGAGCCGTGGGGGTCGGGGAACACGGCAGGAACACATGGAACCCGCACCCCCCCCAACCCGCAATTCGGGCCAAATATTCGGGTCTTCGGGTCGGGTTTGGGGTGGCCTGGCAGGCAGTCAGCACGGGCGGCGCGCGCGCTCTCGGGAATCTCACAGTAGGAGCTCCGCGGTGGGCGCTCTGTGGCGTGAGGCCTGTGTGCTACATGCTCTCGTCGGACATGCGCCTCCAGCATCTCGAAGGAGAAAGCATCATATGAGCATAAACTTTTGGCGCTCCGCGCGGATCTCTTGCATCAGCGCTGGGCCCCCCTGGCGGCGCCTCTGGCGCCGCCCCCTGTCGCGCTCCGCGCGCCGGGGAGGGGGGTCTGGCGCGGATCCAAGAAATCCGCGCGGACCTCCAAAAGTTTATGTTCATGTGGTGTTTTGTTCCCGTAACATCAGCTCACGGCACTACGGTCGGCAACTTTCGGATGGCGTGTCGCTCCGCCGGCTTTGGCCCACCGCGCTTCGGTGCGACACGCTATCGACTTCGCAGCCCCGAGCCGTCCATGTCCCGAGCCTTCCCGAACCTCCCGCCCCTCGGAGCGGAGCGACGCGCTGTCCGCTCGCAGGGGATAGCGTGTCGACGGGGCCGCTGTGGCGACATGCAATCCAAGAATTTCCGACCGTGGTATGTCCCTCTGCATCCTTTCGCTCACCGCCGAACTCTTCGTCGTCTGAGCGTCCCTTCTTCCTCTCGGCCGCCCCCCCCCTCTCTCTCTGCCCGCCGGCCACTTCGCTAGCAAGTGCCCCTTTCTAGCTTCTCGCTGGAGCGGAGATCGCCGCCTCGCCGCTGACGGAGAAGTCCCTCTGCATCTCGTCAAGTGGCACACCGGGCGCGTTTGGATGCGCACGGGATGTCCATGCGTCGGGGGAAGAGAAGTGTACCGATACCGCCAGCCCTCCCTCGCAGCCACGGCTCGCCTCGAGATCTTAGTCGGAGCGCGTTCCAAGGGGGGCCGTGGAGCTCCTTCGGTGGCAAATCGTGGGAGCCCCATGGCGCCAACATCGCAGAGCGGATTTCGTTCGGAAAACACTTGGGTGGACCCGGCTTTTCCTGGAGAGTTTCGCTCCGGATTTCGAGGTGGATCTCGTGCGTTTTTTTTGAGCCAGGAGTGAAAGTCAGACAGAACCCACGCCAAATTCACTTCGTTGTTCGCTCGCCGCTTCGGGCAAAAATCCACGCAAAAATCCGCTGCACCACGTCTGCAAGGCATGTGCAATGAGGGAGATTTACGTACCCTCGCAATTTTGCTTTTAACGTCGATTAGCGTCTGGGAGTCGATGAGATTGTGCCGATTTAGCGTCGGTTAGCGTCGATTAGCGTCGACTTAGCGTCGATTAGCCTCGACTTAGCGTCCAGTGGCGTCGATTCGCAAGAGCTGACAAGATGGCATGGGAGGCTCCCATGAGTTGCCTCCGAAAATTCCCCCATGGGATGTTCATTTCTCAAGAAGGATTCTTGTTGATATCCCACTCCGGTGCCCAGTGTAATTTTTCATGTGAACTGCCCCACCCTTCGGGTTCGCGCCTTGTTTTTTGGTATCAGACAAATTTTCCTGGTCAAAATCCGCTCCTGGCCCCCAGACTTCAACAACTTTCGCTTTATATTTCTTCGCAGTTTACTCAAGATCGCACCCTCGTGCGGGCTTTCCTCACAATTTACTCTGGAATCGTGCCCTCGCCGTGCCATTTACTACGGTGGTGCGTTCTCGACGCCCACGAGTCGCGCTCTCGCACGACACATCCTCGCAATTTACTCGGGGCCCGTGCTCTCGCTTGAGGCTCCTTCCGATTTGCGAAGCTCGCGTCGACGCCCCGCCCGCCCGATCCGCTCCGTTGTTGGGGCCCGCCCGCTGGATCCGCCTGCGAGAGTCTGCCCGCCCAACCCGTTCGTGAGGGTCCGCCCGTTCGCTTCCCTGGAATGGTGATGCTCCAGGCTACTCTGGCTTTGACCATCAGAAAGAATATCATCGCGCCAACGTCGCAGAACGGCGGAAAACGACAGGGTGGGCCCGGGGTGTCCTGGAGAATCGCGTTCTGGGTTTTGAGGTGAATTTCGTGCGGATTTTTTTGGTCAGGAATGAAGACCCAGAAAGAACCCGCGCGAACTTCACTTCGTCTTTCGCTCGCCGCTTCGGGCAAAAATCCACGAAGAACTCCACGCAGAAATCCGCTGCAGCACGCCTGCGTGGCCGGTGCAGTGAGACTTTGGCCTTGACCACCAGAAACAATTCGAGCAGCAAGAACGTACCCAACATTGGAGGGTGTTCACGAGTCCGGCCTTGGGAGACCTGTTTCTATATTTCTCTGGGTGCTCCGAGTTCTTGCCGGGGCGTGGTCCCTACGTGCGATGGGAGCAGCATAAGCTTGGAAGCCCGCACGCCCGCTTCCATCTGACCCGATCAGTCGGGTCCGCCCGCCCGACCCGTCCGTCAGGGTCTGGCGGGTCACGTGCTTGGAGCCTCCCCCGCTCGCTTTCACCGCCTCGCCCGCCCGACCCGCCCGTGAGGGTCCGCTGGCCACGGGCACTGTTCCTTTCTCCTCCCCCGCCTGCGAGATTTTGTCCGCCCTCGATCATCCTCCCTTCCTCTTGCCCCCCTCCATTCCCATTCCCTTCTCCTTTCCCCGCAACAGTAGAGTTTGATTACTGGGTCGACCCTGCCAAATCAAGGGTACCTTTGTGTCCTGTGCTTCGCGACCCATGCCTTCTAAATTCTCATGGCAATGCGGCCCTCGGAAGGGTTTTGTGTCCTCTCGCGTGTCCTCTCCAATCCAGCTCGACTGTATCTCCCTGTTCTTTCTTACATCCTCCCACGGTAAGGTCCGCGCCAACCACACGTGGCAGGCAAGCAAGAGACACTCCCAAAGGGGGAACAATCAAAGACGATGAGGGCGTTTTTCCCCACATGCTTCGTGGGGTTCTGGTTTTCTTCCCTTCCGCGTCTCACCCGCGTCTCCTCCTTCTCCTTCTCCTCCCTCTCCTTCTCCTTCTTTTTCACCTCACGCACATCACAGCGCAGCGCAGCACAACACAGCGCTGCTCAGCACAGCTCAGCTCGGCACAGCACAGCACAGTAGTGGCACTTTCTCGACACCAGAGAGGGTGCGCTAGCCGCACACGGATCATACACATACACATACCATGCCAGATATAAGACGTGCGTGTAGGATTCGCAGTGGATGGCAGGAGGCTCTATGCAGGCCGTGGCGCAGGGCCTAGCAGGCGTGGCACTTTCTCGACACCGGAGGGGGTGCGCAGGGGGTGGTCTCTCACCGCGGTCTCTATACGCGCCAATGTCGCAGGGCCTAGCAGGCGTGGCACTTTCTCGACACCGGAGGGGGCTGCGCAGGGGGTGGTCTGTCACCGCGGTCTCTATACGCGCCAATGTCGCAGGGCCTAGCAGGCGTGGCACTTTCTCGACACCGGAGGGGGTGCGCAGGGGGTGGTCTCTCACCGCGGTCCTATACGCGCCAATGTCGCAGGGCCTAGCAGGCGTGGCACTTTCGACACCGGAGGGGGTGCGCAGGGGGTGGTCTCTCACCGCGGTCCCTATACGCGCCAATGTCGCAGGGCCTAGCAGGCGTGGCACTTTCTCGACACCGGAGGGGGTGCGCAGGGGGTGGTCTCTCACCGCGGTCCCTATACGCGCCAATGTCGCAGGGCCTAGCAGGCGTGGCACTTTCTCGACACCGGAGGGGGTGCGCAGGGGGTGGTCTCTCACCGCGGTCCCTATACGCGCCAATGTCGCAGGGCCTAGCAGGCGTGGCACTTTCTCGACACCGGAGGGGGTGCGCAGGGGGTGGTCTCTCACCGCGGTCCCTATACGCGCCAATGTCGGGGCCTAGGGCGTGGCTATGCACCGCGGTCCGCGCCAATGTCGCAGGGCCTAGCAGGCGTGGCACTTTCTCGACACCAGAGGGGGTGCGCAGGGGGTGGTCTCTCACCGCGGTCCCTATACGCGCCAATGTCGCAGGGCCTAGCAGGCGTGGCACTTTCTCGACACCGAGGGGGTGCGCAGGGGGTGGTCTCTCACCGCGGCCCCTATACGCGCCAATGTCGCAGGGCCTAGCAGGCGTGGCACTTTCTCGACACCAGAGGGCGTGCGCACGGGGGTGGTCTTTCACCGCGGTCTCTATACGCGCCAATGTCGCAGGGCCTAGCAGGCGTGGCACTTTCTCGACTCCAGAGGGGGTGCGCAGGGGGTGGTCTCTCACCGCGGTCACCATACGCGCCAATGTCGCAGGGCCTAGCAGGCGTGGCACTTTTTCTCCGGACACCACAGGGGGTGCGCCGGGGGTTGGTCTTTCACCGCGGTCTCTATACGCGCCAATGTCGCAGGGCCTAGCAGGGCGTGAACTTTCTCGAACCAGAGGGCGTGCGCCAGGGCGTGGTCTCTCACACCGCGGTTCCTATACGCGCCAAGTTCGCAGGGCCTAGCAGGCGTGCACTTTTTCGACACCAGAGGCCGGGGGGTGCGCAGGGGGTGGTCTCTCACCGCGGTCTCTAAGTACGCCGCCAATGTCGCAGGGCCTAGCAGGCGTGTCACTTTCTCGACACCGGAGGGGAGTGCGCAGGGGTGTGTATCTCACCGCGGCTCCCTATTTAACGTACGAGCCAATGTTCGCAGGGCCTAGCAGGTGGACTTCTAGGGACACCAGAGGGGGTGCGCAGGGCCGATCTCCTCACCGCGGTCTCTATACGGCGCACGCGCCAATGTCGCAGGGCCTAGCAGGCGTGGCACTTTCTCGACACCGGAGGGGGTGCGCAGGGGGTGGTCTCTCACCGCGGTCTCTATACGCGCCAATGTCGTAGGGCCTAGCAGGCGTGGCACTTTCTCGACACCGGAGGGGGTGCGCAGGGGGTGGTCTCTCACCGCGGTCTCTAAACGCGCCAATGTCGCAGGGCCTAGCAGGCGTGGCACTTTCTCGACACCGGAGGGGGTGCGCAGGGGGTGGTCTCTCACCGCGGTCTCTAGACGCGCCAATGTCGCAGGGCCTAGCAGGCGTGGCACTTTCTCGACACCGCAGGGGGTGCGCAGGGGGTGGTCTCTCACCGCGGTCTCTATACGCGCCAATGTCGCAGGGCCTAGCAGGCGTGGCACTTTCTCGACACAGGAGGGGGTGCGCAGGGGGTGGTCTCTCACCGCGGTCCCTATACGCGCCAATGTCGCAGGGCCTAGCAGGCGTGGCACTTTCTCGACACCCGAGGGGGTGCGCCGGGGGTGGTCTCTCACCGCGGTCTCTATACGCGCCAATGTCGCAGGGCCTAGCAGGCGTGGCACTTTCTCGACACCGGAGGGGGTGCGCAGGCGGTGGTCTCTCACCGCGGCCCCTATACGCGCCAATGTCGCAGGGCCTAGCAGGCGTGGCACTTTCTCGACACCACAGGGGGTGCGCCGGGGGTGGTCTCTCACCGCGGTCTCTATACGCGCCAATGTCGCAGGGCCTAGCAGGCGTGGCACTTTCTCGACACCGGAGGGGGTGCGCAGGGGGTGGTCTCTCACCGCGGTCTCTATTCGCGCCAATGTCGCAGGGCCTAGCAGGCGTGGCACTTTCGCACTTCCCGGAACGGCACCGGAGGGGGTGCGCACGGGGTGGTCTCTCACCGCGGTCCCTATACGCGCCAATGTCGCAGGGCACAGCAGGCGTGGCACTTTCTCGACACGAGATGGGGTGCGCAGGGGGTGGTCTCCCACCGCGGGCTCTATACGCGCCAATGTCGCAGGGCCTAGCAGGCGTGGCACTTTCTCGACACCAGAGGGGGTGCGCAGGGGGTAGTCTCTTACCGCGGTCTCAATACGCGCCAATGTCGCAGTGCCTGGGGTGCGCAGGGGGTGGTCTCTCACCGCGGTCCGTGCCAATGTGCGCAGTGGTGGTCTCTCAGCGGTCCCTATACGGCCAATGTCGCAGGGCCTAGCAGGCATGGCACTTTCTCGACACCGCAGGGGGTGCGCAAGGGGGTGGTCACTCACCGCGGTCCCTATACGCGCCAATGTCGCAGGGCCTAGCAGGCGTGGCACTTCCTCGACACCAGAGGGGGTGCGCAGGGGGTGGTCTCTCACCGCGGTCCCTATACGCGCCAATGTCGCAGGGCCTAGCAGGCGTGGCACTTTCTCGACACCGCAGGGGGTGCGCAAGGGGGTGGTCTCTCACCGCGGCCCCTATACGCGCCAATGTCGCAGGGCCTAGCAGGCGTGGCACTTTCTCGACACCAGAGGGGGTGCGCACGGGGGTGGTCTCTCACCGCGGTGTCTATACGCGCCAATGTCGCAGGGCTTAGCAGGCGTGGCACTTTCTCGACTCCAGAGGGGGTGCGCAGGGGGTGGTCTCTCACCGGGGTGGTCCCTCACCGCGGCCGCTATGCACGACGGTCGTCCAGGGCATAGCAGGCGCGGCATTTTCTCGACACCATAAAGGCTGCGCAGGGGGTGGTCCCTCACCGCGTCCGCCACGCACGACGGTCGTCCAGGGCATAGCAGGCGTGGCACTTTCTCGACACCATAGAGGGTGCGCAGGGGTGGTCCCTCACCGCGGCCGCTGGCAGGGCTGAGAGGACGCAAGAATTGCGCATATATGATAAACTTAAGCAAGCACATAAGATTTAAATTAAGTATGTGGGGTTCCTCGGTAGCGTAATTTTTACACTGGTTTTCGCTGCTTTTCGCAGGTTTCGAGGAGGAGGGGGAGGAGGAGGATGAGGAGAGCGACGAGGAGCAAACGATCAGTGAAGATTTTGTGGTTTTGGTGGTTTGGGGGTGCCGGGGAGGGGCGACCACATACATTTTTTCCAATATATATATATATATATATACACATACATGTTGATCAACACGCGAGCAACGAAGGAGCGCCATGCTTGAAAAGACGTAACCCCACCAGCCCATCCAGAAGCGATGCCCATGCGAGTTGCTCTGATCAGGGATGTGGGGGAGCATGCGGTGGGATAAAGGGCGGGGGAAGCCGTCGTACTCGAAGAGGTGGAGGATCGAGGAGGAATCATATGATGATGAGGATGAGGATGAGGATGAGGATGAGGATGAGGAGGAGGAGGAGGAGGAGGAGGAGGAGGAGGAGGACGAGGAGGAGGGGGAGGAGGAGGAGGAGGAGGAGGAGGAGGAGAGGGGGAGGAAGAGGAGAGGAGGAACAGGGCGGATGGGAAGAGGAGGAGGAGGGAGAAGGAGGAGAGGAGGAGGAGGGGGGAGGGGAGGAGGAGGAGGGGGAGAAAGAGGAGGAGGAGGAGGAGGAGGAGGAGGAGGAGGAGGAGGAGGAGGAGGAGGAGGAGGAGGGCGAGCGGAAAGGCCCGAGGCCTCTTGAGAGTTTCTTGGGGTCCTATTGGGGCGTTTTGGGAGCCTTGTGTTGGTCCCAGGGGCCTCGCGGAGCGTCTTGGGTGCCTCGGGAGAGCTTCGTGGGGCCTCTTGGGGCTCTCTTGGGAGCCTCTTGGGGACCTCTTGGGGCCTCTTGTGGCCTCCTGGGCGCCTTCTGGGCGCCTCTTGGGGCCAATTTTGGGCTCTCTTGGGAGCCCTGGGGGCCATCTTCGGGCCATCTTGGAGGAGTTCGATCAAAGAAGGAGAGGGGACTACATTTTATCCCCCCCTCAGGAGGCCAACATGATGCTAAGACTTTAGTAACATTGGTGATGTTTGCCTTCGTGCCGAGGCCTGTTTGGACGCTCCAACGGGTCGCGAATCCCCCCGTCCAGGTCCAGGAGAGGAGGTAGGTGGAAGGGTGAACCCCTCTCCCAAGGGGAAGAATGGGGCTGGAAGAGGAAACTCGCTAAACCACTCACGCTCTAGAGGGCTGGTGGGATTCAGGCCCTCGACACTCAGGAACCGTGCTCTCGCCTTAGAGTTCTTTACGATTTGCCGGGGAATCGTGCTATTGCCAGAGACTTCCTCGCGATTGATGCAGGACTCAGGCTTCAGCCACCCGTCCGCCCGGCCCGCCCGTCTGAGTCCGCCCGCCCGCCCGCCCGTCAGCGTCCACCCGCCCGACGCGCCCGTCTTGTTCTGCCGCTTGCCTTCCTGCTCCTAACCCCTCTCCTGCGAATCTCTTTTTTGTTTTTTTTTTTCTCTCTCTCTCTCTCTCTCGCTCGCTCTCCCTTGTGCTCCATCATTCTCCCTCCCCTTTGCCTCTTCCCGCACTCCTTTATTTATTTGTATATATATATATATGGATTTGTATATATATATACATATAGGTATACGCATATGCTTATGTATATGGATATGTATATGTGTAGGTGTATGTATATGTATTTGTATATGTACATGTATATGTATATGTATGTGTATATACACATAGATATATATACATACATGTATATGTATATGCATATATATATATACTTATATATATGTATACGTATACGAATACCTATATGTATATGTATATGATTATGTTTATGTACATGTGTATGTATATGTATATGTATATATATATATATATATATATACAAGACTGCATTGGCGCTTCGCGCCATGCACCTTGGTCCTTCAACCCTTGCGCGCGTTGGCGTCTAGCGCGGCCCTCCACGGTCTTTGAACCGCGGTTGGTTCGCGCCCAGTTCCCGGACCTGCACCTTACTTGCTCGCGCCCTCGCTCTGCTGGTCCGCTCGATTGCGTGCTTTCCGAACTGACAGCAGAAACCCGCGTACTCCGAAGAGAACCGGGCGACACCGCAGTGGCTACAAATGCAGTCTCGGAGCCCCAGCGATAGGGACTTGCAGTCTGTGAGCGTGGAAGTACTACCAGTGGGCGAGGCGCAGGATTTGCAAACCCGCGTAGTGCTGCGTGCTTTGAGGTGCCTCGCGTCGAAGTGGGTCCTGTCCCAGAGCTCTCCGCAGCGCGTGCAGGAGAAGAGGTCTTGCTTCGGACGGCCGTCAGTGGCGCACGCCTTGCACGTCCGAGTGGATCGGTGCAGCTGGCAAGGGCTGAAGTGAGTTCGATCGTGCATGTCCCCGCAACGAGTGCATTGATAGTCTTTGTGTTGGGGGGCTGACCGTGACTGTGTTTCCCGTCGACTGGCACACGACTTGCAAGCCCGATTGGACTGCTGAAGTTGTGTTGTGGAGAATGATTCTGCAGGCAGGGTCTCGCCACAATCGAAGCAAGCGAATACAGACATCGAGGATGTGCCGTATGCGACAGCTTAAAAATGTAAGCCAACGGCTACGGATGCATGTGTGCGAACACGTGTGGAAAACAATGTTTCCTTAATGACTTGGAAGGGCCCTCGTGAAACCTCCATGGAACGATTATTCTGGGATGCGATAGGGCATAGGGCAGCAAGCATGCAGGCAACGTACCGGATCCTGGAAATGCTAAGGACATCTACCGAATTCCGGGGAAATGTGCCGAATCCCGGGTTCGCAGCCGATTTCCCGGGAATTTGGTTGCGAACCCGGGATTTCAAGCATTTTGGTGTTTTGCGTGGGATGCCACTGTCTGGCAAACAACGGAGCAGCGCAGCGAAGCCGTTCCGGAGGTGGCGGTCAAGTGGGGCGATTCAGCAGTTTTGAAGCCTCTTGGGGGGCCGTTTTGGCTGCCTTTTGGAGAGCCATTTTGGGGCCTCGTGGGTTCTTTTTGGGAGTCCTCGGGGCCTTTGGAAGCCTCTTGGGGCCTCTTGGGGCCCTCCTGGGGCCTCCTGGGGCCCACTTGGGGCGGAAAGTTAGATGTTTGAACTTTTGATCGCCCTGTGGGGGCTCGTTTGAAGCTTTCTCGGGGCCCTCTTGGGCCTTCTTGGGCGCCTCTTGGGCTGTTTCGGGGCGCTCCAGAGCCGTCTTGGGGCCGTGTTGGGGCCGTTTTGGGGGCCCCCCGGGCCATCTTGGGGCGCTCTTGAGGGCCTCTAGTTCTGTCTTGGAGCGTCGGAAAGCTAAAATGGCGAGAAAGCAGAAAACATCGAAAAACACATTGGAAAATTGACCATTTCGGCCTCCCGGGGCCGTCTTGGGGGGCTTCTTTGGGGCCGCTTGGGGCGTCTTGGGGGCTCCTGAGGCTGTCTTGGGGCTATCTTTGGCGTCTTGGAGCGCTTTGTGCCTGTCTTGGAGCGCTCTTGAGGCACTCGGGACCGCTTCAATGGGCGTCCGGAGGGTCCCAAAGTCCCAGGATCCCAGGAGTCCGGTTTGGGGGGGGGGGGGGGGTGCGGGGTTTTGCGGCCGCCCGGGCTTGTAAAAATATAGGAAGAGGAATATATATATATATATATATATATATATATATATATATATATATATATATATATATATATATATGTGTAGGTGTATATGTATATGCATATGTCTATGCATATGTATATGCATATATACATGGTATGTATATGAATATGTATTTGTACGTGTCTATGTCTATGTCTATGTATATGTATATGTGCATGTATATGTATGTGTGTGTATGTTTGTTTGTTTGTTTGTTTGTTTGTTTGTTTGTTTGTTTGTTTGTATGTATGTATGTATGTATGTATGTATGTATGTATAAATATATACATATATATATGTATTCATATATTCCTCTTTTTTACAGGCCCGGGCGGGGGGAAAATCCGTCCCCCCCCCCAAAACCGGACTCCCGGGATCTGTGGCTTTGGGACCCTCCGGACGGGCCTCGAAGCGGCCCCCCGGGCCTCGCAGGGCGTTTTGCCAAGCCTTCCCAGCACACCTAGGGCGATCAGAGGGGGTCATCGGAGACGTCCCAGAGACCCCCAAGACAGCACAAGAGCGCTCCAAGAGTGACTGACGTGACGTCAAGATGGCCCAAAAGGCCTCCAGGACGGCCCCGAAGAGGCCTCCAAGCGCACTCCCAAGAAGGCCCCAAGAGGCACAAATCTTTGATTTTCTGTTGTTTTTGCTGAATTTTGGGGTTCTCCTCTTTTCGGCTTCCCGACGCTCCAAGACGGCGGTCTTCTGGGCGTCCGAAGCCGCCTGGGAGGCTCCAACATCGCCCCACAACCATCCGAAAGGGCTTCAAGGCAGTCCAAGAGAGCCCCAAAACCGCACAACACGGGTCCAAGATGGCCCTCAGAGAGCCCCATGGCGGCCCAAGGTGGCCCCAAGACACCCTCCGAAGCATTCCAAGTCGTGACCCGGTCGTTCAGGGAGACCGCGGTTGGAGGCAGGATGGCCCGAGGAAGTCCCCAGAGGCCCCCAGAATACGCCCAGGAGGCCTCCAGAAGGCCTTAAGAAAGCCTGAAACAACTTTTGTGAGGCCCCCAGAGGCTCTCCAAGGAGGAGGCTCCGCAAAAAAGAGCTGAGGAGGATGGGGAGCATGCGCAGGGTACGGCGAAAATAAAGAAAAATAAGCATGGAGGAAGGATGACGAAACACATTGTTATAGCGGCGATGCTGGAAAAGGCAACAAGGAGTTATCTCTAAATTGTGGGCTTGGCCTTCCTGCTACTCCGCCTGCATACCAAACTTCAAGGACCATGACATGGCGCGAAGCGCCACTGCAGTCTTGTATATATATATATATATGTATTTGTTCCTGTCTCCTTCCTCTTCCTGCTGTAGGGGCTGCGCCCACTACACGTGGCAGGTAAGGAAGATGTACCCTCAAGGGGGGAACGGTCGAAGACGAAGAGGGCGGGTATCGATGGTTCAGAATTGACTGGTTGATTGTCACGAAGGCAGATGAGAGCGAACAGTCTTACCATGATTGTTGATGCCCCCTTCTACAACCCTCCTAATTCACACTTGTGTCAGCATCGGGACACTCCACTACGTGCTGAAGGCACGGAGGCGGATTCTTACTACTTGACAGGTGCCTGCTAGAGTGACATGTTGTCGGACCGGCGTGCCGACTGTTTCAAGCAGCAGCGATCGTCCTGTCCAATTTTACCAGAGAGTCCTTCGGTTAATTCGAGGGACCTTCGGGTTACCGCAATTTCAATTTGCGATTTCAATTGGTTAATCGTTCTTGTGTTGCCCACAGACCGTTGCGGTGCTAGGTCAGCTAGCTCGCGCGGGGGCGCGTCAAGCAGCCGCGGCCGAATGCCAGGGCGTATGACGGGGTATCTGAAGAGGCTGTGGTGCTGTAGTCGTACGGTCTGCAATCCTATTCACGTAACCCTGGCAGCCATGATCAATGCTTCACGCTTCGCGTATCCCTACCAGCCCATCCAGCAACGATGCGCAGGCGAGTTGCTTAGATCAGGGAAGTGGGGGAGGATACAGCGAAGCAAAGATCTTGGGAAGCCGCTGAACCGAAGTTTGGGATTAGCCTGAGTAGGCCCATGGGTGAAACACATGTACCTTCGCAGACCTGTCGAACGAGGAAGGGCGGAGAAGAAGGATCAGGAGGCAGGAGGAGGAAGAGTTGGAAGAGGTGGAAGAGGACCAGTGTAAACCCAAGACTCATTAACGATGTTGTCATACTCTTTCCCTCTCAGTTTCCTCTTCGCAGGCTCCTACAAGGATTCACTTGCACTGGGGGAAGTGCCCCGGTGGAAGACAACCGTTTGAGAATCTGGAACTGTGCCAGAACACCGTTCCTGGGACTTCAACGCCGCGAATCTCCGTAACTATTGCGTCTTGACGAGCCCGGATCGCGTCAGAACGTCACTCGTGGGATCTCAACACCGCGAATCAATGTGACCCTTGCGCCCAGGCAGTCCTTCATCATGCCGCAACGCCTTGTTTGGGACGTTAACCGTGATCGCAGTTTTTCAGACGAATGTGTGCGGCGCTAAGGCGACGGCCACATTTTGAAAGCAGGCCGCCCTCCATCCGTGAATTTCTTGCAAGTTTGTAAGTTGAATGTGCGCGGTGCTGAGGCGAGAGCCATATTTTAAAAGCGGGCCGTCCTCCGTCCATGCAGCTCCTGCAATTTGTTAGACGAGTGTTCGCGGCGCTTGGGCGATAACCGCATTTGGAAAGCGGACTGCCTTCCTGGAGGCCTCTTGGAGGCCTCTTGGGCCTTCTTGGGTCAGCTTCGAGCCAACTTCGGCTATCTTGGTGGGTTCCTGGCCCGTCTGACGCCGTCAGGAGCCGTCTTTGGGGCCTCTCTGAACCGGCTTGGGGCCCTCTTGGGGCGCTTCGGGGCCGTCTTGGAGGCCATCATGGGCGTCTCGGAGGCCTGTTGGCCCGTCTTGGGGCCCTCTTGGGGTCGTCTTGGGGGTCTCTTGGGCCGTCATGGGGCCATCTCGGAGGCCTCGTGGTTGATCTTTGGGCGATCTTGGGGGCCTCTTGGGCCGTCTTGAGCCGTCGGAGGGCCGAAAAGAAGCAAATGTCATAATCCTTCAAAACCTTTCGTAAAATCAATGATTTTGGCCTCTTCGGGCCCTCCTTGAGGACCTCTTGGAGGCCTCTTGTCGTCTTGGGCCGTCTTGGAGGTCTCTTGGGCGAACGTGGAGGCATGTATCTTGGACTCTCTTCGGCCATCTTGGGGGCCGTCTTGGACCATCTTGGGCAGACTTGGAGGCCATCTTGGAGGCCATCTTGGGCCAACGTGGCGATCTTGGAGGCCATCTTCGGCCATCTTGGAGGATTTTTTCCGGATTGAGGTCGTTGGCAATCTTTCCGGTGGCCGGCGGGACGGGCCGAAGCCCCAGGGGGAGTTCTTTTGGGAAACGAACCAAAGCCAAAACCGAGAGGGTTGAGCACGCCAGGCACCTCTGCGATGAATCGACAGGGGGCGGCGGATTCCAATGGCCTTCGGCCCATCCCGCCACCGCGCCTGGAGTGTGGGTCAGAGTTATCAGGGATGCTTCTTCGGGTCTCTTCGGAGCGCTCTCGGGGGCCTCCGGCGCTCTTGGGGCCTCTTGGGGGCCTCTCTGGCACCTCTCAGGGCCTCCTGGGGGCCCCTCGCGGCCGAGGTCTCAAAATGTTCGTTCGGTTTCCCCATCTTGGGACCCCCTCTCGGGGGCGTCTTTGGGCCCTCTCGGGCCGTCTCGGGAGCCTCTCGGGCCGTCTCGGGGCCCTCTCGGGCCGTCTCGGGGCCCTCTTGGGAGCCTCTGGGGCCGTCTTGGGGCGATCTCGGGGGCCTCGTGTGCCGTCTTGGAGCGTCGGGAGGCCCAACAGGCGAGAGCGCCAACATGTCTCAAACAACTTGGGAAGATCAGCGATTTGGGCCTCTTGGGGCCCTCTTGGGAGGCCTCTTGTAGGCCTCTTTGGGTGAGGGCTTCTAGTTAGGGCCGTCTTGAGGCCGTGTTGGGCGTTTTCGACAGATCGCTCGGCGACTTGTGGCCCTCTTGGGCCGTTCTTGGGACCTCTTGGGGCCCTCTTGGTCCGTCTTGGGACCCTCCCTGGCTCCGAAAAGGTCACGCGACAAGCCGCGACGAGACGCGGGAAGCCCCGGCAGATTTGGCAATTTGGGCTCTGGGCCCGCGTAGACCTCCTCAGGAGTGAGGACGAAGCCTTAAAGAGATTCGGCAGAGGACCCCAGGGCACGCCCACCGGGTGCCCAGCGGCACAGTGACGGATAACTCATGGTCATGGTTGGTCTTTCCTCCGGCCTACTTTTGGAAAAAAAGCTGAGGCAACCTTAGCGTCCGCGATAGCACACGTATTGAATATCACTCGACATGATCGGCAGCAGCGGTTCCATCACGCAAAGGGTAACAGCGCTTCTCCAGTGTTCCAGTCTTTGAACGTGTCATGCACTTTACGCCTCTACAGCTCGGATCCACGAGATTGCCGCACATGCTACACTCACCGTGCACCCGATGCGCACCCCGATCTACACCCTGGCCGCACTCTGCTGCAGTGTTGTGCTCTCGCTCATTGCAACTTTCGAAGACCGAGTGGGCTCTCGGGTACTGGCCGCGCGCAGTATGGCGAGCGAGAGCGCAGCCATGAAAGGCACGTGCAGCCGCGCGCTCGTGCAGGCGGGCTGACCAGTTCTATCCGGCGATCCCCAAGCACGACAGGCCAGTCTGTTTGCAGGACGAGTGGAGTTGACCAGCACGTGCCGAGGTTGCGGGGCGCCGTCGGCAGCGCTCGCGCTCCGGCGCGCGCGTGAGATCCTTCGGAGCGTAGGAAAAAGGTGTGCTGCGAGGCTTTTTCGGCCGCCGGAGAAGGACTGGTAGGGGGCCACATGCGAACCCTACCCCTACCCCCCACGATTTCTGAGGGGGAGGGTGGGGTTCACTTCTCTCGGGAGCTCCCGAACGAAGTGAACCCCACCATCCCCCTCAGAAATCGTGGGGGGTAGGGGTAGGGTTCGCATGTGGCCCCCTAACTGGTGCCACTCGTTCCAGGGTCCTGAGCCTGGTGCTGTGGAGAGGAGGCGGGCGCGAGGGCGAGGATGACCGCGCCTCCCGCGCTCTGCTGCGGCGGCAGTCCCGAAGACAGGTGGCCAGAGGTCCCATCGATCGAGGAAGAAAAAAGCACATGAACATAAACTTTGGGCGCTCCGCGCAGATTTCTTGGATCCGCGCCTGGGACCCCCCTGGCGGCGCCTCGGGCGCCGCCCCTGGCGCGAATCCAAGAAATCCGCGCGGGTCGCCCGAAGTTTATGGTTGTGTGGCTTTTTCTTCTTCTTCTTCTAATCGAGGCCTCTGGAGCCTGCGACAGCTTACGAGCAGCAGAGGCTTCATCGGGCTCCATCGGCGGCCAGCCCGGGGGCGAAGCGAGAGAGGGGGCCGGCCCTTTCTCAGAAGGGGCTCGGGCGTCCCGCCGCCTTCTGAGAAGGCCTTTCTCCTCCTCCTCCTCCTCCTCCTCGTCCTCCTCCTCCTCCTCCTCCTCCTACTCCCTCTCCTCCTCCTCCTCCTCCTCCTCCTCCTCCTCCTCCTCCTCCTCCTACTCCCTCTCCTCCTCCTCCTCCTCCTCCTCCTCCTCCTCCTCAGCATTGCGAGCAGCATTCATGTTAGCGGGTTCCATCGGCGCCGGGGGCATCGGACGCCCCTGTTGGGTGTCACTCGGCTGCGGGCGTCCTCCAAGCTCTGACCCCCTGCTTGTGCTCCAGAGATCCGACATGCAGACGCACAGCAAGCGCACCACGTAAGAATACAGCATGACAGCAGGTGCCCCGCGGAAATTTCTTATCCTTTCTTATCCTCTGACGGCCCCGGGGACCTACAGGAGCTCTGGCACATTGGGTGGCCTCAGAGATCGACGAAGCATTCGTCCCAGGGTCTCTTGCAGCAAGATCTCTTATCCTTCGGCAGGTTCGCGTCGTGTCGACGCGGCGGCGACCCCGCCGCGTGAGTTCAAGGTTGAACGCCGCCAGGGGCCCACCATCGACCAATAGGGAACCGTCTGGCGATCGAAGCGCCGCCGATCGTTCCAGGTTCTGAAGGATCCACGCGGCGTCAGAGACCAACGCCAAAGCCGTCGAGGCACGAGCATGCTGCATGTGTCTACAGCGGGGTTCCCATGTGGGTGCCCGCGGAGGTCTCTGTAGCTCTCTGGATCTCGGGTGTCCCCGAAGGGTCGACGGAGGCTCCCCGCGAGGCCACCGCCGGCCTCGACCCACACCCGCCAAGAGCGTCTCCCCAGACCCCTCCCGAACGCCATCCTGACACGTGGTGCCGAGCCGCGCCCGGCCGCGGCGGCGAAGGCACCCAGGGCCCCCCCTCTCGCACGTTCTCCTCTGGAGCGAAGGCTCCGAGCCCTCGGTCTTCAGCCAATGGGGGAGGGGACAACCACCCCGACCCCCATGCTGGGCGTTGCCTGACCGGCCCCAGGCGTCCCCTGACGAGCACCGTCCGGATCGGTTCCTCCTTCGGTGGCGCTTGCCCGGCGGCTTCCCAGGTCGGGGTGCCTGTGATGAGGGTGTCCTTCTCCGCTCGCTCCTCGGGCGGCCCGGAGCCCTCCGGCAGCGGCTGCCAGCGGAGCCCGCGGCGGCAGCGGAGCCAGCCGTCCCCCCCGAGGAGGCGCCCGGCCGGCGGGCGCCTCGGGCGCCCCGAAGAGCCGTGCGGCGGCGGGCCGTGCCGGAGGCCTCGACGCCTCCCGGGATCTCCGCGGCGGCGGCCGCCCCGGGCCACGGCGTCGGGGAGCGGCCCTCCTCCTCCTCCTCCTCCTCCTCCTCCTCCTCCTCCTCCTCCTCCTCCTCCTCCTCCTCCTCCTCCCCCTCCTCCCCCTTCATCCTGCCTTCCCTCCTCCCCCGATCCTCCTTCTCCTCCTTCTCCTCCCTCCCGGAGCCGTGCGCCCGCCCCCCCGAAGTCCCAAGCCGACTCGCGCGGCGGCGTGGTCGCTGCACTTGTCGCTGCACCCACCCGGACCTTCCAGGAGGGCTCAAGAACAGCACCCGACTGAAGGCCCTATCCCGAAGCCATGCTACGTCTTGGTTTCAGGCTGTTTCGCTCAGTTCTTCAGGTTTTTCGGCCTCCAGTGCTAAAAAATAGCTCTCTGGAAGGTCAGGGCACCGCCTCCGCCAGGTCCCCCCCCCCCCGGGGTGGCCCGGCAGAGGGCGCCCGCAGAGCGCCGCGCGCTGCGCCCCCCGCGGGGCGCCAGGCGCGAAGGCCGCGGGGGGGCCCAGCCACCGGGACTCCCGCGGGCCGCCGGACGCCAAGCGGCGGCGGCAGCAGCAGCGGCGGGGCGCCCGGCGCGCGCGGCCCGCGCGCGCCACCCGCGCCCGCGCCCCGCCCGCAGGGCGCTGCTCGAGGCTGAGGAGCCTGCGCCTCGCCGTGAACCGCTTCGGGGACCCCGCGCCGGCCGCCGGCGGGCCCGCCGCTACCAGAGACGGCGGCGGCAGCGACGGAGACGGCAGCGATGGCGACGACGGCGACGACGACGACGACGACGACGACGACGACGACGACGACGACGACGACGACGACGACGACGACGACGACGACGACGACGACGACGACGACGACAACGACGACGACGGCGACGGCGACGGCGACGGTGGCGGCGGTGCCAGCGGCGGCGGCGGTGGAGACGGTGGCGACGGATGGGACGGCGGCGACGGCGGCGGTGGAGACGGTGACGACGGAGGGGACGGCGGCGGACACGGCGGCGGCGTCTCTCCTCCTGCTCCTGCTCCTCCTCTTCTTTCTCGCCATCCTCATCTCTCCTCCCCCTCCCCCCTCGCCCTCTCCGCGCGCGAGCGCCGGCGCGCGCAGGAGGAGGGGGGGGGCAGGAGGGGGAGGAGGAGGAGGAGGAAGACAAGAGGAGGCGGAGGCGGAGGGGCAGGAGGAGTAGCAGGACGGGGATGGGGGAGGACGACGTGGAAGACGAGGAGGTGGAGATGGTGGCGCGGAGCGATCAGAGTCGAGCCCCTGGGGCAGCTGCAAGCCCCAGGGACCCCCGCACCGGGTATGGATTAGCGACGGGTCCCGTTTCCATGGGACATCGCGGATTTCCGCCGCCGAGCGAGGCGGCCCTGGCCGCACTTTGGGGAGGGAACCTCCCCCCATTCGATGGATTTGGCGACCGCGCGCCAAAGCACACAGCTATACACCCATGCACCTCTATGTGCGTGTGCACGTGCACCGCTTCCCACGCCCACCGTGGACGTGGTTGTGGTGTGCAAAGGCTGCGAGCGATAGATGCACCCCTGCACGGCCGAGCAGTCGACCGCCTCCCCGCGGGCCCGCCGCCCCCCGCGCGCGCCCGCGCCGCATGGGCCGGGCCGCCGCCGCGCCGCGGGCACGCCGAGGCGGCCCCCTCCCCCTCGGCGCGCGCGCCGCCGCGCCCTCGGGGCGCCGGGCCTCCGGGCGCTCTCCCGGAGGCCTGGCGGGGCCACCGGCGCGCCGACGCAGGGCGGGGTGCCTCCGCCGAGGGAGGAGGGCCCCGATCTTGGTGGTGGGCGATGGTTTTTATGCGGGCTTCCAAGGTGGCCGGACGATTACCACCAGCACCAATTCATTCATTCATTCATGTTGATATACATATACTTGTACATATATATATATTTATGTAGAGCATGTATGTGCGTATGTATGCATGTATGCATGCATGTATGTATGTACGTATGTATGTATATATATATGTATGTATGTTTGTATGTATATGAATATGCATGCGCATATGCATATGTATATATATATATATATGTATATTTATATAAAAATAGTTGTAGGTGAATATTTATATGTATACTATACGTATATGTATATGTATATGCATGTATCTATGTATATGCATACATATATGTATATGCATATGTATATGTATATGTATAGGTATATTTATATGTATATGTAAACTTATATGTATATGCATGTGTATATGTATATGTATATGCATATGTATACGTATATGCATATGTACATGTATGTGTATATGTATATGCATATGTATATGTATATGTGTTTATATGTATACGTATAGACATATGTATACGTATATGTATATGTATGTGTATATGTATACGTATATGTATATGTATATGTATATGTATATGCATGTGTATTTGTACGTGTACATGTGTACATGTGTATAGGTATATGTATATATATATGTGTGTATAGGTATATGTATTTGTTTATGTAGATGTATATGTATACGTATAGATATTTGTATTTGTATTTGTATTTGTATTCGTATGTGTATATGTATTTGTATTTGCATTTGCATTTGCATCTTTATGTGCATTTGTAATTGTATGTGTATTTGTATGTGTACTTGTATGTGTATTTGTAGTTGTATTTGTATGTGCATTTGTATTTGTATTTGTATTTGCATTTGCATTTTCCTTTGTATTTGTATTTGTAGTTGTACTTGTATTTGTATTCGCATTTGTATTTGTGTTTGTATTTGTGTGTATATATATAGATATGTATGCGATCATCTTCCCCTGGTGGTGGAGCCCCTCGTCTGTGTTGGTGCCCACTTCCGAGGTCCCCGTCTTCGTCGGCCGTCGGCAGCCTTCTTTCCTCGCGTGGCTCGTCCAGCAGCCGCGCCCCGCCGAGAGCTCTCCGGGGGTGCCCAGAGCGTGCCGAACGGCCGCCGGAGACCTCGGAGGTGGATAGACCTCCTGCCCTGACACGTCGATTAAGGAATTGGCCGTTTTCGGTTCGCGAGAGGGCGTCGCGGTCGTCATTTTTGCGGGTCCAGGTCCGTCGGTTTCGGTCCCAGGCCGTTTTCACTAAGGGGAGGTCTGCTAAAGGGAGGTTTGTCCAGCGCCGAAGACCCGAGTTGTGAGCCGAAGGTTCAGGCGGGCGTGTCCCTCTACAGGGGGAATATCTTCAAGAATAGTCAAAAATTGTCCGGGGATGATTGTTTGATTATTTGAGTTTTTTTTTTTTTTTTTTTTTTTTTTTGTATTTTTTATTTTTCGCCCCAAACCCCCCTGTAGGGGGACGCGCCCGACTGAAGCCGAAAGCGTGGCGACGAGGACCATGTGTGGGGAAGGCTCAGGAGGGCACGAGTCGACCCCCAGTCGCCCATTGTCGAAGACGAGAGAACGCCACAAATATCAACCTCTTGGCGTTCCGCACGGAGCGCCACAAGTTGTTGTTTTTCTTCTGCTTCTTCTCCTTCTTCTTGCAGTGATCGCCAAGAAGGGGCCCGATAGCCCACTCCGCCTAGGAACGTGGGGATTCGCAGTCGGCTGCCTATCGCTGATCTATCTATCGGCGATGTATCGCCGATTCCAGGTCGATGGCCCCCTGCCTTGAGCCAATCCCCCCTCTGATCGCTCCCCCAGTGGGGGGGCGCCAAAGGTGCTCCCGGTCCCACGGTGTCCCCAGCCCTCCGCGCGTTGCTTTTGCTGCCGCTCCTCCTCCTCCTCCTTCTCCTCCTCCTCCTCCTCCTCCTCCTCCTCCTCCTCCTCCTCCTCCCCCTCCCCTGGTGTGAAGGCCTTATGGTAGGTGCCGCCGACCCTGAAGACAACGACGTCGACGACGAGGATTGCAGAAGGAGGAGGAGGAGGAGGAGGAGGAGGAGGAGGAGGAGGAGGAGGAGGAGGAGGAGGAGGAGCAGGAGGTGAGGGAAGAGGATGCCATTCTGACCCAGGACCTGCCCCGGGACCGCCCCTCGGGGCGCCCCCCCGGGTCTCCCCCAGGACCCCCCCTCCCAAGCGGGGAAGGGACGAAAGGGAAGGGGCTCCCTTCCGATTCACTGACAACGTTTGCGTAACCTCGCTGTGGCTAGCGCGCGTCCAGAGGACAAATCCAGGGTGAGAGGGCCCAGGATGCGCCTGGGAGGATGGCATTCTGACCCAGGGCCTGCTCCAGGCCCCCCCCCCCAGGGACCACCCCCTGGGTCTCCCCCGGGACCCCCCCACCGAGCGGGGAAGGGATCAAAGGGAAGGGGCTTTCCTTCCATTCAGTTACAGCGCTGCTCAACTTCGTTGCAGCTGGAGCGCATCAAGAGGAAAGTTCAGGGTAACGGGGCGAACGGCGCCGGTGAGGATTCCGCGTCAGCTGACGCGCTTGGAAAACTCAAGGAAAGTACACGGCGACGACGACGACGTAGACGACTACGACGACGACGACCACGAACGGAAGAGCGTCTTCCACACGCCAACAGGGTCGGCGGATTCCCAAGCGCCTTCTGGTGGCCAGCTGTCGTGCTCTCAGCGGTTCTCTTTTTGAGGGCCTCAAGGGTCCGCCCTGGTGAAGGCCCAGGCCAGGCCCCACGCACCCCCCACGGCGGGGTCACACCTGCTCACTGTACTTACCATTTGCTCTTGCTCTTTTCTTCTCTCCGACGTCATCCCATACAGCTCGACATTGCATCGATGTCTTCTTTGGGGGCCGGTGTCGACTCTTGTGCGCCAGGAACACCTGTCCAGCAGTTGTTCAAGCAGCACCGCATCCACAGTCCGCTGCAGGAAATGGACGGGCTCGACGACGCCGAGAGCACTCTTGCACGTCAGCAACGGTTCCAAGCTCAACTGGCCGGTGCCGGTGGCAGCAGCAGCGACGACAAGAAGATCATGGGAGAGTCTGTGTCGATGAGCGCCTTCAGAGAGATCCTCAAGGAACAGCTTGACCCCATACGCCAGGACATAAACGCGATCAAAACGCATGGAGTCTCGCGTGCAGATCTTGATGCTAAGGTTGCTCCCATATCCAGCGCCATCGACGACATCACGACGCGTCTGGAGATCCTGGAGTCGCGGGATGCTTCGCGAGCGCCTATTCCAGGACCATCTGCAAGGACAGGGTCGGAAGCGAGCATTGGCACAAACACATTCGGGAAATTGCAAGCTTTAGAACGTGAAGTTCAGCAACTCAGACGCCAAGGTGGTCCCAGAGTTCCTCACGATCCGAACGACAAGCGCTCTGTTACAGCAGTCTTTGGGAATCTGGATGGGTTCACTATGACGCATACGGCCTCCGCATGGTTGCGCGATCAGCTATCGCAGTGTGGTGGCCCTTTACCCCATAACATGTACATGAAAGGGGACTCCACCAATATTATGTTCGCGGGGTTTTCGGATACGACAGATCGTGACACAGCAGTGGCACTTATCAGGAGCACCCGTCTTCAACATAATGGTAAGGATATCTGGGCGTCACCCGACAGGCCGCCACTGGAACGCGCGGCACGCAATTACTGCTTCGGACTGAAGTACCTGTTGAAGGGCACTTTCAAGCTCCCTTACATCATCAAGATCACGGACTCCTCTCCGTACGAGGTCAAAGTGGGCGGAGAGCCCGCTCTTACAGTGACGGTGGCCGGCATTACCGTGAAGAAGGAGTGGGCCGACACATGGGCCAGTTGGAAGGAACTCCAAGAACGCGAAGGCCTCAGGGAGCTGGAAGATAAATGCAGTGCTTTATTTACTCGGTCCCTTGGCGGCATGAAGGGTCAGCCGAAGGGGAAATCGAAAGGGCGTGAGGAAACGCGGCGTCTGTCAGGTACAGTCCAGCCAGGCATGAGAGCCCGCAGCCATGGACCACATCTTTTTCAGCTTGCTGTTCCTAGTATTGGGCGTCTCTTGGGCAAATATACCGTTACGCCTTCAGCTACGGAGCCGCGCTCATTTTCTACAGCAGGCGCGGGCAAATATACCAGGCCGCTACACCTGCATGCTTCATCTTTTTGTACACCTTCATCTTCATCCTCTATTTCCCCAACTCCTTGCGCTACGATTTCTTCCTCCATTTGTCCAGCTTCGTCGTCTCACTCTTCCGCGCGGCTGCGCGCGTGGTTCCAGCCTCGACGAGAATGTCAACCACTTCGCACGCAGATGTTTGGCACTTGGAATGTCGAAGGCCTCCGTGGGGAGTCATATGTCAAGTTGTCTGAAGTAACTGTATCAATGGCTGCCCATCGCATCGCCGTCTTGGCCATACAGGAGACTCAATTACACGGTTCCGAGTATTACGATTACGATGGGTTTATGCTTTGCTTATCTGGGGAGCCTGACGATGCAAAACGTTCTGTAGCGGGGGTCGGCTTCATCGTTGCTCCATGGGCCCGTTCTGCTATAGTAGCGTTCCGGGCGGTATCACCACGATTGGCGTCATTACGAATCAGAGTGCAACATGGCATTTTGACGGTCGTGTTGGCCTACGCCCCACAGAGCAAGTACGATGGCGATGTCCGCCAGTCTTTCCTCGCAGAATTGCTGGAAACAGTGCGGCCGACGACGCAACGCAGCACTACGCTTGTATTGGGCGAGTTCAACGCCAAGTTACTCCAGCAACATCCCGGCGAAGAGCAATGCATTGGTCCACATCTCTTTCTTGCTGATTCTCTTCATAGTTCCGTGCATTTGACAAGCACATCAGACAGGCAACTTCTGCTCGAACATTGTGTCGCTACGGACATGGTTATTGCGAATGCGTTTTTTGACATTCCGGACGATCAGCGAGTTGCATGCAGAGATCTTGGCGTGGCCCCAATGGACGACGATATTTCGCCAGATAAGTTCGCTCAGATCGACCATGTGCTTTGTCATACCTCTATGCTTCCTTGGGTGAAGCTCTGCAGAACGCACCGGGGCGTTGCTCTGAACAGCCACCATTATTTGTTGACGGCGGAATTTGGCTTACAATTTTATGCTTCGGCGGCGCGTGCACGAACCTATGTCGACAAAACTTCGGTACGGGGCCCGGCCTTGCAGATCGATTTCACGAAGCGTTTTTACAGCAAGTGGCAATCTTTTAGCGTTGCAAGTTGTTCTCTTGACGAAGCTGCGGGGCAAATCGAAGATGCGTTTGGTGCTGCTGCAGATGCGTTGCCTCGCAGGGCTCAGCCGGCGACCTTGGATATCGCAGGCTATTTTTGGACCTCATCGAACAAAGGAACAATTTCAGGCGAATGGGCGACGCTCGCAACGGGAGCTCTCTCAACAAGGCGATCCGGAAGGCAGCGCGGGCTGACCGCGCAACTTGGATGGGCGATTCTCTGGTGGGGGGGAACTGGGGCGCAGTCAAACAGCTACGGAAGAAACCTCAGACAAAGCACGCTGGAGTCAGGGACATGAACAACAACTTGACCGATGCCGCGAGCCGCCCGGATGCTTTGGCCGACTACTTCGAGAAAGTGCAGTGGCAAGTTACTTTCCCAGAGGTGGTTCCTACAGCTACCCGCCCTCTTGGTACAGAGTTGTCCATAGACGTGCGTCAATTTACATTGAACGAACTGATTTTCGTGTTGAGAAAGATGAAGAACGGAAAAGCAGCTGGCCCTGATGACGTACCGCCAGATTTTTGGAAGGTTGTATCTACAGATGTACACGCTTGCCAAGCACTACTGCGCGTTTGTCAACGGTGTTGGCCCCAGAAAGACATGCCGGAAAAATGGCGCATGGCGAATGTCATCTTGCTTTACAAGAAAGGAGACGCAACTTCACCAAGCAACTATCGTCCGATCTCTCTGCTCTCGGTGGGATACATAGCCCTCGCGGCGATGTTGCGTCAGCGACTGCTTCAAGGAGGTGCAGAAGATCGATTGCGACGCTCGCAGTTTGGATTCCGGCCTCGCCGGGGCACCGCCGGCGCGCTCATGCTCGCGAGGCGCATGATCGACGCAACGTTGATGAATAATAACGGTGGTATTATTTTGCTTCTCCTTGATTGGGCCAAGGCGTTCGACCGATTGAAGCCAGAGTGTTTGCGCGCAGCTTTGACAAGATTTGGGCTACCGCAACCTTTCGTGCAAATGGTCAGAGGAATGTATTCGCGCAGGTATTTCACTATACTAGACCATTGTGGTAAATCTTCGCAACGACGCCAAGCTGCCGGTATTGCACAGAGATGCCCGTTGTCACCGTATTTATTTATTATTGTGCAGACGGTGATGCTTCAGGACGCTCTGTCGGACCTGCGCCTTCAACAAGATCCAGGCGATGTGGTCTCTAGGGATATTCTGTGCGCCGACGACACTGCGTTGGTATCTCAACGTGAAGGAAACCTACAGATCATGCTGGACGCAATTGTGGCAGAGGGGCGGAAGTACGGATTGCAATTGAATTGGGACAAGACTGTGCAATTTCAAATCGGTTCTGTTGGCTTTGTGAGAACGCCGGATGGGGATCCGATCAAGATTGTCAAGGAAGCTTTTTATTTGGGGGGCTCGTAACCCATGACGGACGCGTTGGTAATGAACTTTCGAGACGACTTGGAGAAGGCGGAGGTGTTTTTCAACAACTTACTAAATTGTGGACACGCTCCGCGGTTGGTTGGCGACGCAAGATACTCATATACAACAGCTGCGTGCTCAGCAAGCTGTTGCACTCGTTGGATTCGCTGTGGCTGCTCAAGCACGACAGAGACAGGCTCGACGCATTCCACTGCAAATGTTGGCGCCGCATTTTAACGATCCCACATTCTTACATCTCGCGCGTCAGTAACGTGAACGTACTGGAGAGAGCTGGATCACAACCGTTGTCCTCGGTCTTACGTGAGCGGCAAGTGCAACTCTACCGGGCAATTGCTTCTGAGACCGGCGGGTCGCTCGTGAGGCGCATTGTGTGCAATCGCAACGGCGCGCCCAAAAATTGGGCTGGCCGCAGACGCCGGGGGCGCCCCAGACAGCAATGGGCAGCCTCTGTGTATCGAAGCATAGCTGTCTTGTGACGTCACGCATGAATGCCGGACTTTTTAATGCGCCTACGCGTCTGTAAGGGATGCAAGGCCGCAGTCAGCAGTCAGGGCCGCTGTGTCCGCGTGACAGTGTCCGCCTCGCACGGCGGCAGCTGCGCTGCGCTGCGTGGTTGCCTCCCCCCACCCGTTGGGGCGCGTTGTGTCTTGCGGGCGGTGGCTCTGGAGGCCCGCGCAGCCTCGCAGGAAGTCCGGGGGCACGCCCTCGCGGGGGTCCCTGGCTCAAGGTGTCCCTAGGGCTTCTCGGGGGGCCCAGACGGGTGGCCTCCAGAGAACCCCCCCCGCCCACGAGGCACCGACAACCACCCTGGGGGACACCTCCGGTATGATCTTTCCAATCTGCAGCCCCAGAGCTCTCGACCCCTCCCCTGTAGGTTTTCGTCCCCGACTCATGTTTGGCACCCTTCCACCCCCCGGGTCAGCTACAGGCCCCCCTGGGCCCGCTACAGGGCTCGGATGGAAAATAGGTCAGCTCGCCTCGGGCGTGGAGTAGTGGGGGGGCGAGACCTGGGGGGGGCGAGGACAGGCGCACCCCTTGTGCCCCAAAGATGGAGGGGCCCCCTGGGGGGCAAGAGGGGCACAGAAGGTGCACGTCTCTTCGCTCCTCCACTGAGTATGGCCGAGGGTCAGAGAGCGCCTTCTTCTGCAGGACCCCCCAAAATGGACGTCAAGGTGGTCAAACGCCTCGCCGGTCAAGCCGACGAGTATGTGCAACATTCAACCGTTCGCTTCGCACCGTGTCCAAAGTTTTTTGGCTCGGCGCAGGGTGTTGTGCACCAGTTTCAGCTCGACCGAACAGGCTGGGTGCGCCCCTTGACGTCCGCTCGGGGTGTTCTGCAGACCTGACCCCCCGGGCCCCACCCAACCCCTCCACGTTGTCGCTCCCTCAGTGAGCAGCGCCCGCTCGCCGGAGGTCTGGGGGTGTCCTCTGGGTGGCGCGCGCGGGCGCCCGCCCCTTCGGCTCGCACCCCTCCCCCGCGGGAGTGAGGGCAGTGCGGCGGGCGAGCGCCGTGCCGCTCCTAGAGGGGAGGGGCCCTGAAGGGCGAGGGGTCCAGGAAGCCTCTCTCCGTCCCCCTTCCCTCCTCGGGGCCCCTGCTCCTCCTCCTCCACCTTCTCCTCCTCCTCTTTCTTCTGCTCGTCCTCCTCCTCCTCCTTCTCCTCCTCCTCCTCCTCCTCCTCCTCCTCTTCCTCTTCCTCTTCCTCTCTTTCCTCCTCCTGCTCCCGCTCCTGCCCCTCCTCCTCCTCCTCCTCCTCCTCCTCCTCCTCCTCCTCCTCCTCCCCCTCCTCTTCCGCCTCCTCCTCCTCCTCCTCCTCCTCGACGCAGCCCTGCGGACAAGTTACCTAGTCCTCCTCTCGCTCTTCCTCCTCTTCTTCTCCACCTCCTCCTCCTCTTGCTTCTGCCCCCTCCCCTCCTCTCAGGGAGAGGGAAAGGGGAAAGGGGAGAGGGGGAGGGGGAGCGGATCCAGACTCTCGTTTTTTTCCCCCAACCCTCCTGTGAGTTGGGTCCGCGTTTTGAGCCCGCAGTTTCGCGCGTCTCCTTTCCTCTCTTCCTCCTCAATTTTTTCGCCTCCTCCTCCTCGTCCTCCTCCTCTTTCTCCTCCTCCCCTTCCTTGCCTCCGCCCTCGGCATTTCTATGTCGGCACAGACCACCGAAGGCTCAGGTGGCTGCGTTCGCATGGCGGTCCTGGTCCATCTCGGCAGACCCCTCACACGTTTCGTGGCCCCGTGGGGAGCTCCACCAAAGGCCCCAGTGGCGCGTTCACATGCCGGCCCCGTGCCATTTCTGCAGATCCATCACACGTTTCGTGGCCGCATGGGGAGCTCCACCGAAGGCCCCTGTGGCTGCGTTCACATGGCGGCCCCGTGACATTTCGGTAAACTCTCGCATGTCTCGTGGCCCTATATGGAGCTCCACCGATGGCCCCAGTGGCCGCGTTCGCACAGCGGCTCCGCCTCATTTCGGCACACCACTCCCGCGTTTCGTGGCCCCTGAGGGAGCTCCACCGAAGGCCCCGATCCACTTCTGCACACCCCTCACACGTTCTGCGGCACCATCACCGAAAGCCCCACTGGCTGCTTTCGCATGGCGGTCCCGCCCCATTTCGGCAGACCCCTCACTCGTTTCGTGGCACCATCACCGAAGACCCCGTTGGCTGCGTTCGCATGGCGGCCCCGCCCCATTTCGGCTCACACGCCGCTGCACGGAAGCTCCGTGGGGCTCCCAGGAGGCTCCAGGGCGAGGCTCCTGCTGGAAGCACCCCCGGGAAGGCCCTGGGGGACCCCATGGCCCTGTGGGGCTGTACGTGGCCTGCGTTCCCAGCGCAAGGCCGCGAGCGGTGTCAGTCCACCAGGCGTGGTATGCCCTCGTGCCCCCTGGCGAGTCCACTCGTCGCCACGGCCACGACGGCCCCAGGGAACGATGCTGAGCGCACTGTGGCTGGGTCGATACATGTGTACTTTGAACCTTCGGGTCCAGCCTGCCACTCGGGCTCAAGTTCCTGCTGCCCAGGATCGGCCCTGCTCGCCTGCACCTCCCCGCCTCGCCGCTGCGCCGCCCCTCGCGGGCAGGGATGACGTCCTCCGCTGCCGGGTTGCCGCTGGCGTTCCACCCGAAGCGCCAGTCCTATTCGGGTGTAGGCGACGATGACGATCCCAGCACTGCGTGCTCGCAGTCGTCCGGCGCGCTGGCCGAGGAGCCTGAAGTGCAGCGGGTGATCTCCGAGGACGCCGACGTGCCGGCGAGGAGGGTGCTCTCCGCCCCCGACTCGATCTCGTCGGGGGCGGCCAGCCCGGCGACCGCGGCCGCGGTCCGGAGGCACCGGACCAAGAACCGCCTGGCGGAGCTGCTAGGCGCGGCGGCGGTCGTCCCCACCTCTTCCGCGACAGCCCCGGCCAGCTCGGGCGGCCGCATGTGCGGCGTCCTCAGCACGGAGCCGATCCCCTCCCAGGACTCAGCGAAGGAAAGGGGACCGATGGGGGACCGATGCCGCCACCCCTCCCTCGGTTTGGCACCGTTGGGCCCTCCTGGGTGGCCCTCGTCGCCACGGCTGGGTTCTCCTCGAGATGCTGCTCAGAGCTCACCCTAGGGGGACCACCTCCAGCGAGGAGGTGCACAATGCCTCCCCGAGCTAGGGATTCGGGATGTCTCGAGTGCGAGCGGGGGGTCCCCCCCCCCCCCTCGGGCTTCTCCCGCTCGTGGTCCCTGGTGGTGGTGGTGTCGCTTTCCCAGTCATGCGATGTGCTGATTTTTTCGATCCGCGGCCCACGGAAGTCCCGATCCCTTCCCTGGGACCCGCTCCTCCTCCCGAGTCGTCTTTTTGACGGCCGCGGGGCCCGGTGGGGGCTTCCCCAGAGGCCGACAGCGACGGAAACCTTGGTCCTGCTTTGTTCAGGAGGGACAAAAAACACACAGACACAATTAATGTCGATTCCCAGGAAAATGTGCAAAAATATGGGAAGTGGGGGGGAAAACGAAAATCCAAAAAATATGGAAAATTACGCTACCGAGGAACCCCACATACTTAATTTAAGTCTTATGTGTTTGCTCTTCATTATCATATATGCGCAATCCTGCGTTCTAAACCCTCGTCGCGAATGTTGCCCTATATTGTCATCCAACACGCTACTGAGTGAACCTCTTCCCTCCTCCCCGCTTTCTATCCTTCATCGGGAACAAGTTCGAGGTGGTCACCGAGGTCCGTTTCCTGGGATCGCAACAACCAATGAGGTGATGCAGAACGATTTGCCACAGCTCGAGCAGTCAGGGGGCCCACTGTGGAAGTTGGTGCAAATCACACTCCCTCGCCTCATGCTGCGTTCTCCCGCACCCCTGCCTCCCTTTCTGCCCTCGGTCGGTCTACTCTTTCTAGTCTCATGCAGTTTCCACGCGTCTGTCGCCGCGTCTCTTCGACGGAGAGTCACTAAGGTGCGCGCGCAAAAGACTTGCATAGCAAACGTGATGCGCCTGCGTGCGATATGTGAATGCCCTTCGATGGAAAATCTCTGGGCTGTGGTTGCCACGACAACCAAAGCCTGGGCGGACGCTCCGAAATCGTCCAGGAGCGGCACGGGCCGCGCGAATTCGACGCGGCTGGACAGCGCTGCCTTTGTCGGAAAGACTCTGGCGGCCGTGCGATCCGACGACCTCACGCCGCTGTGCCCTGGACGACCGTCACGCATAGAGGCCGCGCTGAGAGACCACCCCCTGCGCACTCCCTATGGTGTCGAGAATCTGCCATGCCTGCTGTGCCCTGGACGACCGTCACGGATAGCGGCCGCGGTGAGAGACCACCCCCTGCGCACCCCCTCTGGTGTCGAGAATTTGCCATGCCTGCTGTGCCCTGGACGACCGTCACGGATAGCGGCCGCGGTGAGAGACCACCCCCTGCGCATTCCTTATGGTGTCGAGAATATGCCATGGCTGCTGTGCCCTGGACGACCGTCACGGATAGCGGCCGCGGTGAGAGACCACCCCCTGCGCACCCCCTCTGGTGTCGAGAATATGCCATGCCTGGTGTGCCCTGGACGACCGGCACGGATAGCGGCCGCGGTGAGAGACCACCCCCTGCGCACCCCCTATGGTGTCGAGAATATGCCATGCCTGCTGTCCCTCTGGTGTCGAGAATATGTCATGCCTGCTGTGCCCTAGACGACCGTCACGGATAGCGGCCGCGGTGAGAGACCACCCCCTGCGCACCCCCATATGGTGTCGAGAGTATGCCATGCGCGCTGTGCCCTGGACGACCGTCACGGATAGCGGCCGCGGTGAGAAACCGCCCCTGCGCACTCCTTATGGTGTCGAGAATCTGCCATGCCTGCTGTGCCCTGGACGACCGTCACGGATAGCGGCCGCGGTGAGAGACCACCCCCTGCGCACCCCCGATGGTGTCGAGAATCTGCCATGCCTGCTGTGCCCTGGACGACCGTCGCGGATAACGGCCGCGGTGAGAGACCACCCCCTGCGCACCCCCTCTGGTGTCGAGAATTTGCCATGCCTGCTGTGCCCTGGACGACCGTCACGGATAGCGGCCGCGGTGAGAGACCACCACGTGCGCACCCCCTTATGGTGTCGAGAATATGCCATGGCTGCTGTGCCGTGGACGACCGTCACGGATAGCGGCCGCGGTGAGAGACCACCCCCTGCGCACCCCCTATGGTATCGAGAAAGTGCCACGCTTGCCACGCTCTCCGACCCTGGCACCCATAGAGGCCGCGCTGAGAGACCACCCCCTGCGCACCCCCTCTGGTGTCGAGAAAGTACCCCGTATGGTGTGCATGCGTCTTGAATGTATGATGCAGTGAACGCTCCACGCGTGTCTCACTCGCGTGCCTTGCGGCTGTATGTTGAGAAAGTGCAACGCCTGTTCTGCGCCATGGCCCGCATATAGCCTCCTGCCATGCATTGCGAATCCTACACGCACGTCTTTGATGGGGGGTGCCTCATGTGGGTGCCCAGTATTTTGTGCATGCGTGTTGAAGGTGTGATGCAGTGAACGCGCCACGCGTGTCTCACTCGTGTCTCATGTACGTGCCGTGGTTGTGTTGCGCGTGGGTGAATGGAGGAAGCAAGCGGAGGAGGGGAGGAGGGAGGAGGGGAGGTGTGTGTGTGTGTGTGTGTGTGAGGAGACGCGGGTGCGACGCGGCAGGGAAGAAAACCCCAACCCCACGAAACGTGTGGGGAAATATGGGAAATCCTGTTATCTGTGTGTATTTATTTGTGTGTCCCGGGGCCCCTTCATGTGTCTTCGACGCGAGCATGTCTGGGCCTGCTTGCCCCCCTGGTCTGTAGCCCCCCCCCCCAAGGACATGGCGAAGGTGCCCGCGCGGAAGGCCCTCTCGGGGCCCGCGCCGTCCGACCCGGCGGCCGCCCGGAGCTTCCGCGCGAAGGGCCGCGTCGCCCGCCTGCTCGAGCAGGACGCAGAGGGCCCCAGGCACGCCCGGTGGCAACTCCTGGGAGCCCTGTGCACCCTTGTGATTGCTCAGAGGAGGAAGAGATGCCCATGCCGCTACCCTTCCCTCGTTTTCCCCCCTTCTTGGGCCTCCTGGGATGCCCTCGTCGCCACCGCTGGGTTTGCCTCGAGTTTTTTGGTCAGAACGCACCGGGGGAGAGGTCCAAGGAGCAGCGGTATCGGTACCTCTTGGTTTCTCCAATTTCTAGACGCTTCGCGTGACCCAACCAGCCCATCCAAAAGCGAGTTGCCCAGGCGAGTTGCCCAGGAGAGTTGTCTTGGTCGGCGAGCCAATTCAGTAGCAGATCTTGGGAGCCCTGTGTTCTGGCCGTCCTAGATGGCACCCGACTAGATGGGGTCGGAGGATCGCGCCGCATCGCCGATGCATCGGCGGTGCGGCTCGATGCGGAGCCCACTTTGCTTCACGTCGACGTCGCCGATGCACCGCCGACGTCGCCGATGCATCGTCGATGCATCGGCAATGTGTCGCTCGGCGATGCGGCGCGATCCTCCGACCCCATCCACTCGAGCCCCATCTTGGAGGCCTCTATGTGTACCCTCGTAAATTCTAGACGCTTCGCGTGACCCCACAAGTGTCCTGTTTCATCGTTGCTGCCCCGTCCAGTCACTGGTTTCGGATACGATGACGACACAACGGCCCCCCCCCGGGCAGCAGTGCGGTCCGCGGAGTGAGTGCTCTGTTGGTACTTGCCGTCCCCCGGCTCTCTCTGTGGTCAGTTTCAGCCCTGACTACACCCCAGCGCTTATGAGCTGGCCGCGGCTGCAGCGTACCTCGGCGACCTTCGGCCGTTACCCGCTTGGCGGCAGTACTGGCGCTTGGGCCTGCGTGTTCTCTTCCATCGTTGCTTCCTGGCCTGTGACTGGTTTCGGAGACGATGGCTGACGCACCGGCCCCACCACGGGCAGCGGTGTGGATCGTGGAGTGAGAGCTCTGTAGGTCCCTGCCTTTCCTCTGCCCCTGTCCCAGCCGGCCCCGCGTACGGCGGTGGTACGGACCTCGCGCTGAGTGGTTCAGCCTTCAGCGTGTCGCTTCGGTTCTACCTGTCCTCTTCGGCTAGGTTGGCTGCGCGGGTTGGCGCCGACAGGGCGATTTCCCGTTGCATACCACTGCGGTCTGCTTCACGTCGGTGTGGCTGGCGCCTAGGTGCGTTCGCACTAATGCGGAGCATTTTGCTCAGTGCATGTGCACACTTCGCATTCTTGATTTTTTACTGCAGGTGCGTTGCCTGTTGTAGCTAATTCGCCTCGCCTGCTGGCCCAGACGACGCCTACTACCGCCCCCTGTCCGCTGCCTCGGAGCCGCCGACCAAATTAGCCTGGCAAAGGACCCAACCATATGCAGTTGTGAATACCGCAATTGTGAATACCATCTTCGCCCGCGCTCCCTATGTGGTCACGGCTTCCCGCCGGAGCCCGACATGCTCAGCTACACGTTCGTGGCCGTCTTCGCGGGCGCCGACGACGACAAGGACGGCGCCCCTCTGACCGAGGAGCAGAAGCAGGAGAGGGCCTTGAGAGCCATGAGGGAGGAGGTGGCGTTGCACGTCGACAAGGCGGAGTACGACGCCCAGGCGCGGTTGTTGAAGCAGCACAACTATGGGGCCACGATCCTCGTGAAGGGTGTGCCGAAATGGCCCGGGGCCGCCATGCGAACCCTGCCACTGGCGCCTTCCATGGAGCTCCAGTGGGGCCACGGTCCTCGTGAGGGGTGTGCCGAAATGGCCCGAGGCCGCCATGCGAACCCTGCCACTGGGGCCTTCGGTGGAGCTCCCTATGGGGCCACGATCCTCGTGAGGTGTGTGCCGAAATGGCCCGAGGCCGCCATGCGAACCCTGCCACTGGCGCCTTCGGTGGAGCTCCCTATGGGGCCACGATCCTCGTGAGGGGTGTGCCGAAATGGCCCGAGGCCGCCATGCGAACCCTGCCACTGGGGCCTTCGGTGGAGCTCCCTATGGGGGCCACGATCCTCGT
>CAUYUJ010011914.1:141624-229981 GCA_963575745.1 Prorocentrum cordatum | reverse complement strand
GAGGAGGAGGAGGAGGAGGAGGAGCAGGAGGAGGGAAGGCTCTCCTGCAGCGTAGAGGCGGGCGCCGCCTGCCTCTGCGACAGGAGCGCGCCGATTTCTGCACGGCAAGCGCGCCCCGTCGCGAGTCCACGCGCCCCTGGCCCGTGTTCCTGCGATCCCCATGCGGAAGCCCACGCTTCTATTTACCAGCCTCGAACTTATCCCTATCCCTAAGATTGACACGCCAAAAGGCGACGACAATCTTAGGGATGGGCCCTCAAAAAATAAGGGAATCCCTAAGATCGGCATCGTGATGAGGAGATGCCCAGCATAGGGATAGGGATATGCTCCAGGCTGGTAATATATGGCGTTCTCCGTTCCTCGACCTCCCTGGACTTTGCGGAGTGCCAGGGCATCGGCGACCCGGGCGTGCAGGGCCTGGCCAGGTTCGGGGGCGGCAATGAGGGGGGTGATGACTATAGGGGGGGATGGATATCATGGCGTGGGCCATGCTATTTCCCCGGATCTCCCGGCGCCCCTTCTTAAATTTCATGACGTCCCTGGCCCCCCCGCGGGGCCGCGCACATGCCGCCGGTCATGATCTGCACCCCCCCCTCTTGGCTATCCCCCCTCCTGGCCGCTCCCGACAGGGCGCTGCCCGCCGGCCTCGAGCGGCTGCGGTTCTCCGCCCGGGGATGCGCCGGGACTCCGCCCGCCCGGGGGCCGTCGAGGGCCGCCGTCGAGGGCCGTCGGCGTCGGCGTCGTCGTCTTGGAGCCGCCTGGGGGTCTGGAGGAGCGCAAGAGTAGGGAAACGAAAGAATGGCATGAACATAAAAACTCTGAGGTCCGCGCAGATTTCTTGGATCTGCGCTGGACCCCCCGCCCTAGCGCGTTCCGCGCGCCAGGGGCGGCGCCGGAGGCGCCGCCGGGGGGCCCCAGCGCCGATCCGAGAAATCCGCGCGGACCTCAGAGTTTTTATGTTTAGGTCACTTGTTGTTCCCCTGAAGAGGTGCTCATGCCGCTACCCTTCCCTCTTTTCCCTTTTGGGGCCCTCCTGGGAGGCCTTCGTCGCCACCGCTGGAGGTTCGCTTCGAAATCCTGGTCAGAACGCGCCCAGGTAGAGGTCTGGGGACTAGCGGTATCGGTATTGGTATTGGTATCGCTGGCTCAGCAGTTGGTTCCGGCCAACAGGAAGGGCCGGCAGGTTCGAGGCTCTGGTCTGGGAAGGTTTTTTTGCGTGTTGGGTTTTATGTTTTCTTTTTCGTCCTATGGGGGCCGTTTCAGGGTCCAGGACTAGAAAAAGGATCCTGGGTGAAAAATTGCACCGGATGCCCCCCAGGGGGGTCCAGGGACAGATTTTGAGCGGATTTGTCCTCAGCTCCTCTCCCGACCGATTTTCTTGGGTCCCGATCAGGTCAGACCCCCCCTGCCGCCTCCAATCGTTGTGGTCGTCGGCACAGGGCACCGGCCGTCGCCGTCCTTCGGGGTCGAGGATGATTCGAAGATGGACGTTTCTGCGTTTGTTTGGCCTCCGTGAGTCGGGCCGAACGAAAGGGGGGGATTGGGACAGGGGGGGTTACGAAATCTGCTGCATGCAGCTGGTTTCGGCCCCGCCGCCAGGCCCATTCCTCGATAGATGGGCGCCTCCCGGCGCCGGGAGGCGCCAGGAAAATCAGCTACGTGAGCTGATTCTCAAACCTCCCTTTTGCTATCCTTTCGCCCAGCCCGAAACTGGCCGAAGAAGCAAGAATTGTGTAAACATGACGTCTCGTCTGTCCGCGCGGATTTCTTGGATCTGCGCTGGCCTCCCTCTGGCGGCGCCTCCTGCGCCGCCCCTGGCGCGCTCCATGCGCCAGGGAGGGGGGGTCCTGTGCAGATCAGAGAAATTCGCACGGACCGTCGAAAGTGTATGTACACGCAGTTTCTGTTTCTGTTAGTGTGGTGCGCGCGACGAAGTTGAGTCAGGAGGGAAAAAGCACAGACACAATTAATCCTCGATTCCCCAGAAAATATAGGAAAATATGGGAAGTGGGGGGGAAGACAAAAACCCAGCAAATATGGGAAAATATGGGGAATCCTGTTATTAGTGTGTATTTATTTGTGTGCCCCATGGCCCCTTCATTGAGCTGGGCATGCACCCGCAGGCATTGGCCAGTCCGCCGCTGCGAGGACCCAGAGAGCCTTGTGCACGAGCGCGCGGCTCCAGAGCCCCCAGGCCACCAACCACGTGGGTCATCAGGTGCCCAAGATTCAGGATGGGAAAAAACACACACAGACACAATTAATCGTCGATTCCCGAGAAAGTATGGGAAAATATGGGAAGTGGGGGGGGAAGACAGAAACCCAGAAAATACAGGAAAATATTGAGAATCCTTTTATTTGTGTGTATTTATCTGTGTGTCCCAGCGCCCCCAAACGGTGCGGAGACCACATCATCTGTGAGCTCGGCATCGCTCGGACGCGTGCATTTTTTCTTCGGCGAGGACCATCGAGGAGCATCCTTGATCATCCGCGCACGAAACCGGAGAAAGCACAGGGAATGGACGTCCGAGCGATGGCCAGTGAGTCACTTGGGAGTCGTGGTCACCGCACGGGCTTGGGACGCGAGCGGTTCCCGAAGGACGCCTCGCGTACGACTGGGGCCCCCGCGCTCCCGAAATATCGTGCGGTGAGGTTTTTGTGGGGATTCCGAGGTCGCCGCACGGCCTGTCACCGCCCTGGTTCGTAACTCAGGAGGGGGAAAAACACGCAGACACCATTAATCGTCGATCCCCAGGAAAGTATGCGAAAACATGGGAAGTGGGGGGGGAAGATAAAAACCCAGAAAATATGGGAAAATATTGGGAATCATTTTTTTGTGTGTGTATTTATTTGTGTGTCCCAGGGCCCCTTCATTAACCCCCAAGCGTTGCCCGACAGAAGCCTGGGCGTCGTCGTCGCGGTTCGCCTCTTCTGCCTGGCGAGCCAGCTCCGAGGCTCTGGCACCAGCGGCTGCAGCACTCGCAGAAGCCTGCCCACGAAGATGGGACTGGCAGAGCAGGTCCCTCGCGGAGAGTGGGGACGGGCCGCATCGGTGCGGGACCAGCAGCGGGCCAATTTAACCAGCAACACCTGCACGTGACAGAGCCGCCGGTCCTTTCTGGGCAGGCTGGGCCTGAAGGATCATCGTCAGTGTCGTGGGCAGACTGGCGCTGGGTCTCCTTACCGGCAGGGAAATCATTCAGCTATCCAGGATCGAAAGCTCACTCCACGAGCGCATTATGCGGATCGGCCGCAACACCCGTATCAAGTTCGTATGCAGCAGCGCGGGCCGCCCACCACCCAGGCAGGCTTGAGCCAGAGGGGCACATCGCTGCGGTTTGGTAGGCCTCGAGATTGGCTCTCAGAAGCCACCGGCAGCAGAGCCAAATCCGAGATTATCACTCCTTCAAAGAACGCCACTAAGGCTGTGGGAGCATGGCTGAATTCAAGCAGGAGGCGAACACCCCAACAGGATACGACGGTTCAAGGCACGCAGTTCATTTTTCATGCGTGGCATTATTGGAGCTCTGATTTGGTTCTCGTTTTCGACGGCTGCGATTCGCCATCCTGTGTGGCGTGGACCCAGGCTGATGTGTCGCCCCACCACGAACAAACGCAGCAACACGCATTCAGACATACTAAAGCGCATTGTTGCAAATGCAGACTTGGGCGACCTGCTCGGCTTTGTCACCATCGGGGTCTTGCTCGCTGACTTTCACGTCTTGGATGAGCATTCGCCTGGCAGCCCACGCCTCACATTCAATCACAGCCAGCGCGCTTGCAGTCGCGTTCGCACGTCGGCGCCAGGCCTCGCCGACCCCCCCTGTAGTTTAGCCGGGGCCTGAGTGGAGTTTGCATGGTGGCCGCGCCGCCTTCTCTCAGGAGGGGAAAAAACACAGACACAATTAATCGTCCACTCCCAGGAATATGGGAAAATATGGGAAGTGGGAAGGGGGGGACGACAAACACCCCGAACATATATTGTAACATATCGGGAATCCTTTCATTGTGTGTATTTATTTGTGTGTCCCAGGGCCCCTTCATTCTCACGGGCACGCGCGTCCCCGATGCCTTCATCTTCGGTCGTGTGTTGTTCATTGTCTCGGGGGCCCACGGAATGAGCAGCGGACGCCACCGGGGCGCTGGGCCCGTGCCCCCCGCCGCCGCCGCCCGCAGGTGATCCTGCTTCCGTCCCTGGGGCAAGCGTCCCCTCCCTCCCTGGGAGGTCTCCAGGGGTCTCCAGAGCTCCCAGAGTGGCCAAACGCATTCAAACACGCTCCCCGCCCCCCGAACCCTCAGTTCTCTTCCTCCCCCTTTCTCCTCCTCTCCCTCGACCCTCGTCTCCTCGTCTCCTCGATCCTCTGCCTCAACGCCCTCGATCCTCGTCGCCCTGTTCCTCGACCCTCGACCCTCTTCTCCTCGATCCGCTCCCTCGATTCTCTTCTCCTCCTTCCTCTTGGTATCGCTCGGACGTGTGCAATTTTTCTCGGCGGGGATTATTAAGGAGCATCCTGGATCGTCCTGCGAAAAAAGCCACGCACCAATGGACGTCCGATCGACGGGGCGTCCTCCACTCTCCTCCCCAGGATCAGCGACAAGAGCGTCGTCGCACTGGCGAGAGGACGGGCCCGCCCCGCGCCCTCTCTCTCGCACCGCCCCTCCCTCCCCCCCTCCCCCATCCCCCTCCCTCGGACCCCCCCCTTCTTGTTCCCCCTCTCCCCCCCCCTCTATTCTCCTCCCTCCCCACCTCCTCCCTCTCCCCCTCCCTCGCCTCGCCTGTTCCACCTCGCCCATCCGCTCTTGGCCCCCTCCCGCTTCTCCTGCCCACGGCCTCCCTGCCCCCCCCTGCCCTCCCCGTCTCACCGTCTCCCTCGCCGCCCCCCCCTCCCCCACCCCCCGCCCTCTCCCTCCCTGCTCCAGCCCCCCCCCCTTCCTTCTCTCCCCACGATTTTCCCTCCTCCCCTGTCGAGGCAACTCCCGGGAGGCCGCTCTGGGGGTTGCCTCGGCCTCGGAGCGCCCGGTATTCCACCCCCTTGTCGGCGCCCGCCCACCAGCAGCAGAAGGCTCCCACCCCGCCTGGCAGCGGTCTGCCAGGAGCGCGCGGGGAGCCTTCCCCCGCCACAACCTGCGCCGTGGCGTGCCCCCCGACGAGGGGGCAGGGCAGAGTGAGGTGCCATGGGGGGGAGGGAAGAGGAGGGACGATTGAGGAATGAGAAGGGAGGATCGGCGATTCAGAAGGAGGGGGGGGGATGGGGAGGGGGAGGGCCCCAGGGAAGAGTGAGAAGGATGGGGGAGGAATGAGAAGGGAGGATCGGCGATTCAGAAAGAGGGCGAGGGGGAAGAGACAGGATCGGCGATTCAGAAGGAAGGGGAGGCTGGGGCGAGGGGGCGGTGGAACCTCCGGGGCGGGCCTCCTGGACAGTCTTGGGGCCATCGTGGAGGCTTCTCGGGTCGTCTCGCGCCGACAGAAGCCACAGAGGGCGAGAGTGCGGAGACCACCACACCAGACCCGCGGGACATGGGCTCCTCCTTCTCCGTGCTTCCCGACCCCGCCCTGCCGCCGCCGTCCTTCCGCGCCCCTCCTCCCCGGTTTCCTCTCTCGTGTTCTTCCCGGCCTCGCCCGCTTCCTCTGCCGCCGCCTGCCCTTCCCCGCGCCCCTTCTCGCTGCAGTCTGCAGAGGGGGCTCGGATCGGGTTCCCCCGGGGTTTCCTTCTTCGCGATTCCCGTCCTCGCCCGCCCTTCACTGCCGCCACCTTCCCTTTCGCGCCCCCTCCTCCCTGCAGCGGGAACCCGGATCGGGAAGCCGAAGCACCCCACAGGGCTCCAGTTCATCGTTTTTTTTTGCGATTTCGTGGACCTTTGTCGTTTCGATTCCGTTTCGCAGCACAGGGAGAATGAAGACACAACGAAGGACGACGACCACAAAACGAGCACGACAACCATTGCTTAGCTCGACCCCCGACCCAGGATGCTGCCCCAGGTGGTCTCCCTGCCTCCATCCCACGGCGCGCCTGGCTCCCGGGAGCAGCTTCGGGTGATGAGGGCTCCGTGCCCATGACGGTGCTTCGCGGCCGACGTTCGCCGTCGAGAAGGGGGCGAGGACAGGTTTGGAAACGAACGGGACGTATATTAGCAGGACGGGGATTGATGGATGATGGTGGTGATGCAGATGATGCTGCTGATGATGACGATGATGATGATCATGCTGACGATGATGATGAGGATGCTGACGATGATGATGATGATGATGATGATGATGATGATGAGGAGGAGGAGGAGGAGGAGGAGGAGGAGGAGGGTGACGAGGATGATGATGACGATAATGCTGATGATAATGATGATAATGCTTTTGATTACGATGATGGTGATGATGATGATGAAAGTGATGATGGTGCTGATGATGATGATGATGATGATGATGATGATGGTGGTGGTGGTGGTGGTGGAGATGCTGATGGTGATGGTGTCGGCTGATACTGAAGATGAAGTGGTGGTGATGTTGATGCGGATGATGCGAATAATGGCGATGACCATGCTGAAGATGCTGGTGATTCTGATGGTGAGGCTGAGAGCGATGGCGGCGATGATGGTGACGGTGATGATGGTTCCGAGAGTGATGAGGGTACGGATGCGGATGCGGGTGATGATGATGCTGCTGATGATGATGCGGGTAAGCATGATGATGCTACGGAGATGCTGATGACGATGCTGGTGGCGGCGATGACGAGCGGGATAGTGATGATGCGATGATGGTGATGGTGATGGTGATGATGATGATGCTGATGATGATGATGATGATGATGATGATGATGATGGCGATGTTGATGATGCTGATGATCATGATGCTGATGGCGATGCTGAGTTTGATGATGGTGATGCTGAGTTTGATGATGGTGATGCTGACGGTGATGATGATGATGATGATGATGATGATGATGATGATGATGATGATGATGGCGATGACGATGCGGAACACGACGGTGATGATGCTGGTATTGATGTTGTTGATGTTGATGATGCTGGTGATGATGACGATGATTCTGATGATGATGCTGGTGATGCTGATGCTGCTGATGATGCTGATGATGATGATGACGATGCTGATGATGCAGGTGATTCTGTTGATGAACATGATACTTATGAGTACGATGACGATGCTGGTTATGATGCTGCTGCTGCTGCTGCTGATGATGATGATGATGATGATGATGATGATGATGGTGGTGGTTGTGGTGGGGGTGGTGGTGGTGGTGGTGATGGTGATGATGACGACGATGATGGTGATGATGATCATGATGGTGGTGATGATGACAATGGTGATCGTGATTTTGAGTTTGATGATGGTTGTCGTGATGGTTGTCGTGATTTCGATCCACGCGATTGTTGTCGTGATCGGATGCCGATCGGGGTGGTGGTGATGGTGCGAGTTATGATGAAGTGATGTTGTACGATTTTGATTATGTCGTTGTTGGTGATGATGATGCGTATGTTGATGCTGCTGCTGACGATGAGGATGATGATGATGCTGCTGATGTTGATGCTCATGACGATGATGCTGATGATGAGGAGGATGAGGATGAGGATGAGGATGGTGATAATGAAGAGGAGAAGGAGGAGAAGGAGGAGCAGGAGGAGGAGGAGGAGGAGGAGGAGGAGGAGGAGGAGGGGGGGTATGACTTGGAACAAGGCGGAGGGCGAGGCGGGAAATTAGGAGGAGCAGGAGGATGATGGTGCTGATGCAGGGAGGAGATCATCAGGAACAGAAGAGGGATGACACAAGTGTCAGATGGATTGCGCTGCTGCTGCTGCTTCCCCCCCCTCGTCGTGCTTCTGCTGCTTTCCCCAGTCACCTCTTCCCGCCAGCCCTGCTCTCCCTCTTCGCCTCCCTGTCTTCTCCCCGTCTTCTGTTTCTTCTTCTTCTTCTTCTCCCGCCTTCCCCCCTTCTCCCCTCCCTCGTCGTCAGGGGAAGGCGGAGGAACATGAGGAGGATGATGAACAGGAGGTAGAAGAGGAGGTCGGAGGAGTTCAGTGGGAGGAAGAGGAGGAGGAGGAGGAGGAGGAGGAGGAGGAGGAGGAGACAGAGAAGATGGGAAAGAGGAGAAGGGGAGGATGAGGAGTAGAGCAAGGAGCAGGAGCAATAGGAGGAGCAGCGGGAGCTGCTGGAGCAGTAGCAGAGCAGTAGGCAGATTAAGTGGATGAACATGACGGGGGAGCTGGGAGAAGGAGGAGGAGCAGTAGGGAGGGCAAGTTAGCCAGGTCATACCATAGTATTGAATTGTGGCATCACGCAATCTGGGGACCGAACCGGCTTCCCACCTAGCGAACGGAATGCGTTCGCGAGCGGTCCTGCTTCCGACGACTTGGCGAGAAGGAGGAACTTGCGGGCCCGAAGAGAAGGACCCCGACCTGGCGGTTCGCTGGCGGGAGCGAAACCTCAGACAATCTGTGCGCGGCGTCGGCGTCGGCGTCGGCGTCGGCGCTGCGGTGAGAGGTCACTTCTGCCTTCCTCGGACGGCCGACCTTCCGATGACCGCGGCGAAGACGAGGCATGCGCCGCGCCGGAGCACCACTGCAACGTCTGCGCTCCAGATGTGCGGCGCCTGGGCGATGGCAGCACGGCGCCCGCTCTCGCGCGGCTCCGCTCTGCCGCTGCCTCTTTCGTGCCTTTTTGGCAGAAAGCGACGCACAGAAACGGCGTGAGCAAGTATTCAGGTATTTATACCTGGAGATGGGGCTGTATCCTGTTAGAGTTGTATCACATAGAGCACTCGACATCATTAGGCGAGAGCAGCATTTTTCTGTCTCGCGGGATGCGCACCCAGCCATGTCTGCACCGGGGATTGCAATGCGACGGGAGTCAGTTTGAAGCGGAGGGCTCGACATGTCTGTTCGTGCTCCCGCTTGGAGGCCTCTCGAGGGCCTTCGTTGGGGCTCTCTTGGGCTCTCTCGGCGGCCCTCTGGACTGTCTTGGGGCTCTCTCGGGCCGTCCTGGGGCCCCGTTGGGAGCCGCTTGGGCCATCTTTGGGCGATTTTGGGGGCCTCCTGGGCCTTCTCAGAATGTCTAAAGCCTGAGTAGGCGAGAGCGCTAGAATCATTAAGATAATACTGTGGCATCAATGGCTTTGGCGTTTTGCGGCCTTCTTGGTAAAGCTCGTGGGGCTGGGCATCATGTGAGCTTGGGTCGTCTTGAACCCATCTTGAGCATGTTGGAGCGCTGCTAGGCCGATTCGGGGCCGTCTTGACCGTGCTGGGATCCTCTTGGGGCCCTGCTGACCCGTCTTGGGGCGCCCTGACCTCCAACCAAGTCTAGTGGGGGCACGCGGGAACCCCAGGAGACACGCGGCACGGCCCGCAGATTCTGGGGACTTGGGGATCTGATCTCTCCAGATTCAATCCTCAAGGGACATGAAAACGCTCCAACTCACACCTCGCGGCACGGTGGCGGATCTCCCAGCCAGGTGGCGTAGTGGAAACACATGCTACCCAGGAAAGCGTATAGGGGATTGGATGAGGAGGAGGAGGAGGCGGAGGAGGAGGAGGAGGAGGAAGAGGAGGAGGAGGAGGAGGAGGAGGCGGAGGCGGAGGCGGAGGCGGAGGCGGAGGCGGAGGAGGAGGCGGAGGAAGAGGATGAGGAGGAGGAGGAGGAGGAGGAGGGCGAGGAGGAGGAGGAGGAAGAAGAGGAAGAAGAGGAAGAGGAGTAAGAGGAAGAAGAAGAGGAATACTAATAATACGAATACGAATACGAATAATACTACTACTAATAATAATAATGATAATAATAATAATAATAATAATAATCATAATGCTAATAATATTAATACCAATAATACCAATTCTTAATCATACTCATATTATTAATCATAATAATAGAGCTAAGACGAATAATACGAACACTATCAATACTAATAATAATAACAATAATATTATCAAGGAAAGTAATACTCGTAATACTAATACTACTAATAATACTATTCATGAGAGTAGTACTAATAAGGAGAAGGAGGAGGAGGAGGAGGAGGAGGAGGAGGAGCAGGAGGAGGAGGAGGAGAGGGAGAACGTCTCCCCGATGTGGTGGCCTGGAGGGAGTGCATACATGCATACGTCTATTCACATAAATCCGTCGGAAGCCTGGCGGGTTTGGGGGGACCCCCAGTTCCCCGAGCGGCCCAGGGAGCCCGAAACAGCAGCGGAGGGTTCCCAGAGGGCCCCGAAACGGCACCAGAGCTCCCCAGAAGAGCCCCGAGACGGCCCAAGGAGGCACCGAGACGACCAACGACGGCCCCGACTTGACCCAATACGGTCCTCCGACGACCCAAGATGCTCCCAAGGCGGCCCCATGACCCGCCATGACGCCCCGAGACGGCTCCGAGGGGACACCCTCGAGGGCCCCAAGAGGCCGAAATCTGATGGGCTTCCGGCAGATTCTGCGATTCTCGCGCTCTGGACCGTCTGGATCCCCTGGACGGCCCAAGAGGCTTCCAGGGTCGCTCCGAGACGGCCCAAGAGGCGCCCAAGAGAGCCCCAAGACAGCCCAGGACGGGGGCCCATGGAGGGCCAGAGAGGTCCCCAAGATGGGGCAATAAACACCCAAGAGGCTCCCAAGACGGCCCAGCAAGCCCCCAAGAGGCCCCCAGGACAGGCGAAGAGGGACCCGAGTCTGCCCACGAGGGCCCCAAGACGGCCGAAGATGCTGTCAAGATGGCACCAGAGGGCCCAAGACGCCCCAACAGAGCCCCAGGAGGACTCCCAACATCATCGATCTCACGTTGGTTGTCGATCGTACACCGCAGATTGGTGGCCTGTGCGCGCCAGGGACAGAAGCGTGCGTCGGCAAATTTCCTCTCACGCAGCTCAGTGGATTTATCCACGGGTCCGCACGAGCACATATTTACACATACGTATACATATATATACATATATATGTATACATGTATATACACAGGTGTGTATGCATATGTATGTACGAAAACATATGTACAACCACTCTGATGCGCATTTATACTCGGCGGCGCCCGTGTGGACCCTCCTGGAGTACGAGCGACGTACACACTGATGCGCATGTATACGAACTTCTATAGGTGCATCGTTACTAATTATATATATGCACATTAGTATTGCTATTACTATCGTTACCATTCGTATTATTATTATTCTTATTATTATTATTACTACTATTATTATTAGTATTATTATGATTAACACTTTAGTTTCATCATTTCTTTTCTTTTTTATTATTATTCGTATCTTTTATTATTTTTCGTATCATCAATATGATATACAGATATCGAAACCTCTTTGAACGTGCCGAGGATTTCAGGGGGGAGGATGAGGAAGGATGGAGGAGGAGTGGTGGAGGAGGAGGACGAAGGACGGAGGACGAGGAAGGGGGGCAGAACGAGGCTGACCCGCCCACACGTCAACCGCTCCCATCATGCCCACTCCCCCGCCTTCAGGGCTGCCCAGCGGGCTCACGGCGCTCACCGTGCAACTGAAGGAGACGGGCGTGAGCCCGGAGAAGGCCTGCGCATGGGAAGGGCGGGGGGAAGGACGGGGGGGGGGCGGGCGCAGTTTTTCTCCGCCGAGCAAATCGCAAGCGAAAGCTGCCAGGATGGGGTTGGGTCAGGGAAGCTTGACGATCCACATGTGCACCCTGCAGGCCGATCCGTCTGCGCTGTTCCTGGATGCTGGCTTTCAGCCGTGACGCGACTTGAAAGATCCATCGAAACAGGAGAAAGGAGGAGGGTACGTGTGGGGGCTTGCTTGAGGGTGCGGAGGGAGGCGGAGGAGGAGGCGGTGGAGGAGGCGGAGGAGGAGGTTGGGGAGGGGGAGGGGGGAACGGGCGAGGGGGCAGGGGTGGAGGAGGAGGAGGAGGAGGAGGAGGAGGTGGAGCAGGAGGAGGAGGCAAAGGCGGAAGGGTGTGGGTCTGGCCGCAGGGTGATCATTCAGAGCGCTCTCTCTCGCTCATACTGTTCACGCTGCGTCCAGGGACATTCCAGAAGGGTCGTGGCATCCAATACCACACACCATGAAGGAAGATGATCCTGACCTTGAGTTATTCCTTTGCTTTTGGCAGCCTCGGGATCTTCAGGACACGACTTAGGACCAAGAACCTGTCCTGGGCGATAGGGGGATATCCCGCCCCGCATCCATGCCCCCGAAAGGACCTGGATCGGCTTGTTGTGAGAGGAAGCAGGAGGATCTGGCTGGCGCTGCTAGGAACAAATGCAAGGATGACGAGTTTGTTGTCGTTTGTTTGTTTGTTCGTTTGTTTGTTTGTATGTGCTGTTTCAATATAAACAAGATTTCGGTCTACCCAGGCCCTGACCGAACAGCTGGCCAGGTAGATGACGACGAGAGCTCAGGGGCCTCTGTCGTGTACATTGCCGGAATTCGGGCGAGAGCAATAGCAGAATGAAGAGACGATACTCATATATCGAAGACGCCCACGGCGAATCACCGCCGCCCCCTGCCTTTTTGGAGGCGCCTATGTGGTCGAACGTTGAGGCCAGACCTGCCAAGCTATCGGACCATGTGTTCCCCGAATCGGTTTGGAAAGCCTTCGGGGAACACGGGGGCATCTTGAAGGTCATCTTTGCCGTCTGGAGGCCATTTCCCTTTCGGGCCTTCTTGGAGGACGTCTTGGAGGGCTCTTGGGCCGTCTGAGAGGCCATCTTCATTCAGCGTCGTGGAGGCCTCTTGGGCCATCTTGGGGGCCTCTTGGGGCCGTCTTGGGCCTCTTGGGCGTCTGTGGGGGCACTTGGGCCGTCTCGAGCCGTCGGAAGGCAGAAAAAAAACAAATGCCAAAATCCTTTCAACAACTCGTGGGAAATCAATGAGTTTGGCCTTTTCGGGCCTTTGGAGGCCCTCTTGGAGGCCTCTTGGGCCGTCTTGGGCCATCTGAGGGCCATGTTCGGCAGTCTTGGTGGGCTCCTGGTCCGTGTGACGCCGTCGGAAGCCGTTAGGGGGGCCTCTCTGAGCCGGTTTGGAGGCCCTCTTTGAATGCTCCAGGGCCGTCTTGGAGGCCATCTTGGGCGTCTTGGGGGCCTCCCGGGTTGTCTTGGGGCCCTCTTGGGGCCGTCTTGGGGGCCCGTTCTGGGGCCATCTTGTAGGATCTTTGGGCGATCTTTGAGGGCTCTTGGGCCGTCTCGGGCCGTCGGACGGCCGAAAAGAAGCAAATGTCAAAATCCTTCAAAACCTAAAGAACATCAGTGCTTTGGGCCTTTTCTGGCCTTCCTTGAGGCCCTCTTGGAGGCCTCTTGGGCCGTCTTGGGCCAGCTTCGAGCCAACTTCGGCCATCTTGGTGGGCTCCTGGCCCGTCTGACGCCGTCGGGAGCCGTCTTGGGGGCCTCTCTGAACCGACTTGGGGCCCTCTTGGTGCGCTTCGGGGCCGTCTTGGAGGCCATCTTGGGCGTCTTGGGAGCCTCCCGGGTTGTCTTGGGGCCCTTTTGGGGCCGTCTTGGGGGCTTCTTGGGCTGTCATGGGGCCATTTTGGAGGCCTCTTGGGCGATCTTGGGGCGACCTTGGGGGCCTCTTGGGCGTCGTGGGCCGTCGGAAAGCCGAAAAGGCGCAAATGCCAACATCCGGAAAACACCTGCGGAAAATCAATGATTCTGGCCTGTTCGGGCCCTCCTGGAGGACCTCTTGGGGGCCTCGTGGGCCGTATCGGAGGCCTCTTGGACGCCTCTGAGACCGTCTTGGGCCATCTTGATGCCATCCTAGGCCGTCTTGGGTGCATCTTGGCTTGTCTTGGAGGCATCTTGGAGCCATCTTAGCCGTCTTGGAGGCCATCTTGGCCGTCTTGGATGCATCTTGGAGGCCACATTGGGCCGTCTTGAAGCCATCTGGAGAGAAAAATCCTTTGCAACTGGGTCCGGGCAACCCTCCCGGGACCCCGGCGGGACGGGCCGAAGCCCCTGGGGGAGTTGTTTTGGAAAAAGAACCAAAACCAAAACCGTAAGAAGCTTAGCACGCCAGGCACCCCTGCGATGAATCGACAGGGGCGGCGGATCGAAGACGCCTACGGCGAATCACCGCCGCCCCCTGCCTTTTTGGAAGAGCCTATGTGGCCGAACGTGGAGCGATGAATCGACAGGGGGCGGCGGATAACGGAAAGAGCGAGGTACGAGTGATGAAGTTCTGGTGTGGGCGAAGCCCTAAAGGGAGGGGTTCCAGGGGAGGGGGGTAGCGTGCGCTCGGGTTTTTGCATGTTTTTCGGGTTCCCCCCCAAGACGGCCCAAGAGCGCTCCAAGAGAGCCCAAGACCGCCCAAGACCGCCCAAGAGGCCCCCAAGAGGCCCCCAAGAGGCGCACAAGGGGCGTCCCAAGAGGGCCCCAAGAGGCCGAAATCATTGATTTTCCAGAGGGAAGCGTGTATTTTTAGCATATGCGCTTTGTCGGCTTTCACGGCGTTGACGACGGCCCAAGAGGCCTCCAAGACGGCCCAAGAGGCTCCCAAGAGGCCCCCCAAACGGCCCAAGAGGGCGCCAAGACGGCCCAAGAGGCGCTCAAGACGGCCCAAGGGGGCGCCAAGACGGCACCAAGAGGGGGACCACGAACCCAAAAGTCTAGCCTTTCGCCCCAAGACGCTCCCAGGAGGCCCCCAGAGCCCCCCAAGAAGCCCCAAGAGGCCCCCAAGAGGCGTCCCAGGAGGCTTCCGGGAGGCGAAAATCATTGATTTTCCTATTGGAAAATGTACATTTTTAGCATACAAGGCTTTTCGGCTTTCACTGCGTTGAAGACGCTCCAAGAAGCCCCCAAGACCGCCCCAAGACGGCCCAAGAGGCTCCCAAGAGGCCCCCAAAACGGCCCAAGAGGGCGCCAAGACGGCCCAAGAGGCGCCCAAGACGGCCCAAGAGGGCCCCAAGACGGCCCCAAGAGGGGGACCACGAACCGAAAAGTCTAGCCTTTCGCCCCAAGAAGCTCCCAGGAGGCCCCCAGAGCCCCCCAAGAAGCCCCAAGAGGCCCCCAAGAGGTTCCCAAGAGGCCTCCAAAAGGGCCCGACAAGGGCCCCAATAGGACTCCCAAGAAGGCCCAGAGACGCCAAATAGAGAGCGATCGGTAACGCAAAAAGCTCTTCACACCAAGGCTCCCAAGAGCAAACGGTGACGTAAACAAGCTGATAAGACCAAGGCTCCCAGCAGAGAGCGGTGACGTAACAAGTTCCTGACGCCAAGGCCCAGCCAAGGCTCAGGAACGGGCGGCAACGCAACAATCTCTGAACACCAAGGCTCCCAAGAGCGAGGGGTGACGTAACAAGCTCTCAACGCCAAGGCTCCCAGTACGAACGGTGGTGTGAGTAATTTCGGTTTCTGTTTCTGAAGCGCTCTTTCCGTTTCTGTGCCGGGCCAGGTCTAATGGCCTTCGGCCCATCCCGCCACCGTGGCTGGATTGTGAGTCAACGTCCTCAGGGATGCTTCTTGGGGTCACTTCGGAGCGCTCTCGGGGGCATCTTGGGGACAGTTTCGGGGCCTCTTGGGGACAGTTTCGGGGACTCTTGGTGGCCTCTTAGGGCCCTCTCTGGAGCCTCTTGGGGACCTCTTGGGGCCTCCTTGGGGCCTTTGGGAGGCCTCTTGGGGCCTCTCTTGGCCATCTTCCGGGCCTCTTGGGGGCCTCTTGGGGCCTCCCGAGGGTTTTCCGGGGCCGAGGGCTCGAAGTGTCCGCTCAGGGCCCCCGTTTGGGCCCCACCTTCGGGCCGTCTTGGGAGACTCTCTGGCAGTCCTGGAGAACTCTTGGGCCGTCTCGGACTCTTGGGCCGTCTCGGAGGCCTCTCGGGCCGTCTTGGAGGCGTCTCGGGCCGTCTTGGGCCCCCTGGGATCGTTTTGGAGCCCTCCTGGAGGTGTCTTGGGGCGATCTTGGGGGCCTCTGACGCTGTTTCGGAGCGTCGGGAAGCCGAAAGGGCGAGAAAGCCCACATCCCCCAACCACCAAAGGACAGTCAATGATTTTTGCCTCTGGGGCCCCTCCTGGGAGGCCTCTTGGAGGCCTCTGGAGGCGTCCTTGGAGCGTCTTGGGCAGTCTTGAGGCCGTCTTGCGACGCGTGGCCCTCAGGAGGAGGAGGAGGAGGAGGAGGAGGAGGAGGAGGAGGAGGAGGAGGAGGAGGAGGAGGAGGAGGAGGAGGAGGAGGAGGAGGAGGAGGAGGAGGAGGGGGGCCTCTTGGGGCCTCCTGGCCTATCCTGGGGCCCTGCGTGGTGGCCGAAAAAAATAGCTGTGCAAGGACACGCCCCAGGGGCCCCTTCTGGGGGCCACGCGACACGCCCCCGGGGGCAGCGCGACGTGCCCCGGCCGACGTGGCCGCTGTGGGCCCGGCCCCCCTGCAAGAGTCCTCAGGACCGGCGCCTGAAGCTCCAGCAGGGGGCCACATGCGACCCCTGCCCCTGCCCCCCACGAGTTCTGAGGGGGAGGGTGGGGTTCTCTTCGCTCGGGAGCTCCCGAGCGGAGTGAACCCCGCCCTCCCCCTCAGAACTCGTGCGGGGCAGGGGCAGGGTTCGCATGTGGCCCCCTATCCAGGGCATCCAGCAAGTTCGGAGGCAACTCCTGGGGGGTCAAGTGCTGATTTTGCCCTGGTCCGCGATCCTGGCCGACTTGGCCACCGTGGGCCCGGCCCCCTTGCATTAAGTCGGGCCTGTCCCCAATACAGAGGGATTTTCGACGAAAGATACAAACATACACCAAAAATATTAAAAAATAGTCCAAACATAGCCTGGGGACTATTTTTTTAAGTATGCATTGGGCCTTTTGGGGGTATTTTGGGGGTCTGTTTATTTTTCGTCGAAAATCCCCCTGTTGGGGGACACGCCCGACACAAGACTTGGCCAATGCGGGCCCGGCCCCCTTGCAAGAGTCCTCAGGATCGGCGCCTGAGGCTCCAGGGCATCCAACAAGTTCGGATGCAGCTCCTGGGAGGTCAAACTCTGATTCTGCCCTGGTCCGCGATCCAGCTGAATCCCGCTTGATCCCGCCTGATCCCGCTGAATCCCGCTTAATCTGGCTTCATCCCGCTTCATCCGAGGCCCGCTCCGGCGTAACCGCTCCCAAAGGGGGCTTCATCCTCTTTCCTCGTTCCGACGAAAACCTTTTTTCAGTAGTTGCCTCCTGAGAACGAGACACCCGAGGACATTCCAACTCGTGCCTCGAGGGCACGCTGGCGGAGGTTCAGAGGTGCAGCAGGCAGCAGAGAGCGTGCACGGCCACCTTGAGGTGAGGGCGATGCCTCCGGCAGAGTTCCTCGCTCGCCGTGCCTGCGTCACAGTGCTGCTCGGGAGAAGTCGAAGACCGATTTCTGACCACATCCACCTCTGGATCCTCGATTCTATGATAGGCCCTCGGGGGTGGAAGTGGGTAGTTTTTCCTTCCCCTGGGGCGGGGAAACTGCCCACCTCCACCTCTGGAAACCGCTTTTCGCAAGGCACCTCGGGAAGTGGGTGTGGTCAGAAATCGGTCTCCTACGAAGAGCAGCCACTGCGCTGTGCACCTGCTGGAAAGCTGCGCGCTCGCTGGGCTCCTTCCACTGCCACCCTATCCCACTATACTCAGGAGAGGAACAAACACACAGACACAATTAATCCTCGATTCCCCAGAAAATACGGGAAAATATAGGAAGTGGGGGGGAAGACAGAAACCCAGAAAGTATGGGAAACTATGGGGAATCTGTTTCTTTGTGTGTATCTATTTGTGTGTCCTGGGGCCCCTTCATATACGAGCTGGGCTCCCTCTGGCACGCCGCCCCTCTTTCGAGGTGAAGATGTGCTCGGACCTGCAGGCCATGCGCGAGCACGCGGCGTCCTCCAAGTCGTGCTGCGCCCTGCAGTGAGGACGCGCGCCGGCCGCGCGAGAAGCACCCGTATCGCCTGTCGGCACCTCTGCGCAGCGGGCGGCGGCCCGCGTCGGAGCCGCGCGTGCGTTGCCGCCTGCAGTTGGGGTCGGCTGCTAAGATCCGCCGTCCTGTTTTTTTTTTTGCCACCCTGGGCGGTGCCGCCCCTCCGAGGACCAGCGTCTGAGGGGTGTGAAGCCGAGACAGGACTACCGTCGGCCCGGATTAGCAGGTCGGCCCTGCCGGCTGAAGGGCACCCTCGTGTCCCGTGCCTCGCGACACGTGCCTTCTTGCACTCCTGTGGTGACGTGGCCCTCGGAGGGGTCTCGTGTCTTCTCGCGCGTCCTGTCCGATCGAGGCCGACGGTACAGTGCCGTTTTTAATACATGCTCCGCGTGCGGATCATGCATTGAACATGCAGGGATTTAGTACTAAAAACAACGATGAGCTCATGCACAAATTTATTTAATCGCTTCGCTCATGCCGCCGGCCCTGGAGCCCTCTTTAGGGCCTCTTGGGGGCCTCTTGGGGACCTCTTGGGAGTCTCTTGGGGCTCCTTGGCGGCGTTTTGGAGGCCCCCAGGGCCTCTTGGGGGGCTCTTGGGGGTAGTCGATTGCGGCTCCCCCCTCGGAGGCCACGATCCTCGTGAGGGGTGTCGAAAAATACCCTCCCCTGGAGTGGTCTGGTGGCTTCTCCCGGGCTTCTCTCGGGACCTTGCCGGGGTACTTTTCGTCCGGGGGCCCCCAGGGGCCGCTCCGCGCGCGCGAACTAGAAATATTGTTAACAAGTTACCGGAGATCTTAGCACGCCTCTGGCCCGTTGGGCCGGCGAATTCATACATGAATCATGTATGACAAATCCAATGTTTCTAAGCATCCCATGTATTAAAACTGCCCTGCAGGACGAGGCCAGCAGTCGTTCCAGAGCTCGCTGCGACCCAGAGTGTGGGAGCGGCCGCGGCGCCCGATATACAGCCTCCGGACCCGCCGGCCATCAGTGACGTCCGATTCCCAGGAGGAAAAAAAAAAACAGACAATTCATCGTCGATCCCTCAGAAAACATGGGAAGATATGGGAAGGGGGGAGGAAGACAGGGACCCAGGAAATATGGGGAAATTTGGGGAATCCTGTTATTTGTGTGTATTTATGTGTGTGTCCCAGGGTCACTTCAGTGATGTCCGATTTACCCGCATCCGGATCTGCCCCTATCCAGCTCCAGTCCCGGGAGCGCACCATCATCATCGGGGCCACCTTTGGTGAGAAGGTCCACGAGGCCTCTCGAGCGCGGTTGACTGGAGACTTGGCATCGCTCGGACGTGTGCATTTTTTCTTCGGCGAGGACCATCGAGGAGCATCTTTGATCATTTGGCGAAAAAGCCACGCACGAAACGGAAGAAAGCACATGGAGTGGACGTCCAGGCGATGGCCAGGAGATGGCTCCAGCAATACGCCGACGATCACCGCCACGACACCACCAAGAGGATCCCTCCCTGTGCCCAGCACGGAGAAGCGGATAACCGCGGCCCATGTTGGTGCCGTTTCTCCGTGCTGGTGCCTTTTTTCTTTGTTCCCACATGGTGGGCCAGCAGAAGGTTTGGGAACAATCGGGGTGTTACAGGGACGAGCAGGAACGATTTAACAGGAATACTTTATAACACAGAATACAACATATGTTTGCTCCACGTCCACTCCATGCTACCTGTACCTCCTTAGACTCTTCGGGATTTTCATCTGAGAGTGAGGGGGCCGAACGGTCTTGCACTGTCCCTGCGTGCGTGGTTGAAGTGGGCCTCCTCGTTGTGGATTTTGCAGTTTGATCTTGTTGTCGTCGTCTTCGCCCGCGGAGAGTGAGCAAAAGAGCGGAACGGCATCCCCGCCGGGCCAGCATAGAGGAGAGACGACCCGAGTGCGCATGTGTGGGAGCCTCTGTGTCTCTTTGCTCTTGGTCCTGCCAGGTCCTGTCCGTTGTCTCTCCAACCCTCCCGCTGTGGTTGGGCGTTTTGGATACAGCGTTTGTGGCTCACCTCTCCTCCTTCGTCTCCTTCTCGTCTCCTCCCTCTCCACGTCTCCCGCCTTCTTGGCCACTTCTTCGTCCTCTTCTTTTTCTTCTTCCTCTTCTTGTTCTGTTTATGATTCTTATGATTATTTTTCATATTCTCGCTTTCTCTCCTCTCTCGCTTCTTTGGGTGTTGCGAGGCGTGCGAACGTCGGCAGTTTCCGGCGCCCCAGGAGGGTCCCGCGGAGTGATGATCCACGCGGGACCATGTGAGACGTTTCCCTCACTGGGTGCTGCCAAGTGTGCAACAGTCACCATTCTTGGTTGCACCCAGCGCGACGCTTCTCCGCAGAGTTTCCGAGCACCTTTCGTGCCATTTGATGTTTTCCGAGCGTGTCACAGGGGTCTGGTACGTCCCTGGGAACGTGGGTTGATGAGGGGGAGGGGGAGGAGGAGGAGGAGGATCTCGTGAGGGGCGTGGAGGTGGAGGCCAGGAGGAGGGGGGGTCCCTTGCCCTCGGAGCGGCGGAACCGCCGTGGAGCTGGACGCGACGCGACGGGAGCGCAAATGCCCAGGCGAACCCAGTCGCTGTGTGCGTTGGCGAAAATTGTCGGGGGGATCCGAGGGGGGGTTGAGGACGAGGGGTGTGGAGGTGGAGCCCCTCTCATCTTCTTTCAGAGCACTCCTTGGCCCCCCCCGCCGCCTCGTCCGCGCCCATTCCTCGGGCCATGTTGTACTTACACTCCCTGGCACACGCCCTCTTCGGCGCACCCGAGAGGCGGGATGGGGGAGCCCTGCGGTGCCCCGGGCGGAAGAAGCCGGGGGCAGAGGCAGGAGGTGCCAGTGGACCCGCCGTGGGCACGTGGCAGGGCCACGACCCTGAGGTGGGGCGGGGGTCAGAGGCGGGAGCAGGAGAGAGGGGGGGGGGGCTGATGAGTAGGACGGCGTGAGGGGCAGGCCGACGAACGTATGGTGGCGGCGGTGACTTGGCAAGTTGGGAGAGGCATCTGTTTGTTGTCTGGCAGGGCTCACGCGTTGAGCACCCGTGCTGCAGAGCGCATCAAGGGTATGTGACATTTCGACGGCGGAATGCGCAAATACCGTGCTGTTGGGAGGGATTCGCCATCCATCCGTGCAGCTCGTAGGGGTGCCTGACGCGGCAGCGAGAGGTCATTTTTGAATTTAGATTCTTGGCGCTTCGCGTATCCCCATCAGCCCGACGCCCTGCATACTTGCACGCTGGTAGTTCGACTCAGTTTCAGTCTCCCCTGCCACCCGCCCGCCGCTGGGCCGCCGCGTGAGGCCTCGGCTTGCTGCGTTAGTCGTTGCCTGTTTGCGCTGCCTTTGCTTAATTCGTCTCTGTGTAGCCCGCTTTGACCTGACTCGCCGCCGGCGCGCTCGCCCGCGGCCGCTGACTTAAAAGTATCCCCATCAGCGCCTGGTCCCTGGCAGCCGCAGCTTGCACCTCCCCCTCACGCCGGCCCGCCCGCCGAGGGGCTGCCGAGGTCGCCGGTCCGTCGGCGTTGGGCCATTCGGCTCTTGCGCGGCCCACTCGGACCTGTCTCGCCGCCGGCGCCCTCGCCTGCGGCTGCCAACCAAAAAGTATCCCCAGCAGCGCGTTCCGCCTGCCGCCTGCCCCCCCTTTTCCCGCCCGGGGTCGACGGACACCTTGGGTCCTCCCCGTCGCTGCCCCTTGCCTGGGGCCGTGCCTCCCGGCTCCTGGGCGTCTGCCGATCCCCCCTGCCTCTCCGGCCTCCCCGCCGTTCCCCAACCCCGGCCCCCCGGCCCTTCCCCCCCGCCTTGCAGCTTGGACGGGACTCGCTCCCACCGCTGCCCCTCGACACCACTCTCTGCGCGCCCGAAATGGGTACAGAAAGAATGGGTACAATGCCCAACAGCAGTTCCTTTTGAACAGGGCTCGCTGTCCGCGCCGCCGCGGCCTATGTACATTTGAGACAGAAGGCCGCCTGCCCAACAACGGCCGTTGTTGGCTCGGGACAGCATTTGCTGTTGGGCATTGTACCCATTCTTTCCGTACCCATTTCGGGCGTCCACAAAGCCTTGCAGCTTGGACGGGGCTCGCTTCCACCGCTGCCCGTCGACACCGCCCGGTGTCTGGCGATCCGGATCTCTCCGTTGAGCGCCCGCATGTCCAATCATTCCTCCGTGTCGGGGGTCGCCGTCCTGCGTCCGCCTCCCCAGCATTGTCCACGGCGTGCTGTTCGTTTTGCCGGCGGTCTTGTTCATCTGGGACGTGGTTGGGTTCTTGAATTACCACGTGGTGTTGCACGGCGTTTCCTTGGCGCTCGCGTTCCTCTGAACGGCAGTGATGCTCGCCTCCTGTTTCTCTCTCTCTCTCTCTCTCCTGCTCGTTCTTGCCTTTTTTTCGCCCTTCTCCCTCCTTGCGCTAATTTAGGCCGTTGCTTCTTGCAGTGCCCCAGACGCCGCCCGACTTTCCTTCGCCGTTTTTTTTGTTGGTTCTAAAAAAGTATTATATATGTATATATTGTTTTTTTTGGGTGTATATATATATATAGATATATTACACAAATCCCCGCCGACCCATCGTCATATGATCGCAGGAAGGAAGGGAGCAACAACAGTCGAGGACGAGGAGGATGAGGAGGCGACCTTGGCGAATATGTTGATGTGCGGCCTGCTGGCGGCCCCGTGCGGCGTCTTGGGGCTCTTTCTGTGGGGCTTGGGGTCAATTTGGGACGCTTTCTGGGGGGCTTGGGGCCCTATTGGTTCTGTTTGGGAAAGCCTGGTGGGCCTTTTGCTGCCGTCGTGCTGGGGGCCACTCCTCCGCTCCTGCGGCCGAGGCGTTTTCGGGCAATGACCGCCTCTGTCACGCGTCCTTCGCTGCAGTAGCAGAGCCACAGCTGCTGCCGTCAGCGGGGAGGGGGGGGGCTTCTTAGAATCACCCCTACTTCTTAGACGGCGTGGGCCTTATCTACACATACATGTAGAACCATCGCTTTCGAAGGAGCAACCTCCTAATTAACGCCTCCCCCCTCCCGCTAAACCCTTGTGCGCGTCGCCAACATCAGCTGCCCAATCAATCAATATTGGAAACCACGGCTCAAAACACGTGGGTGGCGGCAATCCAGGCCCTCCCCCCTTCGGATGCCGAACCACTGCGTTTCGGAGCCTTTTTGAAACGCTCTTGAGCGCCTCTCGGGTGCTCTTGAGGCTGCATTGGTGCCACTTCGGACCCCTCCTGGAGTTCCATTGGTCCGTCTTGGGGCCGTCTTGGGACCTCAGAGGCCAGCTGAATGCCCAAATGCCCGAAGGCGGGGCACATTGATTTCCTACGGCTTCCGACGGGTTTTGGCATCCCGTGGGGTTCCTTGAAAACTCGAAGGGCGCTCGGAACCGTTTTTGGGGCTGCCCTGGGGCCTCTTCGAGGTATCTCGGAGGCCATCCCCCGCACTCTTACAGGATGTTGGGCCATTTTGGAGTCCAACTCGCAGCATCTTGGCCAGTCTTGTAGGCAACTTGGGCCATCTTGCGCGCTCTACCGCCTCGCCCACCCCGTCCAGGCCTACGGAAGGGGTATGGGGGAGGAGTCAAGCCTTGCCCCGAGCAGGGGAAGGAGTGTTTTGGGAAGGTGCAGGACAAGAATTCGTATACCACCGCCCTGCCGGTGGGTCGCTGCTGCGCAAGTATAAGCATTACCCAGCTGCCTGCCAGTAGCAAGCCCCGACACTGTCCACTCTCACCATCGAAATGCATGCAGGATGGTCTCGAAATCTCCCAAGCAGGTTCGGGAGAACTAGATTCAGTTGGGACGCATCTCTACGAAGTTGTGAGGCGCCACGGCCCTTCCGTTGCATTGTTATTGCAGTGCCTCTTGCGGGCCTTTTCTTGGATCTTTTCGATTTTGGAGCCCCTCGGGGGGCTTCTGGAGGGCCCGTTGGGGGCCTGTTGGGTGGTTGTCTTTGGGATTTTGAGGACGACGGTTCTACCGAGCCTTCCCGTAGAGACTCGGTTGAACCGTCTTGGAGCCATTTGGTTGGTATTCGAGTCGTCTTAAGGAGCTCTTGGGGCGCTCTTGGGGTGCTCAAGAGGGGTTCTCGAGGAGGGCTTTTCGGGTGCCTCCGTCCAGAGACCCACAGAAGCCTTCCTGAGGCCACTTTGTGCCGAAAACTTAGGGAAGCAACATACATGGAAGCATATCGGGCTCTGCATGTTGTTGGTGACCTCTCAGCGCCTTGTTGGAGGGCTCATCGGGTGCCCCTCTCGCGTCGTCGTCTCGTCGTCGTCGTCGTCGTCGTCGTCGTCGTTACCGTCGTCATCGTCGTTTGCTAGCGCGCGGGGGGGAAGGGGGGTGCTCCTGCATGCAGGGGACTGGGGTGGGGGTCTTGCCAGAAGGGGCGACGGGTCCTGATTCCGGCGGAGGCGGGCGGGGGGTCCTCGAGAGTCGGAGGAGGGGCAATGGCTCTCGGGCTCGCGGGGGATCTTGCCAGGCGGAGCGGAGCTCCCGTGGAAGACGATGCCTCGCGAAGCATCCCGGACAGTCTCGTGGTCCTCTGGCTCCCCGTGCCCGGGCTGCAGACACAGCGCGCCTCCACGAGGAGCGCCGAGCCTGGAGCGGAGGGGCTGCCTTGGCCATGGCGAGCCTCGGCCACGACGAGGCTCCCCGATCTGGGTCCAAGGAACGCGGCCCGAAGCCCAGCGCCCCTCTGGGGCTCAGAGTGGCCGTCGCTTCGGCATCCTGCGGCACGCAGCAGTTTGGGATCCCGGCGGCGGGCGCGGCCGCGCGTCCTCAGGTCGGCTGCGCCCAGGAGTAGCACTTTCGGCCGCAGTGGCCTTCAATGCGGGCCCGCAGGGGTCCCGCCGGCACCGGCTGGCGCGCTCGGGTTGGGGTGCCCCCCCCCCTCCCGCGGGCCTCTACAGGCCGCGCGCCAAAGGTTGACCCTCGCTCAGCCCTGAGAACTGACGTCACGCAAAAACACTGCAACGTCGAAGAACATCACGGCCGGAACGCCCGGTGTGAAGAGCTGCAGCGCCACTCCTGCGTGCAGCCGATCTGAGCGGGGGGCGGCGCATGCCTGGGTCCTGAGGCGGGCAGGCTGGCCAGCCGGCGGCTCGGGGATGGCCACGGCGTCGGCGGCCGCCATGTCCTCTGGCGCGGCGGGCCGCCCCGCGGGCGCGGCGGCATCGAGCGAGGAGCTCCTGGGGGGAGGTTCGGGTTGGAGCCGTCCGGGGGTGGGAGGTGGCCCAGCCGTGGTTCGGCCAGCAGGAAGGGCGGGCAGGTTCGGGCATGCGTTGTGCATTTCTGCGGCCTCCAGGGGCCGTGCTCGGGCTCTGGGACATTGAAAAACGGATCTGGGGTGAAAAAGCGCGCCTGTTGGACCCTGGGAATGTTCTGGGGATCAATTTTGAGCGAATTCCGGGGACAAATTTTGAGCGGACCCCTCCTGACCGATTTTCTGGGTTCCAACCAGTTCAGACCCCCGGCTCGCCTCTAAGATTCGCGTGTTCCGAGGTGGTCAGGGGCAACGATGCGTTCAAGACGCTGAAATTAGGACCCTTTGGGCGCACGAGTGGCTCTGGTTTTCGGGCCGTTCTTTCGGTCTAGACAGGGGAACCCATTCGAAGCCGAGGCTCGCCGTGGCCAGAAAAGCCCTTTCGTTCCTTATTCAGCGTTCCTTATAGTAGCACGATGGCTGCAGGGGGGGGAAGGGTTGGGGAGGGGGGTGCATTGACCCCTCAAACTCCTTTTCATTGCCGACAGGTGCCCGAAAGCCCGTTCCGCCCAGGAACATGCGCATTCGATATCGGGGGCCTATGGCCGAGCTATCGGCGATGTATCGCCGATTCAAGTGCGACGTTTCCTCCCCTGAGCTGCCCCCCCCGCCCCGACCGTTGCCCCTCGGATGGGGGCTGAGCGATCCCTCTTGGTCTGGGCGCCAGGGCTGGACCTGAGCGGTGTTCTGGCCATCTCGTGGGCCGTGTTCGTTCCGACTTCGCTTTTGCGGTGGAGGTGGACTGAACACAAACGAGGGCAAGCGAGACGAAAGGAGCACGCGACAAAAAAACACCGCTTGGGTGCAGCCCTGCTGGCCGCCGCAGCAGAGGAGGAGGCAAGGGAGGAGGCAAGGAGGGAGGAGGAGGAGGAGGAGGAGGAGGAGGAGGAGGAGGAGGAGGAGGAGGAGGAGGATGGACGGAGGTAGGGAGAGGTGGAGGAGGAGAGAGGGAGGAGGAGGAGGGAGGTAGGAGGAGGAGGAGGTGGAGGAGGAGGAGGAGGAGGAGGAGGAGGAGGAGGAGGAGGAGGAGGAGGAGGAGGAGGAGGGAAGGAGGAGTAGCGAGGAAGGAGGAGAGGGGAGGAGGAGGAGGGGAGGCGGAGGAGGAGGAGGAGGAGGAGGAGGGGAGGAGGTCAGGAGGAGGAGGAGGAGGGGATGGAGGAGGTGGAGGAGGAGGAGGCGGCGAGGAGGAGGAGGAGAGGAGGAGGAGGGAGCAGGAGGAGGAGGAGGAGGAGCAACGGGAGGAGGAGGAGGAGGAGGAGGAGGGGAGGAGGAGGAGGGAGGAGGGAGGCCGTGGCGGCCGCTCCTGCCCCGACGCGCCTGGCCTCGGGAGGGCCCTTACCCGGCCGGCGGGGCCGCCCAGGGCTGCTCGGGGCGGGAGCGACTGGCCTCGGGGAGGGGCGAAGGCCCCCGAGGCTGCCCCGGTCACGAAACGGCCCGCTGCCAGGGGAGTGTCAGGAGGAGGCGGCGGAGGAGGTAGGAGGAGAAGGAGGAGGAGGAGGAGCGAGGGTAGGAGGAGGAGGAGGAGGAGGAGAAGGAGGGGGGGGAGGAGGAGGGGAGGAGGTAGGAGGGGAGGAGGAGGCGGGAGGAGGAGGAGGAGGAGGAGGAGGGAGGAGGCTAGGGGGGGATAGCGGGGGAGGAGGGGGAGGAGGGGGAGGAGGAGCGGAGGGAGGAGGAGGAGGAGGAGGCGGAGGAGGAGGAGGAGGAGGAGTGAGGAGGAGGAGGAGGGAGGCAAGGGAGGAGGAGGAGGAGGAGGAAGGAGGAGAGGAGGTAGGAGGAGGAGGAGGAGGAGGCGTGGCGGCGCTCCTGCCCCGACGCCGCTGGCTCTCGGAATAGGCCCCTTCCCCGGCCGCGCGGGGCCGCCCAGGGCTGCTCGGGGCGGGAGCGCAGGCCTCGGGGAGGGGCCGAGGCCCCCCATGGCTGCCCCGGTCACGAAACGGCCCGCTGCCAGGGGAGGTCAGGAGGAGGAGGAGGAGGAGGAGGAGGAGGAGTAGGAGGAGGAGGGAGGAGAAGGAGGAGGGAGGAGGAGGAGGAGGAGGAGGAGGGGAGGAGGAGGAGGAGGAGGAGGAGGAGGAGGAGGAGGAGGAGGAGGATTGAGGGAGGAGGAGGAGGAGGAGGAGGAGGAGGAGGGGGGAGGAGGGGGAGGAGGGGGAGGAAGGGGGAGGAGGAGGAGGAGGAGGAGGAGGAGGAGGAGGAGGAGGAGGGAGGAGGAGGAGGAGGAGGAGGAGGAGGCTGGACCCAAACGGTGTTTTTGGGGACTTCGTGGGCCGTTTCCGTTTCGGCTTCGTTTTTGCGGTGGAGGCGGATTCGAGACACAGGCGAGGGACACCGAAGACAACACGAAAAGGAAGAACACCGTTTGGGTTCAGCCCTGGGGGAGGTGTTGCAGTCAAAAGGATGAGCGAATTTCCAAGGTTACCCACGCCCAAGGATGAGCGACTTTCGCATACTTATGGCGCATTGAGATTTTTCCTGTTCGATTTGTACCCGGCTTGCTCACGACAGTAGTCATTGCCCCGTGGCCGGCCATATCTCAAGGACCAGGGTCGTCATCCTGCCCCCAACACCTACCCTCAAGCGTATCAAAATGCGCTCTCCCCGCCTATGCTCCCACCGTCTACTCACCTCCTAAAGTCAACCCACATGGTAAGGATGAGCAGCTTTCCAAGGATGCCCTTGCACCATTCCCTTTCAGTCCATCTCGAGCCGCTTTCGCTGGCCGCGACCCGCTGGCAAAATGTCGGCATGGTCCTCCAGAGCCCTCGAATTCGTATCGCGCATCCTTCTTGTGCGGGCTGACTGTGCCAGAGTCGCGCGGCTATGGCTCGGGAGGGAAAGAAACACACAGACACAATCAATCGTCGTGTCCCCAGCAATTAGGAAACTATGGGAAGTGTGTGGTGGGGGGGAAGGCGAAGATCCGAAACATATGGGAGAACACGGGGAACATTTTTATTTGTGTGTATTTGTCTGTGTGTCCTTGGGCCCCTTCAGCGACACCCGTGCGATGGTCGCCGTCGCGCGTGGCGCGCCGCGGGGCGCGACGCGCGAAGCGGGGCGGCCCAGAGGCGGGGGCGCCCTGGCGGCCCCGACCTCTCGGCCTCCTCCTCCTCCCTCTCTTCATCCTCCTCCTCCTCCTCCTCCTCCTCCTCCTCCTCCCTCCTCCTCCCCTCCTCCTCCCCCTCCCCTCCCTCCTCCCTCCTCCTCCTCCTCCTCCTCCTCCTCCTCCTCCTCCTCCTCCTCCTCCTCCTCCTCCTCCCACTCCTCCTCCTCCTCCTCCTCCTCCTCCTCCTGCTGGGTCGAGTCCCTGGGGGACCCCGTGGACGACCCCTGGGGGCTCGAGGGGGCGGCCGAGGGCCTTGCGCCCCCACCCCTCGCCCTCGCTTCTGGCGGTGATCGGGGGTGGGCAGACCTCCTACCCTGACACGTCGATTGAGGAATTGGCCGTTTTCGGTTCGCGAGGGGGCGCCGCGGCCGTCGTTTTTGCGGGTCCATGCCCGTCGGTTTCGGTCCCAGGCCGTTTTCACTAAGGAGAGGTTTACTAAAGGGAGGTTTGTCCACCGCCGAGGTGAGTGCGAAGCGACTTGGCATCGCTCGGACGTGTGCACTGGTTCTCGGCGGGGATGATGAAGGAGCCTCCTGGATCACCCTGCGAAAAACACACACGCACGAGACCGAACAAGCCACGAGGAGTGGACGTCCGAGCGACGGGGAGGCGAGGGCGTCGCCGTGGTCGGGCTGCTACTCCCCTTGCATCGGCCGGTGTGCAACCGCAGTGGCGCCCGCCACACGTCTGCCGCCGTGCCTCCTGCTTCCCTGCGCCCTCCCCTGTTCGGGCTCCCGCTCCCCTTCTGTGGCGCGCTTCCGCACGGCCTCCGCGCGTCGCACCTTCGCGCATACCGGACGGCACTGAACCTCAGGGCTGGAGCTCAACGCTGTTGCGATTTCGTGGGCCGTTTTCGTTTCGGCCTCGTTTTGCGGCAAAGGCGGATGGAAGACAAAACGAAAAAAAACGAAAACAACACGAAAGCGAAAAACACCGTTTAGGTTCAGCCCTGTTGACACTCCTTTGGACCCCGCCCCGTGCCCGCAGCGTCAGCGCCGATGCCTTGCGCTGCAGGGCTCCCCCGCCCCCCCCTGGCAGGAGCAGACCGCGGTGCCGCTGCAGAGCCAGCGCGGGGCCGGGAGGTCTCGGGATAGCGAGGCGTGGTCCTGGCAAGCCCTGTCCGCGTGCCAGCGGCGGAGAGGAGCGTGAGGAGGAGGAGGAGGAGGAGGAGGAGGAGGAGGAGGAGGAGGAGGAGGAGGAGACGGTAAGAGGAGGCCGAGGACGAGGAGGTGCCCTGCGGGTGAGGGCCAGCGCTCGCGCGTGGATCTTAGGGGCGCGCCGTCTGCTCCGAGCCGCCCCTGGGGGCACTGGAGCCCAGCTCGGAGCATCTGGCAGATCTCACTACTCAGGAGGGGAAAAATCACACAGACACAATCAATCGTCGATTCCCAGGAAAACATGGGAAAATATGGGAAGTGGGGGGGAAGACAAAAACCCAGAAAATATAAGGAAATTGCGGGAGACATTTTTGTTTGTGTGTATCTATTTGTGTGTTTGTGGGGCCCCTTCAACTACGCCCGCATTCTCCGCACGCGGCCGAGGCGCTGGAGACGGTCCCCCCGCCCCTGAGGTCCTGGCGCTGCCCTTTCTCACAGCGGGCGTGTTCGCCCCCTCGGGCCCGGGGCCCTGCACGGCTCGGTCCGGCTCGAGAGGTGAGGCAGGGCGTCGGGGTCCGGGGCCCTGGTCGTGATGTTCCGCGACGTGGCCTCTTTCTGTAACCCTGACCTCACGGCTGGGCCATGCCGCCGTGCGGCGGGAGACGAGCAGCAGGCTGCCTATGTCCCCATCCCAGGGGGGTAGTCGGCCAGTGGGACCCACGCCACGCCCATGGGGAGAGGGGTCGGTTGAACGACGATGCTCAGGAGGGGTGGCCGAGGATTGGGAGGAGCACGAGCATCGAAGCAGGAAACACGGCAGACACATGATTTCTTCGCAGCGCCGATCCAAGAAATCTGCGCGGACATGCTCATGACGTTTGTTCTTCCACTGGGGGGACCAGACGGGGGAGAGACACCTCGCTCGAGAGACCTGCCAGCCCTGCCGGCATCCGAAGAGAAGCATCTCCGACTATTTTCGGTGGCGGCCCGTGCCATGGTTCGTTTGCTTCTTCCTGGGGATGTTCCTCCTCACCAAGCTGCAGCTCGTCTACAACGAGTCGCCCTGCGCTGTGCTTGGCACACAGAGTCCAGTAACCTCGTCTGACATAAAGAGAGCGTTTCGGAGCTTGTCGATGTGCACGCACCCCGACCGTCTTAGGGGCAGGCTGAAGCGAGATCCGACTCGTGCAGAGTCTCGCCGTGGCGAGATCATTTTCAACAGGGCATCGGCTGCCAAGGATCAGCTCACCAAGGTGCTGAAGAGCAGGAAAGGTGAGCCAGGGCTCGAGATAAACAGTGTTTGGGCGATTTCGTCGACCGTTTTTTTTGTTTTGATTGCATTTCGCAGCGAATGCAGAACGAAGACAGAACGAAGGAGCACGAAAACCAATCGAAAACGAAACACACTCTTTGGCTCGGGCCCTGAGGTGAGCAGAGCGTCCAGTGCTACGAGGGTGAGCTCGAGATGGCCGTGCTGGGGCTCCTGGGGCAGGCCGGGAGGGTCCTTGGTGAGCTCGGCGTCGCGGACTACCTGGAGCTCGCCACTGGATTAGTTTGGGCCGTGATCTCGTTTGAGGCCGGCATAATCTCGGGGGTAGCTAGAGTCAGGAGGGGAAACAACACACAGACACAATTCATCGTCGATTCCCCCGAAGATATGGGAAAACATGGGAAGTAGGGGGGGGAAGACCAAAAACCCAGAACATATGGGAACATATGGGGAGTCTGGTTATTTGTGTCTATTTATTTGTGTGTTCCAGTTCCCCTTCACAAGGGGTGCCCCTGGCCCGAGGTGCCCCTCGGATTCCCAGGGAGGCCTCAAGCGGCCTCCAGGGCAGCCCTCGAGAGGGCCAGAGGGCCCCAGTTCACCAGCCTCGAACGCATCCCTATCCCTAAGATTGACACGCCAAGAGGCGATGACAATCTCAGGGATCCGCCCTCAAAAAATAAAAGGAAATCCCTAAGATTGGCATCCTTGATGAGGAGGTGCCCAGCACAGGGATAGGGATATGTTCCAGGCTGGTGACCAGCGGCTCCCAGATGGAGCGAAAAGCTGGGGGGCACCCTGGGCCAGGGATACCTTTTTTAGCGAACCCCGATCATCCACACTTTGCTGAATGTGTTATGGATGGTGTTCATGTTCGGACTCATCAAGCAGTTTTTTGCGTATCTGTGGCGAATGGGCATCCTGCGGTTCCTCCTCGGCCTGCTCACGACCGTGGTCATCGGCCCCCTGCCGACGGTCGTGAACTTCGTCAGCCTGCCTCTGGTTCGTTTGTGCGTCTTCCTCGCCGAGTTCATGCCTGGCGTAGGCGGACAAGACTCAGCCGAAGACGCGATCCACCGCGAGCCGCCGGCCGAAGGAGCCGGTGGGGCCCCGCGCCCCGCCGAGGCGGCCGACGCGTGCGGCGCGGAGGCCGCCAGGGCCCTGGCCGCCCGACAGGCTCGGGACGACCTGCCCCAGCGCAACCTGCGGCAGAGGAAGAAGAAGGACCGGAGGGAGGACTCCCACCACCACCTCTAGGGCTCCCAGATCGGGGACGGAAAAGAGGGGGGTGATGACTAGGGGGGGGTGGATATCATGGCGGGGGCCATGATATTTCTTCAGATTTCATGGCGCCCCTTCTTATTTCATTACGTCCCTGGCCCCCCCGCTGGGCCGCGCACATGCCGCCGGTCATGATTTGCACCCCCCCTCTTGGACATCCCCCTCTTGGCCGCTCCCGACTAGATGGGGTCCGAGTAGATGGGGTCGGAGGATCGCGCCGCATCGCCGATGCATCGCCGATGCGGCTCGGTGTGGAGCCCGATTTTCTCCACGATGGCGTCGCCGATGCATCGCCGATGTCGACGATGCCTCGCCAGTGCATCGGCGATGCATCGGCGATGCAGCGCGATCCTCCGACCCCATCTACTCCGACCCCATCTCGGAGGCCTCTAGCCCCCACCCGGAGGGGCCGGGGGCGACGGGGGCTGTTCGGGCGGGGCTCGGACGAGGACGAGTCCGTTCCAGAGCGCCAGGACGCCCTCGGAGCGATCGGAGCGCTCTGAGAGGCCGCGGCGCCCGAGGCACCCTCCAGAGGCGCCGGATCTCAGAGGTGTTCCAGTTGTCGGATGATCCTCTCCGTGGTTGGCTCCTCCTCTCGGCTTCGTCTCAGTTGTCAGTGCTTGCGTTGTGTACGTACTCCAGATTTCGTAATAAAGGGAGGGGGGGTCTCATTTCGGGGGGGGTCTCTTCCAGGCTATCCTGGAGGGCCTGGGGGGTCTGGGGACGATGTTTTGGAGGGTTCTCCCACGGGGGAGGTCTGAAATGGCTTGTCTTGGAGGGTCCAGACCCCCTCCCTTTTATTACGAAATCTGGAGTATGTGTGTGGGCACTTGCTGTGGGGAGCCTGCGCGGCACACCACAGTGCGGCAAGCCCCTGCCCACCTTTGGGCGGCGGTGCTGGTCAGCCCCTCCTGCCCACAGGAGGGCGTGGTACCCGGTACCCTCCCTTGGGGTTCCCTGACTGCCCGCGCGGCAGTCGTCGTACGGCCGCCTGTGAATGCACTGGCCTTGGTATCGCTCGGACGTGTGCATTTTGTCCTCGACGACGGCCATCGAGGACCATCCTTGATCCTTTGGCGAAGCAAAAAACACGCACGACATCGGAAGATACACGAGGAATTTGACGTCCGAGCGATGGCGAGTGGCGCAGTCTCGAGGAGTCCTCCCGATGTCGGCAGGCTCGCGCCGCGTGGGCGCGGTGTCGACCCTGGCGCGGACGTTCCAGGCGGACCATGGCAGGTGGCCCAGAGTTTGCCACATCGACGGATCTGCGCAGTCGTGAGGCCGATGTCGCTCTAAGTGGAAATCGGGCCTGTCCCCCTACAGGGGGATTCTCGACGAAAAACAAAAAGTACCCCAAACATAGTAAAAAAATACTCCAAAAATAGTCTGGGGACTATTTTTGGAGTATTCTTTGGCCTTTCTGGGGCATTTTTCGGGTATTTTTAATTTTTCGTCGAAAACCCACCTGTAGGGGGACACGCCCGACATAGCTCTGAGTGGAACGATCCACGCGGTGTCAGAAACCAACGCCGACGTACGCGGTTTGAGTTCGCCGTGCCTCTTCTCCTCCTTGCACCCCTCCAATGCAGTCGCAGGGGGCCGTTGGGGGATCGTTCCTCCTTCCTTCCCCCCTACCTCCCTCCTCCTCCTCCTCCTTTCTCCCTCCCTCCCTCCCCCATCCTCCCCCCGAGAGAGAGAGAGAGAGAGAGAAAATAGGAGAGAAGAGAAGCGAGGTTGGAGGCACCCGTCCCCAACGTGGTGCCTGGAAGGACACAGCACGCGGTGGGGGACGGTGCCTAAACCACCCCGCTTCCCCTTCCCTCGTCCCGCTCCAGGATGGACCTCAAATAGATACCAACCTAGTTTTATAATGTCCCTGGTATATTCACTGAGACTCATCATGTTACCTCCAGAACATTTTAATCCTGGGTTTATCATGCTCCACGAATATCAGTTGAGGTTCATCATGTTGGAACATTATAAGCCTTGGCTTATCAGGTTTGCCCCCCTGGTTCTGGAACCCCCATGACAAAGATCTTCGGCTTACTATGTTGGACTGATAATGATGATTAGTTCCCCGCCTCCACCATGATAATCATCACGTTCGAATATAAGCCCTGGTTAGTTATTCTCGGGACATTATACGCTGGGGTTTATGATTCCAGAATGGTGATCATCGAGCCGGGGGGATTGGTTGACTTTTACTAAATCCCCCCAACCCAGGCGCCTCCCAGGGAGAACATCAGCCAAGGTTGATTCTCCTGAACTGGTGAATTTCGGGCTTCATTTTGGAATGATACTCATTCTGGGGGCGGGTGACCGACACCCCCACCACTATATGATGAATTGAGGTGTATCATCGAATGATATCAGGCCGAGTTTTTTTGCTCTTGGATAGCGACCCAGGGTCGACGAGGATTTCAGCCCTTATCTCTCCCCCTCGCTCCCTCCCTCCCTCCCTCCCTCCCTCCATCCCCTCCTTATCTACTTACCCATCCATGGTGTGCAGATCCCGAGTAGTGCACAGCACGGTGCGCAAGGAGGAGGGGGAGGAGCAAGGACAGGAGCGGGCCTTCCCCGCCTCGTCCTCCTCCCCCTCCCCTGGAGGCTAGGAGGCTGCCTGGTCGCTTGGCATCGCTCGGACGTGTGCACTTTTTTTCTCGGCGAGAACCATCGAGGACCATCCTGGACCATCGAGCAGACAAAACACGCGCGAAACCGACAAATCCTCGGGAAATGGACGTCCGAGCGACGGCAAGGGCCGCCTCGGGGAATCCCCCCGCCCGACGGCCAGGAATCCTCTCCGAGACAGCCCGCAGCGCCCTCCGGGCTCGCGCGCGCGTCGCCCCGGTCACCCCCAGCTGAGTTTTACATCTTCGGGGGGCCTCGGCTGTCCCGTCGCGTCGCGGTCCTCGTCGAATCTGTGTCGTCCTCCCTCCTCCCTCCTCCCTCCTCCCTCCTCCCTCCTCCCTCCTCCTCCTCCCTCCCCCTCCTCCTCCTCCTCCTCCTCCTCCTCCTCCTCCTCCTGCCCGTGTCGAGCACGTCGAATCCGTGTCGCATCCATGCCGAATCCGCATCTGATGTGCGCCGGACCCGCGTCGAGCCCACGACGGAGTGCAAGGAAGGACTGCCACTCGCAGGACGGGAGAGGTCTCCCGAGGGTGCACCGTCACCCCCAGGGGGGGCGCGACGATAGTCGCACCTCGCGCATCGCGGCGTGGGCGGGAGAGCTGCCCCATGCCGGGTGGGCGCGAGGGCGCGAGGTTGGGCGACCTGGGTCGCGTCGGGGGCGGGGGAGGAGGAGGAGGAGGAGGAGGGGGAGGGGGAGGAGGAGAAGGGGGAGGAGGAGGAGGAGGAGGAGGAGGAGGAGGAGGAGGAGGAGGAGGAGGAGGAGGAGGAGCCCGAGGTGAACGGTGCTTTGGCGCTCTCGCGGGCCGCTTCCGAGTGGATCTCTCGCGTTCCGCAGCAGGCGGGCGGAGCGAAGACGGAGCGAGGGGAACCGTAAAACCGAAGCGAGCACGAGCAAACAACTGCCTAGCTCGAGCCGTGCGCAGGAGACCGACGAGCAGAGGGACCAGCGCAACAAGGACGCCGGGCCTCCCGCCTCGTGCCTCGGCGTCTGGCTTGCCTCCCCATCTCGGCGTGCGCCTCCCCCGAGATCTGGCGCCCTTCGCAGGCTGCAGCACCTCGCAAGAGCTCACGACGGGAGCCCATGGAGCCCGTCGTGCTGACGAGCGGGCGACACGCACCCATACCCATAGGGAGGCCGGAGGGAGGAGGACTGGCTTTGTGGAAGTCGATCAATGGAGAGGAAGCGTGCTGCCACATCATGTCCAGATGTCAAAGCAATGTTTCAAACATGTGAAACCAAAATTTCAAACATGTTCCGAACATTTCTCCGACATTTTAAACACATTTTAAATGTAATGATGGGGCTGTTCGGATGTTCATTGTCGTGTCATCCACAAGACTGGCTATGGGTATGGGTGCGGGTTGCGGGACCCCTGGGGAGGCTCCCGCTGGAGCGGGGGACCGCCATCCGCGGCAGCACGCACCCTCAGCCTCGGCCGCTCCCCCCACGGGTATGGGTGTGCGCGTGTCGTTCGCTCGTCATGCTCTGCATTGTTTCGGGGCTCACGAGACGAGGGTCAATCGGGCCGAACGACAGGGGGGGGATAGGGAAAGGGGGGGCTACGAAATCTGCTGCATGCAGCTGGTTCCGGCCCCGCTGCCAGGCTCATTCCTCGATACATGGGCGCCTCCCGGCGCCGGGAGGCGCTGGGAAAATCAGCTACGTGAGCTGATTCTGACCCCCCCCCTTTGCTATCCCCCCCTTTCGCCCGGCCCGAGTCAATGCAAACGGGGGTCAGCCAGGTCGCCAGATCTTGCAGGATCCTGCAGGGCAAGGGGCACTGACCCGGGTTTGTCTTGCAGGAGTGTCTTGCAGGATCCTGCAACGCCTGACTGATCTAGGTCTGTATTGACTTGGGTCAATGGATTCCCGATCGTTCTTCGAGCCAGATCGATTTGTGAGGCTCCTGGGGCCCGAGACGGGGCAAGAGGACGCCCGTGGTGAAAAGAGGGCGCCGCCAGGACCTCTCAGGGCCGCCTCCCGATCTAAGAAGCAAGAATGCATGGAGTCCGGCCTGCGGCGTCCGGCCTGCGGCGTCGTGGCCGCCTCCTCGCGCCACGGGGGCAGTTAAGGCTCGAAGCCAGAGCCCGGGCGAGGAGGAATCCCTTCCAAAGCGCTCCGGGAAGCGTTCTAGAACGCTCGGAGAAGGCCGCGGCGCCCGAGACAGCCTCCCGAGCCGCGGGATCGCCGAGATTTTCGGCGTATCGCCCTGGCCTCGCCGTCGTCGTCGCCGCCTCTCGCGCCGCGGGGGCCGGAAGGATAGCAGCCGAGGCTCGGCCCTGCGTGCCTCTTTGTTGCCCCGGGCCGCGCCCTGGGCGGGGCAGGAGAGGCACGCAGCTGAGACCCGGGGGCTTGGGGCCGGCATCGCTCGGACGTGTGCATTCTTTTCTCGGCGGGGACTCTTAAGCTTGGACGCCCGAAATGGGTACGGAAAGAATGGGTACGATGCCCAACAGCAGTTCCTGTTCACTTTGAACAGGACTCGCTGTCGGCGCCGCCGCGGCCTGCGTCCAGTCGAGACAGAAGGCCGCCCGCCCAACAGCGGCCGCTGCTGGTTTGGGACAACATTTGTTGTTGGGCATTGTACCCATTCTTTCCGTACCCATTTCGGGCGTCCACATCTGCAGGAACCGAGGCTTACGTTGCAGGGGCAGCGATAGGGGGGGGTAGGCGTAGGGGTGAATGCATCGACCCGATCGTTGCAGCGGATTCTTAAAGGAGCATCCTGGAGCATCCATGCGTGTGCACTCTTTTCTCGGCGGGGACTCTTAAGGAGCATCCTGGAGCATCCTGCGAAAAAGCCACGCACGAAGCCGACAAGAGGCACAGGGAAGGGGCGTCCGAGCGACGGGGAGAGGGTGCCGGCGCGGCGTGGACGGCCAGGCCGTCGTGGTCTTGTCCAGGGCGCCGGAGTCGGGAGTTGGCCTGTGTAAGCGACCCCTGGCAAGCCCTCCCACGAGGAGGAGGAGGAGGAGGAGGAGGAGGAGGAGGAGGAGGAGGCGCAGGAGGAGGAGGAGGAGGAGGAGGAGAAGGAGGAGGAGGAGGGCGAGGGGGAGGAGGGGGAGGAGGACGAGGAGGAGGAGGGACGAGGAGGATGCAGTGAGGAGGTGGGAAAATGCCCCCCCCCCCCCCCGAGGTCTTGGCATGTGGCGACTTGTCCACAGCGGACGTTGTCGCCCCGTTCCGGGCCCTGGGGCCCTTATACAGATCGAGCCAGCTCGGAAAGTGTCTCAGACAGATGGGCGCTGGGGCTCCGGTCGTTGCTTAGCGATGTAGCAATTTTGTCGTGAAACGATCCCTTTTCCAGGATGGAAAAAAGCACATTGACACAATTCATCGTCGATTCCAAGGAAAGTATGCGAAAATATGGGAAGTGGGGGGAAGACTAAAACCCCGAAACTATAAGAACATATAGGGAATCCTTTTATTTGTGTCCATTTATTTGTGTGCCCCAGGGCCCCTTCATCTTTCCCCAGACCCCCTCGCGCTGTGAACACAATCACGACGGGAGGTTTTTCGCTAGCTTTGGCCTCTGGGAGCCCTTTGCTGGGCCTCGGGGCCGCCAACCAGCGATCCAGGATGAAAACCCGGTCCTGGGGAAGGGGTCCAGACCTCTGGGGGTCGACGTCGTGAAAGAGTCCCAACGTCGGGGGTCCAGGCCCGGTGACGACCCCCTCAGCCCCAGGGCGCATGTCTGCTGCCGGAGGGGCGCTCGAAAGGCGAGGGCGACGTCATGGAAGTGGAGGGGGGGTCGGTCAGGCCGCGCCCGACGGAGGCTTTGCCGGCAGGGAGGATGGGAGTCGGAGGAGGAAAGGTGACGACAGCGACTGCGTGTAAGGGTCAGAACGCACCCAGGGAGAGGTCAGGGGAGTAGCGGTATCGGTGCCTTTTGTTTTCCCCAGATGTGAGTACCAATGATACGCCCCCGTCGAGAGCCCGTCTGCTTGTTGCTCCTTCCTTTTGTTCCCAGGGCCTGGCATTTCCCCAGCACTAGCACGCTGATGGCTGCCCCACAGCGGTGTGTCATAGATAGTGTTTGTGCTTCCCGGTTCAGGACCTCATCTCGGGCCAGTACCAGGCCTCCCCGGCGGGCGGTGGGAAGCCCGTCAACCACGGCGCCGGGCCCATGCCAGAGGGCGCGTTCTCCGTGGTCCGGTGGTGCCACCAGGAGCCCTTGAAGGCTCGCCAGGAGGCCGCGGACGCCGTGCAGTTCGACCTGCTGCTGATCCTCACCAAGCCAGTCCTCGGGAGTCGGCATCAAGTCATGAGGCCAGGTGGCCAGTCCTGGCGGGGCCGATCCCGGGCCCTGGGTCGGTGGATACACCCTCTTGCTCCAAGGCGTGCACGCAGGTGCTGGGCCCAGGATTGCACTGGCCAGGGTTGGCGCCAGTGTATAGTTGGACGGGGCTAGGACGAGGATCAATCCGTTCCAGAGCGCTCTGGGGCGCTCTCAGAGCGTTCTGGGACGCTCTGAGAAGGCCGCGGAGCCCGAGACATCCTCCAGAGCCGCGGGATCTCAGAGATTCTCGATGTGTCCTCACCCGAATATGTCATCCTCGCCCTGGCGTCAGTGTATAGTTAGCGCCCGCCCAGGTCATCCCCCTCTTCATGCTCATCTCCCTGGGGCAGGTCTCCGCCGCCGCCGCCGCCGCCGCCCTCTGCTCCTGCTGCTGCTGCCCCTGCCGCTGCGCTGGAGCGTTCCAGGCCTGAGCTGCTGTTGCTCGCCCGGCAGTGGCAGCAGTCGTGGTGTGCAGCTCTTGGACGATGAAGAGGATCCCGTGGCCACAGTGCAGAATACATGGCAGGGTGTCGCGCGCGACGGCAAGACGATCCCAAGCCGCCTTCCCCGAACGAGATGGAAGGGCTTGAGGACTGAACTGGACTGAACTGCGCTGCTCTCCCTAGAGTCATCCCTCGGCCGCCACCGTGCGCCGCCCCCCTGCAGATGATGCTGCTGCCATGGTTGCCGCTCGGCCTCCCGCTTCGTCCCTCGGCCCCTTCTCCCCTGCATTTCCCTGCAGCCCCCCCGCCCCCCCATGGCCTTTTGAGTCCTCGGGAGGGAAAAAACACAGTCACAATGAATCGTCGATCCCCAAGGAAACATGGGAAAATATGAGAAGTGGGGGGGAAGACAAGAACCCAGTACATACATATATATACATATGTATATATATATATATATATATATATATATATATATATATATGAAAATTTTGGGAATCCTTCTGTTTGTGTGTATTTATGTGTGTGTGTGTGTCCCAGGGCCCCTTCAGGTCCTGCCATCTCATATGGCATATTTCGATCCCCGCAGCCTCCCAAAGCCTCCCTGCTCCTCGAGGGAAAAGGATGCGCAGGAGGTGCGCTCAGGGGATTCAGGGGGGGTCGGGGGTCGTAGGTTCACAGGGTGCGAGGGATGGGAGAGGAGCAGCAGGAGGAGGAGTCGAGGGAAGGAGGAGGAGGAGGACGAAGGAAGGGAGGAAGACACGGCGTTGATCTGCTCTGCTCACCAGCTTGCTGCGAGACTACCTCGTACAATACCAGGACATGAAGCTACCTCGACAGATCGAACGACCGAAAAGCACGCTCGAGGTCAGGGTAGAAAGCGCACCGTACAGCCCCGAGCTCGGACGAGGTTCGGAGACGGGTCGCAAAGGACACGCGCACACGGGCAGGGGGTGATTCCCCGCGGGCCCCGCAGGGGCCAAACACCTGCGGTGTTGTGTACACCAGGCCTCGGGGGTGGACAGACCTCCTACTCTGTCACGTCGATTAGCGAATTGGCCGTTTTCGGTTCGCGAGAGGGCGTCGCGGCCGTCATTTTTGCGGGTCCAGGTCCGTCTGTTTCGGTCCCAGGCTGTTTTCACTAAAGGGTGGTTTATTGAAGGGAGGTTTGTCCACCGCCGAAGGCCGACCCCTGGGGCACCCGATGACTCTAATTCGGACCAGGCTGTTTTGAGGATGGGGGAGGGGGAGGCAGGCGGGGAGGAGGCAGCGCGGACGGCGTAATGAGCCATCTGGATCAGGTTCAGGGCCTGTTCTCGAAGCAGCACCTGCCCTTCAGAAGGACATGGCAGTACACGAGGAGACCAGCTCCCACTCTCGTAACTGGAATGGCGCACCCATGGTCAGAAACAGAGGACAAGCGATATCAGGAAGTATAGCCGCAGCTCCAGAGAACGACGCCAGAGAACAACACCTACTGGGTTAAACCCTCTCCAAAGTTGGGTACATTTCTATCGCAGAACAGCTCCAAACCAACGCCACTCAGCAATACGTAGGCGACGCATCTCCAGTCTGTCAGGTGGTTACCACAGGGTCCGGGGCCTACGGCCAAGCAGGCACTGTGCGACGCCACTCTGACGGGATTGAGAACACCCGTTCTGACAATTTCGAGGTAATGGAGACCAGAACGGCGGACAATGGATTGACATGGAGTGAGTAGAGTTCGAAGGTTACCGATCCAATCGTGCGTAAGACGTTTGCCGTTCTCGATCTCTGATCCTGTCACGAAGCGCCGCCAGACGGATCTCCCAACTCGCTTTTTCCTCTTGTTGCCGCTGCTGCCGCCATTGCCTGATCAAGCAGCTTCTGGGCCATCTGCTCGAGGTGACTGATTGGCGCCGTGCCCAGCTTGACGCGACCCCCCAAGCCAAACATTGTCCTGATCAGCGCCTGCACGGGCAGGAGCTTGGAGAGATCCGTCCCCTCGATCTGGAAGCCCTCGGAAGTTCTGAATTGGACCCGCTGGAGCCTTTCGATGTAGCATCGACGTGCACGGAAGTGCCGACTCACTAAAGCTTGATCCTCCAGTGATGCAATGTGTCAGCGAACCAGCAGCGTGGCATCAATTTGTCATTGATGTTGTGTCTTTCCCTCCTCCTCTTCCCCCTGCAGTGCAAGAGGTACTTTAGAGAGTCGGCGTGCCGCTTTCCCCGCAAAGCGGTGAGAAGAGGCTGGCGAATTTTCACCGTCGCCCACGCGCTCCGGCGTATGGCTTGTCTGTCTGTCTGTCTGTCTGTCTGGTGAAGAACGTGTTGGTGGCTCCGTGCTGCTCCAGGAGTTGTTTGGCTTCGTCGTTCTCCACCATCGACTTGAACGTGGCGCGCGCAATGCGTATATGTGGAGGGCCGAGCTTCACCTTGAGCTCTGGGACCGCCACAACCTCTGCCTAGTTCTTCCCCGCCGAACGATCGGCGGTGACCACGCAGCATTTGGTGGGATTTACCATCGAGATCCATTCCGACGCTTCGGGGTTCCCGCAAAGTGGAGCATTTTGGCATGCCATCTTCAGCAATATCGAGAGCGCGCTCTGAATGGCTTTTCCGCGTCGTACTCCCTCCAGATTCGCCAGGTCGTCGTCGGTATCGTCCGCCACCTGTCTATTTTTTGTGTTCCCCAGACATGTTGGCGTCGTCGTCGGCTCCGTCCTTTTTGTGCTTGCCGCGGGCCACGAGAGCCGCGAGATCCACTTCCATGTTTGCCATGCGGCCGCAGACGCCAGAGTGTACCCGACGGGGATGGGATCTTGCAGTGCGTTCTGACGTGCAACTGCAGTCCCAACAAGTTTTGGGCCTGACGATTACAAATTTGGCACTGAAGAGAAGGATGCTGCCGAACGCCACGGGCGAGAAAACGGCTTCTTCCCACCGCGCAGCGAGTTTTCTGGTAGGACCTCATGACGTGGCGCTGAGCAGTCTCCCTGGGCCCCGGGACTTGATGGCAGCGGAAGCATTGGTCAGTCGCGGTTCGATGGCAGGCTCCGTTTCTAGCCCGATGATTTTTCCCCGCGGGCGACAGGAATTGCTTCGGCGTCTTGAAGCGCTCGCCGCACTTTCAGCCCGCGGCGGGCAACCGTGGCAGACTGGCTCCCCGAAGTTCTTCGGGCCCCTCACCCTCCGACAGTACCTCAGGAACTGGATCGACGCTTGGGGGGGGGGAAGTCATGAGACATCTCTGGAGCCCGAAGGATCGTGGAGTCGATGCCGACCCAGGTCCGGAACTCGACGTCGTAGAATAGTTTGAAGGAGTGGGTATCCCGATGGGGGCGAGCTCTTGAATAGCCTCGGAGGCTTCGGAGGCATAACTCAAATCCGTGGACACCTGGATCGCCCAGGGATTCGCCTCCGAGGTTAACTCTCAGGAGTCCGAGACCACCTCTGGCGCCCCCAAGCGCCCCAGGAAACTCGCGCGCACTTGCCCGTTGGCTTCGGGATGCCCGCCCCAGGCCTGGTACCGTTTCAGACGCCGAGCCCGAAGTTCAGAAAACAGGAAGGTATCCTCCAGGGGGCAGTCATGCGGGCCGCGGACCGTCTGCGCTGTTTCTCGCAAGGATGTTTCGCGAGACCCTGGGCGCCCAGGCCTCGTCGCATGGCTTGCAGTGAGTATTTGTCGGCGGTGGCGTTGGCAGATTTGTCGGGCATTTTGGCTCCCATGCTGAACGAAACTGCAGCTTGCACGAAGGCGATGATCGACGTCCGTTCGACTCTCACGACCGCGGGATCCCGCGGGGACTTCGAGGTCATCGCCAGGCCCGCCCTCCCTGCCTGCAGTCGTTTTCGCTTGTGTTCCTCAGCGTGGATCGGGCCCACGGAAGTCGGCCAGCCCCCGGGGGTGCCCGCGCGGCGCCCCGCCCTTGTCTGGGGCCACCGAGACCTGGCTTCGTGGGGGCCGCCGCTGGGAAACCCGCTGACAGCAGGAGAGACGACGGGGGCTTTCTTTCGGCGGCGAGCGAGGGGGGGGAGTGAGGAGGATAAGGCATCCTCAGAAGGCGGCGGGACTTCTCAGAAGCCCTCGCGCCTTCTGAGTTTTTTTTTTTTTTTTTTTTTTTTTTTTTTTTTTTTTTTTTTTTTTTTTTCCTGTCTTCGGGGGGGGCTTAGAAAACCTCTCAGAAATCTCGGGGGCGTCCGAGCCTTCTGAGGAGGCCCGCCCCTTCTCGCTTCCCCCCTCTCGCTCGCCGCCGACTTTCGCCGCGGTCCAGGACAGCCCTGATCGCGCCCATCGTTCCCGGCAGTAGCTCGCCGCTCGCGCCGGCCTTCGCCGAGAGAGCGCGCGCGTCGCCCCCGCCTTCGGCGCGGGGCGGGCCCCGCGGCCAGGGATGGCCAGCTTCGCGACGTCGTCGGCGAAAGTCAGGAGGGAACAAGAACACACAGACACAATTTATCGACTAGTCCTCAGAAAAGATGGAACACATTGGAAGTGGAGGGGGGGCAAAAACTTAACAAGTAGGGGAACATTCGGGGAATCCGGTTATTTGTGTGTATTTATATGTGTGTCCTTGGGCCCCTGCATAAAGGCGCGGCGCCTGCGTCGAGCGCCATTTCGTTTGGCTCGACCCCCGCGGCGCAGGGCCTGGACGACGTCGGCCCCCTCTTCGCGCAAGAGGACTCAGGCCGCTGCGGTAGTGGTGGAGAACCCCCGGCGGCATTGGAATGTCCCGTGACACCTCCCGCGGTGAGGCGATGTGGAATAGTCGTCGCAGGCGCGGCGATCTGCGCGGCGTTGAGCGCCGGTCGCAATCCCTGAAACCTCGCGTTTTCAGACAGATAGAGAGGCGATAGAGATTCCATTATCGCGTTGCGCGACACACTCGAGAGCGTCTTCGCCGATCATCACGCGGGGGGGCCCATCTTTTGCAGGCCCCGCGATGTGCTCGCGCGGGTGGCGATCGCGTCCTCCCGGCGACGCTGTCTCGCAAGCCCGCGATGAACGCGTGGCGGGGGTCCCCGCTTGAAGCGGGCGCGCGTCCATGCGCGGGGGTGCCGGGCTTTCCCCAGCGGGCAACAGAGATGCGCATCCTCCCGGATCTATCGGCCACTGCTTTTCCGCTGCGTTTGGCCAGCCCGTGACGCGGGGACACGTCGAGGGTCCGCGGCGCCGTCCGAGCGCGGGGGAAACGGGCGAGCGCGTCGACGAGCCTCTCGAGAAGACCAGTGCCAGTGGAAGGCCGCATATCCGAACCTGGAGCGCCTCTGGAATCGCCCCGCCCCTCCTCGCCGAGCAATGGTGGCCAGACCTCGGGCGGGGCGGTCATGGAAGGCGTCGCCCTTATCTTGGGAGCGCGACTTCAATGACGTAGTGGACCTCGTAGATCGTTGCGCGTTGCATGGCGATCCTTATTTTGAGTGGGGTTGCATCAGACCTCGCGCAAAACGCCCCAATCGTCATCGCGCGGACGGTCGATTCGCTCTTCAACTCAGCTCGTAGGTTGCACGGTGCGGCTCCCGAACCGCCCTCAGCATCTGGCTGACGCAAGAAGTCTGTGTTTTCATGCGCCTCCATTTGCTCGGCCTCCGCCGCAAGATGCCGGCGGCGTTGGGGCCCGCGTCCATCTCTGGCAAGTCGGCGGATAAGCCGTTGCGCGGCGCAGTGATCATGAGCCGTCCAGGCTTGATTCAGCTCAGCCGTCAGTAAAGCTCTGCGCTGATTGGTCCAAGATCGCGAGAGTTGCCGGATGCGATATGCGATGCGCTCCAGCTCCAACTCCAGACCTTTGCGACATTCGGCCACTGTGGCGACCTCGAATGTGTTTGCGTTCGAGAAGAGGGGCCGGACATGTCGCTTCTAGTTCAGATTGCTGTGGCTGCTGCTCAGATGGTTGTTTGCGCGGAAATCTTATTGGCCGAATTTGTGGCCCAGTTTTTAATTTGAGTCAACGCTTCGCCGGGCGTTGCTGTTGGACACTGCTGCATTCACGATTTGTCCTCTATCAAGAGCCGACTGGTGAATGGTCTCCGGTGCCGTAGCGCAAGAGGTGTTTCATGTAAGTGGCCGCGCTATTCGATCGCGGTCCCATTTTTGAGCCGGCTCGGATAATTTCGCGCACGAGTCTTGCTTAAACGCAAGAGCCACGGGGGAGGTGGTCACGGTGGTCCAATGCGTTGATCGCGCGCGAACGCTTTCCCACAGGATGTTGGATACTACGCTTAACAAGATGTGCACGGAGTGCCCGATGTTATTGTTGATGTTCAGTCGTGATGATGATGCCCCCTGTGCCAAATAATGTCGGCCCGCATGGAGAAGTATGTTGCGAGCGCAGAGGTGGTGGCCGATCAGAAACTGTTCCCGCGAGCGTCCTTTGATGCCTTCGCGATCGGGGCCGCCGGTCCCGATGGCGGGGCAGTCGCTGTCCTTCTCAACGGTGCCATTTATCCGAAGCCGTTCTCAATGCATTTCCTGCTAGATGCCCAGGCAGTCGTAGAGGGCCGATCTGGTAGCGGGCGTGCACCTGGCCCCTACTGTGGACAGCAGCTTGCGTATCCATGGATCCTTTTTTTGGCACCGCCAATTGGTGATCTGCGCGACTCGCTGGGTCACCAGACAAAATAATTACCTGTTGACCAGCGGTGGATCCATCGTCCATGATTTGAGTCGCACAGCGCCACAACGTCCTGCCAGGTGTGCCTGGGGAAGGATCTTTCGATGCAGAAAGATACTGGTGCCGCAAGCCTTGTTCGATGCGCTAGTGAAACCGAACGAAGTTCATAGTGATTGTCATGTCTAGACAATTTTGGATCATCCCCGCTGTTCCGACGAGTTGTGCCCTGAAAAAGTTGTGTTGCACACTGTTCGAGAATTCAGGCCTCATCTCGACACCACACAGACTATATATATATATATATATATATATATATATTCAGCCGTTGTAGATGGCGACGCAGAACGTCCTGTACGAGCGCGGGGCGTACGCGTCCTGATGTGCCATGCCTTCGTAAGAGAAGAAGCCGGATATACACGCGGCGAAAAGCCTGTGGCAGCGGCGCAGGACACACACACAAACACATAACATCACACACAATCGCATACACAATCACACATTCACACACGCACGCGCGCACGCACGCACACACGCACACACACACACACACGCACACACACACATTCACACACACGCACACACACACACACCGAGACATCGGGCCCCGCATGCGAGAGAAGCCCATCGCTGCCGCGGAAGTGATAGCCTCTGTCGTTACAGTAGCCGCGAAAGGGGGTGGTTGTGCCGTGATGGCGGCTAGGAGGAAATGGAGGAGGAGGAGGAGGAGGAGGAGGAGGAGGAGGAGGAGGAGGAGGAGGTTGTGGAAAAGGAGGAGGAGGAGGAATGTCAGTGAGAACCCATGAGTCATCAACGAAGTTGGAATACACCCTCCCTCCAAGCTCCTTCTAACAGGCCCTTAGAAGGGTGCGTTGCCACGGAAGGAATTGCCGCGTACGGGGACAAACGTGCGAAAATCCGGGGGCGTGCCAACACACCATTCTCAATAACCCAACGGCACAATTTAATCTGATTGGTGCGTCTTGGCGATCAGTGTAACTGTTGCGCCCTGGCGGTCTTTGGACCAATCGGAAACATGTCAGGTGCGTTTGCCATGCGCATCCGTGAACCCCCCCCGCGAATGTTTGATTCGAGTGTGCGCGGCGCAAAAGGCGAAAACCATAGTTTGAAAACGACTTGTAAGGTTTTAAAACGAATGCGCGCAGCGCTGAGGCGAGAGCACCACGGTGAAAACGACTTGCCATCAATCCACGCACTTGTTTGCAAAGAAGATGGAGGAGGAGGAACCCGAAGAGGAGGAGGAACAGGAGGAAGTGGCGAGGGAAGAACAATGATTAGGAGGATGAAGAGGAGGAGGGGGAGGAGGAGGATGATGATGATGAGGAGGACGAGGAGGAGGAGGAGGAGGAGGAGGAGGAGGAGGAGGAGGAGGAGGAGGAGGAGGAGGAGGAGGAGGAGGGGGGATGATGATGATGATGATGAGGAGGAGGGGGAGGAGGAGGAGGAGGAGGAGGAGGAGAAGGAGGAGTTTGAAAATTAGAATATGAAGGGCTTTTCAGGTTCTGAACGGCCTCATGTCGTCGCTCTTCATCGGGCACGCGCTGCGCAAGTGGGCGCCGCGGAGTGAAACAGGACCAGTAGCAGCCCCGCCCCCCAATCCAGGGGATGAGGGGCCAGGATAGGCAATCGGATAAGAAGGAGGACGACGATGTGGAGGAGGAAACGGACGGGTAGGGAGATGAAAAGGGAGCGGAGTTGGAGTATACTGGTTTATTACGTAATGTTCTGTATTCGGAGCGCACATGCATAATGCACGGCTGGCGTGCGCAGCTTGTGAAGCCCCCGAGACGGCACGGGTACAATCCGGCCGTTTCCCCGGACTACAGCTGGGTGGTTTCTTTGTTGAAATCGGCTCCTGTGGCGCGATGTCATGTTATGATGGGGGATCAAACAGAATCGTGAGGGTTGGGCTCATGTATGAGTCTAGTCACCACGGCTGGATTCGCTCGGAAATCCTGGTCGGGTCCCACCCTTGAGCGGCCCAGGTGTCGATTTGGAGGGTGGAGGAGGAACATGAGCAAGAGAATGCCATATGATGAGCCATGATGGATGAAAGGATGAATGGGTGAGTAAGGGCCCAAGGAGGATGGAATACGGTTCAGGGAGCACGTAAGATGGACCCAGGAAGGTGGTGGGATCACGGGGGGAGTGCTGCTAGAGGATCGACCAGGGACCAACGTGGAGGGACATAATCCGGATATATGAAATCATCAGGATGGAAGAAGCACAAGATGTAATGATCAGGATGGGTGATCGCATCAGAGGAGTGACGCAACGACCTACGTGACCGTTTAGCCGTGCTGTCTGTCCCTGATTCCAGGAGGGCAGAGAGAGAATAGTGAGATGGGCGTCTACAGGGGGGAACGAGGTGGAGGCAGAATGAAGCAGTGAAGACGATGAGGCGCAGGATGATAATCAGAGAGAGAGAGAGGTGGAGAGATAGAGAGAGAGAGGCAAAAAGAGTGAGAGAGAGAGAGAGAGAGAGAGAGAAAGAAGGAGGGATACAGAGAGAGAGAGAGAGAGATAACAAAAAGAAACTGAGAGAGAGAGAGAGAGAGAGAAAATAGAGAGAGAGAGAGAGAGAGCGAGTACGAGCAGGAGGACACTGAGCAGGCGGAGGACGAGGATGAGAGCACTCAAGAGCATGACAAGGACGCAACACGGGATGGGGAGGCGGTGGATGTATGACAGAAGGCGTGGAGGGAGTAGAACCGGGATCTATGCATAGACAAGGGAAGAGGGAATAAGGACAAGGGATCAGCGCTGAAGAATTGAAGCGGAGTGTGAGAGTTTCAAAGCAAGGTGGGGGGCTTGTTGAGGGTGGATGAAGAAGGATCTTGGACATACGGAAGGCAGGCATGAGGAAGATCAGGCGGAGAGGGGATTCGAAGGATGATGAAGGACAAGCAGTCACACATTGAGGAGGAGGGGAAGGAGGAGGAGGAGGCGGAGGACGAAGAGGAGGAGGAAGAGGAGGGGGAAGTGCAGAATGAGGAGAAGGAGGAGGATAAGGAGGAGGAGGAGGGGGGGAGGAGGAGGGTTGAGGAGGAGGAGGGTTGAGGAGGAGGAGGAGGAGGAGGAGGAGGAGGAGGAGGAGGAGGAGGAGGAGGAGGGTGGAGGAGGAGGAGCGTGGAGGGGGGAGGGTGGTGGAGGAGGAGGAGGAGGAGGAGGAGGAGGAGCAGGGGCTCCTCGCGGAGCAGGAGCAGGAGCAGCTGCAGGGGGGAAGGAGGGGCACGGGCGAGGCCCCGACCAGGGGATGGGGCTGGCGCGGGCGGAGGCGCCAGGATGGGGACGGGAGCTCCGAACGGGAGCAGGGGTCTGGGGATTGGGCAACAGGGGGGGTCATGGCCTCCCTTCTCCTCCCTCCTCCCTGCTCCCTGCTCCTCTCTCCTCCATCCTCCCTCCCTCCCCTCCTCCCTCCCCCTTTTCCCTCCTCCTCCCCCTCCTGCTCCTGCTCCTCTGCATGGGTGGCGGGGACGAGGGTCGAGGATGAGGGATCACGGGAGAGTTGTGGTACTGCGAGGGAGGCAAGCAGAACGCCGGCCATTCCAGTCTTCCGCGGCCCCACGATGCGCCCGAAGCTCGCATCGCCCGACCGCAGGTGCCGAAGATGAGCTGCGAGACACACCACCTGCTCTGCTGCTTCTTCGGGGCCGTCCACACGCTGCTCGGCGTCTCGGCCCAGCAGGTCGAGGACTTCTCCAACAACGCGGACCGGCAGGCTCCCTTGGAACACGGGGCTCCTGCTGCTCCTGCTCGTGTCCCTCGTCATGCGCCTCCCTGCCGCCTCCTCGCTATTCTTCTCTTTCCTTGCCTATTTCCTTTTGTTCCTCCTCCTTCTCCTCCCCACGCCTCACCCTCCTCGTCCTCTTCCCTCCCAATCTTCCGCACCTGCTCCTTTTCCGAAGTTCCTCGTGGTCATCCTTCCCTCGTCCTCCGCGTCCTCTTCACCCCCCTCCTCCCTCATCCGCCCCCCTCCTCGTCCTCCACCCTCATCCGCCCTCCTTCTTCCGCATTCCCTTCCCTCGTCGCCATGCGTGCCATTTTTTTGGGGCTACGGCCGCCGCGGGCATGGGCCCGCTCACGTATCACAGCTCGAGGCTGCGGTCCCCCCAACGCCATGCGATCGTGTGCCCGGCCGGGCTTACCTCCAGAGCGCGCACTTTTTGGGAAGCGCAGACGGAGCCCAGTGGCACGACGCGACAGACGAGCGACGGACGACAGACGAGCGAAGGGAAGGGAAGGGAAGGGGGAAGGCCCCGCGGGGGGCGCGCGCGCCGGCGCCGCCCCGCTCACTCCCGGCGGTGCCACGGCAGCATGCCGCCCGCCTACTTCCGCGCGGCGGCGACGATGTCCGCCGCGCCACCTGGCCCATCAGCTCCGCGAGCTCCGGGCCTGCGAGGCGGCACGGCGTGGCGTCCAGCCGCCGCTGGAGTGATGTCGGGCGTGTCCGCCTACAGGAGGAGTTTCGACGACAAATTAAAAATACACCAAACATGCCCCAAAAAGGTCAGAAAATATTCCAAAAATAGTCCCCAGACTATTTTTGGACTATTTTCTGATTACTCTCGGGGTATTTCCATTTTTCGTCGAGAATCCCCCTGTAGGGGGACAGGCTCGACTTAACGCTGGAGCCATGCCTTCGCTTTCCCCCCCCCGTGGGGATGCGCAGGAGCGCCGCCGGCGCCCTCCTCGGGAGGTGCGGCGCCTGGGCCGCGCCAGCGCGCTCTCCCCGGGGCGAGGGCGGTGAGCGCGCGCGGATCCGCCGCCGCAGCCGCTGGCACCGCGACCTCGCCATATGCCCGGGATCCCGGGCACGGTGAGCGTCCTGCTGCGGCTGCTGCCACCGGGGCCTGCGGCGGAGTTTACCTCGGGGGCGGAAAAGAGGGGGGTGATGACTAGGGGTGGGTGGGTATCATGGCGGTGGCCATGATGTTTCCCCGGATTTCCTGGCGCCTCTTCTTGATTCATTGCGTCCCTGGCCCCCCCGCTGGGCCGCGCACGTGCCGCCGGTCATGATTTGCACCCCCCCCTTTTGGACACCCCCCTCTTGGCCGCTCCCGAGCTGGGGCCTGCGGCGGAGTTTAACTGTGGGGCCACAGCATCATCTCTTCATTACATATTTTTTTGGATGTGCATTCTTCGCATGGCTCCAGAACTAGCCAGATTCTATAACTATGGCCCAGCATGGGCCTCTGGGGAGGGGTGGCAGCCGGCGCCTCGACCGAGAGGGGGCGCGGGAGGGAGCGCTGGCCGGGCCGGCTCGGCCCCCGAAGGCAGGGCGGCACCGCCTGCAGGAGAAGCCACATGGGGAGCCGGCCCGCGGCCCCGCCGCCTCGGTCGGGGCTCAAGAGACGGGGGTCAGTGCAAACGGGGGTCAGCCAGGGCGCCGGATCCTGCAGGATCCTGCGAAGACCCCCTCTGGCTGACCCGGGTTAGGGAGCCGCCCGTGGCCGCGAGGCGGCCGCGCACATTGGCTGACCCGGGTTTGCGAAGACCTGCGCTGCAGTTTTTTTTTCTCCTGCATTGCAGTTTTGGTTTCCTGCTGACCTGGGTCTGGATTGCCCCGGGTCAGAAGATCCGACTCGGCGGGCCCTGGCGGGCCAGCAGCCAGCCGCCCGCCAGCTTGCTACTGCCATCAAGCAGTGACTGAGCGTCCTGGCGCGCCTATAGCCCTACCGAGCAATGTCCTAAGAGCCTTTTGTGGTCTGCGCGAACAACACATCGGGTGAATGTTCTCAGAACATTCTTTTTGTTCTTAGAACATTGTCGGGTTCTAAGACCATCTCGTGGACTCTAGGAATGCCGGGACGGTCGGTCCCTGCTCAAAGACTGCCCCATCACCTCGGCCGGGCCTGGGGTCTCGGGAGGGGGGCCTGCACCGGGCTGCAACCCGGGAGCCTCGGCACCTCGACCAGCTCGGGGGATCCGAGATGGCAGCCTGGCTCGGCCTCTTCGGGCCGAGCCGGGGTTGGAGGGGCGCCGCGGCATCTGCGGGTCCCACCGCTCCACCTCTGCAGGCAGGGCCCTGCCAGCGCCACTTCGCAACTGGGCCCCAGCCCTCGCTCGCGCCCTGGGCCCGGCGGGATCCTCGCTCGCGCCAGCGAGCGGCTCGGCCGGGGCACGGGGCCCGTCTCCACGGCGGAGGGTGGAGCAGAGCCGCGCCAACGTCGCCTCGGTGCTTGCCTCGAGGCCGGAGGCCTGGACATCGGGTCCAGGAGGAACCCATTTGACCGGAGCCGGGGTGGCCCGCTCGTCGCGGGGGAGCGCCCCGGCAGGGCGGGTGCCTGCCTCGACCTCGTCCGGGGGCGCCCCGGGAGGGAGGGTCAGCGCCGTCACCTCACCTTCAACCGGGGGCGCCCCAGGAGGGAGGACCTCGACCTCGACTGGGCCAGCAGGCTTGGGATGGAGGGAGTCGAGGGCGCCTCGATGGCGAGCTCGCCCGCGTCTTGGGGGCAAGTCGCACCGCCGCCCAGCGGCTACACCGCGCGCGATGGCTGCCGTTGCTGTTGCTTGCCCCCCTGGGCCCGCGGCGGATGCTGCCGGGGAGGCGTGGCCACCACGGCCGCGCGACGCGCCGCTGGCGGCGCCGCCGCATCGTCAGCGTCTCGATCCTCGGTGTCTGCTGACCGCCCGCGGGGGACGCCTGAGCCGTATATGCCAGGACGTGCCGGGGCCGCCCGGCTCCGAGCCAGAGTCCCTCGCGTCCTCCGGCTCCTCGGGGCCGCTGCGAGGCGCCCTCGGGGAGCTCACCCGAGGAGGACGCCCTCCAGTGCCACGCCAGCCCTCCTATAGCCCCGAAGCTGGGCGGCCCGCAGGGCCGCCGTGCCCCGCGCCGCCCGCCTGCGCCGGGAGCCCTGGCTGCTAATTAGGCGGTGCAGCCGCCTGACTCGAAGCCGTCAAGGTCGCCTTCAGGGCGGCGTCGGCTTCGGGCGCTTGAGGAGCCAGGGCGCCGGGGGCGTCGCCCGCGTGCGGCGGGCTGCAGCATAGCCGCACTCCTCGTCCGCCGCCCCCGCCATCGCCTGCTCCTCGCCACCTCGCGCGCGGTTGCGCACGGGGCCGGCGCTTCCGGGAAGCTGATGGTAGTCGGGGCCTGGTCGGCCCTTTCGCAGTCGCGCCGGGAGCGGCGGCGTCGCAGGAGCCCGCCTGGCCGTCGCCGCCGGCGCCGGGCTGCCCGGCGGCGAGCGACGGCGGCGGCGAGGGCTGCGACTGCCCCTTGGGCGCCAGTGCCCCGAGCGGAGGCGCCCCGCCGGGGAGGGGGAGCCGCAGCGGCCACGGCGGAGCCTCCGCGGACGCCCCGCCGCGGCCCGGCGCTGCCGTGGAGGCCTGCTGCGCGGCCGGCGCCGCTGCTGCCGGCCCGCCCTCTGTGGCCGCCTGCCTCGGCGCGGCCAGGTCCCGGCGGGCGTCCCAGCACCCTCGTGCTGGCTTTAAGTCGGGCCTGTCCTCCTATGCAGCGGTATTTTGGACGAGCAGTTATTCAACATCTTGTAGAAAATCTATTCCCAAAGGTTCAGACATGGTCAAGAAATAGCCCCCAGGCTATGTTGGGGCTATTAGTAGAATTTCCCCCTTGTGGAGGGATATAGCCCGACTTCATGCTGGCGCCATGGCGGCGCCAGCTGGCTCCGGGACTGGCACCGCGAGCCACTCTCAGCACCACCCCAGGGGCAGCGGTGGCATCGCTGCGGAGCCGGGCCGCGCCATTCCCCACATGCCCGCCGCGCGGCGGGGCGAAGCGCTGCCCCGCGCGAAGCGTCGGGCATGTCCCGCTCCTGCTCCTCAACCTTTACCTCCGCTCCGTCGTGCCCCTCCACGTCAACCACTGTGCTCCTCGTTTGCTCGATCTCCGCCCTCCCCTCGTTCATCTCCTGTCGCTTCCCTCTCTCCTCCCTGCCGTCGGCGGCGTCAGCACCGACGGGATCCCGGATAGCCCCGGTCATTACGCTCCGCGGCAGGAGCAGGACAAGGAGAAGGATGGGGCGCAGCACGAACGTTGCAGGGAGGGGGGGGGGGGTCGGGAGGAGGAGGGGCGAAGCGGACAGGGCGGAGGAGGCGGGGAGGGCATCTCGCGCAGGCAAGGGTTCTTGGAGGGGGGACACCGCGAGAAAGGCGCCTGCCTGCCTGTGCCTCCCTCCCTCCCTCCTGCCTCCTCCCTCCTGCCTCCCATCGCGTCCCCCCCCTCCCCCAGGGTGTGGGATGCGACATCCGGCGAGCACCCCGGCCGGGCCCCCCGGTGGAGGGAGCAGCGGAGCGACAGTGGCAAGGGGCCAGCAGGTGTGCTCCTCCAGGGCCTGGGACTCGTGGGTCGGCCCTGCCAATTCAAGAGTACCCTTGTGTCCTGAGTTTCGCGACCCACGTCTTCTTGCACTCCTGCGGCAACGTGGCCCTCGGAGGGGTCTCGTGTCCCCTCGCGTGTCCTCTCCCATCAATCCCGACTGTGCGCCCTGGGACCCCCCCCCCAGGCGGGGAAGGGATCAAAGGGGAGGGGCTTCCCCTCGGCTCGGTTGCGACGCTGCTCGACTTATCTTTGGCTTGGACGTTTGACGAGGAGGGCCTACCGACAGGGGAGCGGTGACGGCGACAACGACGACGAGGACGACTCGAACGGAACTGTTTTTCACGAACGCCGACAGGGTCGGCGGGCTTCCATGCCTACCAGATGGGGTCGGAGTAGATAGGGTCCGAGGGGCGCGCCGCATCGCCGATACATCGGCGATGCAGATCGGTGTGTAACCCAATCTTTTCCACGCCGACGTCGCTGGCCATCGCCGATGCATCGGCGATTCGGCGCGATCCTCCGACCCCATCTACCGTGACCACACTTGGGGGCCCTTGCTCGGGCTCTTGGGGTGCCAAATGTATGCGTATCCACTGCCTGCCGAGGACCCCGAAGGTCGATCCGACGGGCGGTGAGCATGGATGAATCCCCGCCTCGCATAAAGAAGGGAACGGTACAGTGGCTGCCTGTCCCTCGAGGAGCCAGCGAGTCGGGCTGCGTGGGACCTGGTGATGCTCGCGCGGCCTGCGGTGGAGGCGGGGGCCCAGCGTGCAGCTGCAGGTTTAGGTCAAAGTGCGTGGCCGTCTCGCTTCTGTGTCCCTCCTGCGGCCAATAGGGGGTCCTTTCCTGGACGCCCGCTCCTGTGGCAATGCTTCGGCTGCTCCCGAGGTTCTTCACCTGGCGTGGTCGTGGTCGCTGAAAGACGTGATGGCCGTGATGCACATGTGCCTGCTGGGCGCGACCGTGACGGCCGTCTCGGCCCTCGGAAACGAGCCGACCTTCTCGACGTCGTTCGCGGCGGGCATAGCGCTGCGGATGGCGATGGCGCAGGACTCCGTTCGCGGTCTGCACGTCATGGGGCTCGCCTCCTCTTGGATCGAGTCCGGCTCCCGGGCCCGGCGACAGAACGGGGACGAGGAAGAGGGGAGGACGGGAGCGGGGGAGAGCAAGAACATGGGTTGTTGGGGACACGCAAGACTCGAGTTCGCCAGACCTCGGGCTCGCCGACCTTTTTTTTGTTGGCTCGGCTGTCTTGAAGTGCGACTGTCCCGTCGTGGGATGCTCGCAGCGGGAGCTCGCGTAAAACTTCAGGCCGGATCTCGTCCTTCACCTGATGGCCCCGAGCCGGGGTCCTGCGCCTCCCCGATCGGGGGGAGGGGGCGGGAGTCGCGGCGCGCTGTTCTGCTGCATAGCGCGGCGGCGATCTCGTCCTTCTCCTGATGGCCCCGAGCCGGGGTCCTGCGCCTCCCCGATCGGGGGGAGGGGGCGGGAGTCGCGGCGCGCTGTTCTGCTGCAGAGCGCGGCGGCGATCTCGTCCTCCCTGCGCCGCGGGTGCTCGCGCGGAGGGGCGGCCGCAGCAGGGGCGGGGGGCGGGCGCAGAGGCCCTGGCAGGGTGTCGGCCCGAGGAGGAGGAGGAGGAGGAGGAGGAGGAGGAGGAGGAGGAGGAGGAGGAGGAGGAGGAGGAGGAGGAGGAGGGAGGAGGAGGTAGGAGGTAGGAGGTAGGAGGAGGAGGAGGAGGAGGAGGAGGAGGAGGAGGAGGAGGAGGAGGAGGGAGGAGGAGGAGGAGGAGGAGGAGGAGGATCGGGCGTTCTCGTCGGGAGCCTTGATACGGCAGGTTCGCGTCGTGTCGACTGGCGGCGACCCCAGCGCGTGCGTGTAAGGTTGAACGCCGCCCGTAGCCCAGAATCGGCCCGTCGTTGAACGATGCGGCGTTAATGGAACGGCCGATCGTTCAGGTTTGAACAATCCCTGCGGTGTCAGGAACCAACGCCGGGTTCGACACGACGCGAACCTGTCGTACGGGGGCCCATGCAATCGGGGGCCGGCCAGGCGCCGGATCTTGCGGGATCCTGTAGAGACAGGCTTGCATTGACCTGGGCTGTCGCGCGGGATCCTGCAGGATCCTGCCCGACCTTGCAGGACCCTGCAGCGCCTGACTGACCCGGGCTGGTGTTGGCCCGGGGCGGTGCGTCTCCGATGCCGCTGGCGCCCGCCCCGGGCCGCGCGCGGCCTGCCCTGGCGCGGTCGCTCGCCGCCTCGGCGCGGCGGTTGCGTTCCGACGCGGCGATCTGGGCCAGGACGGCCTGTCGGAGCCCCGAATCGTCAGGGGTAGCTCGGGTCAGGGTCAACTCGGGTTCGTTTCTCGGGAATCCGAACCCGAGTTACCCCGGACCCGAGTTACCCCGGATAGTTCGGGCGTCCAGAGCCCCACATCACCAGGGGTAGCTCGGGTCAGGGCTAACTCGGGTTCCTTTTTCGGGAATCCAAGCCAGAGTTACCCCGGACCCGAGTTACCCCAGATAACTCAGGGGCCCAAGCCTGAGCCAAAATGGCTACGGTGGAGAGGGGGGAGGCGGAGGGAGATGTCCTAGGCCTCCTAGATGGGGTCGGAGCAGATGGGGTCGGAGGGTCGCGCCGCATCGGTGACGCATCGGCGATGCATCGGCGATGCGGCTCGATGTGGGGCCCACTTTTCTCCACACCGAGGTCCCCGATGCATCGCCGACCTCGCCAGTGCATGGCCGATGCATCGCCGATGCATCGTCGGTGCATCGCCGATGTATCGGCGATGCGGCGCGACATTTCGACCCCATCTATTCGGATCCCATCAAGGAGGCCTCTAGATGTCCCCCTCCCCTCCCCTCCCCACACTCACGCGCACCACACCGGCAGAGGAGGGTGTTGAGCGGAGTGGAGCCAAAGACGTGGACCGGAGAAGTTTGGATGGGGCATGCTGAGGTAACCCTGTCCCCGTGAGAATGATGAGTCCTTCCTCCTGGGGTCGTCTATGTTTATTGCACTTACGGCTGGTGCCGCCGAGCCTGAAGGGGGACGTCGACGACGATGGCGGCGGTGGCGGTGGCGACGACGACGACGCTAACGTGGGCCCGAGTCCTCAGGGATGCTTCTTGGGGACTCTGGAAGGCTCTCGGGGGCCTCTGGGGAGGAATTTTGTGGTCTCATTGGAGCCTCCTTGGGGCCTCTTGCGGGCTTCTTGGGGCCTCTTGGGGACCTCTTGGGGCCTCCTGGGAGCTTCTCGGGGCCGAGGGCTCGCAATGTCCGTTCAGGTTCCCCGTCAAGGCACGCTCTTGGAGCCGTCTGTGGGGCCTCTTGGGCCGTCTTGGAGGCGTTTTGGGCTGTTTTGGGGTTCTCTTGGGATGCTTTGGAGCGCTCTTTGAAGCCTCTTGGGCCGTCTTGGGGCGATCTTCTGGGCCTCTTCGTCTGTCTTGGAGCTGCGGGAAACAGAAAAGGCGAGAACGCATGTTTTGTTTGTTCTCTCTCTCTCTCTCTCTGAGTTCTTTTTTCTTTCCTTCTTTTTTTTTTTCCTCTCTCTCTCTCTCCGACAGGCTTGAGGAGGGTGCATGGAAAGGTGGCGACGCAGACGACGACTGACGGAGACGACGACTCGAGCAGACAAACCATTCGCACACGCTGACAGGTTCGGCGATTTCTCTGTGGCCTGTATATGCCCATTTTTATCCATCCCCCGGCAACGGTTCAATCATAGCCCTGATCTACATATCATGCATGCCACCATGAGCAATTCTGAATATCTTTCGCCTAACGACTCATGTCCATTACACCAAGGTGTGCCACAGGTTACGTGCTCCTCTATATCTGACGAGACTTTCCCTGAGAGGGACCAATGTGTCATCACACAATTGCGTTTCACGGGTTTCGCTTGTCTTCAATACTTCCAGGGAGGCCCCCCACAGGATTCGTGCTCATCCAACTCTTCCTGACAGGCCCTTTGGGGAGACTTCGTGAGATCACCTAGGAGATCACTCAACACCAATCCAGACATCCCAACATCGATATCCCCGGGAATAATCTATCATCCTCCCAGGAGCCCGCGCATGATCATTCCGTTTCCATGGGCTTCTGTTCGCAGGCATGGAGTGAATTGCTTGCCATCCTCCCCTCCCCAATTTTACCTCCTTGCCCTCCTTTCCCTATCTCCCTCCCTCCTTGGCGGCGGCGCCCCAGGCTTGTACAACTTAGGAGTCAAGCTCGAGTCCGCCGAGGAGGTTGTCACCTACAGCGGAGGAGGTATTGGCGACTGCGGTGGGGGCCCTTTTCGGATGTTGTTTGGCGACGGAGCCGGCGCTACATACAGCGCTCTCGCTTTGAAAGCCTGGCTCATGGTGATGCCGCTGCTCGCCACCCTTCAGTGGGCCAACAGGGCGTACCAGGCGAGCAAGCTGTACGCGAGGAGACAGGGCCAACAGAGGGCCTGTGCGAGACGCTCCGCTCCACCCGTCTTAGGTCGGGCCTGTCTCCCTGTCTGAGGACGATTGTTTTGACTGTGTCTGAGCATTTCTCGAATATGGTTGGGGCATGTTTTGTTGTTGTTGTTGTTGTTGTTGTTTTTTTGTTTTTGTTTTTTTTTTTTTTATTTTTATATACATAATATTTTTCTGCCAAAATCGACTTGTGGGGGGACGGGCCCGACCTAACTCCAGTCGTCCCTTGCCTTGCATCTTCGCCTCCTGCCCTCGCTCCGCACCCCCTCGCCGGGATTCGGGCAGCTGCTGCCTCCACGTTCTCTTCCGCCGACGGGGCCCTTGACGACCCTTCCGCTCGCCTCCTCCTCCTCCTCCTCCTCCTCCTCCCTCCTCCTCCTCCTCCTCCTCCTCCTCCTCCTCCTCCCCTCCTCCCCCTCCTCCTCCTCCTCCTCCTCCTCCTCCTCCTCCGTAGCCATTTTGGCTCAAGATGCTTACCTGGGAGGCTGTCCAGCCTCCAGGCAAAAAGGAGACCTCTGATCCGAGGACAGTTCTCAGTGGGCCGTCGGGCGCGCGCGCGGCATGGCAGCGGGGCGTGCAGCGGCTGGGGATGGCTGGAACTGTGCTTGGTGCAACTACTATAACTTGAGGGACCCGCCAGAAGTGCCGCCAGGCCGGCTGCTTCGGGTGTCGTCCCGATACGCGGAACCCACGTCCGCCTCCTGCTGGTGCTTCTCGCCTCCCTCCTGGTGCCGTGTGGGTCAATGGGCCTGGAGCCGCAGGCCGGAAGGATCAGAAGGACAAGCGCGGAGGCGGAGGTGGCAATGGCAACGGCGACCTCGGCAAGGGCACGGGCGGGCGCGGCGGCGGGTCGCAGCAGCGCCCTCCTCTGGCCGAGGAGCAGCGTGCGGTGTACATGGGCATGGACGACGCCACCTTCGACAGCATGGCTGCGCTGCTGGATCCTTCCGAGCGGCAGCAGCTTCGCCAAGCGCGCTTCCTCGCGAAGTCCGCGCTGGGCGAGCTGTCGCAGGTCAAGGCGGTCAAGCTGGTCCAGGTGCAGGCCGACGAGAAGGCCCTCCAGCTGGACAAGGCTACGGACCTCCTGTTCCGGCGGCGCGCCGCGGCCGAGCAGGCATTGGAGGCGGTGGCGGAGCAGGAGAAGAAGGTGCGCCTCCTCCGCCTCGAGCTCGACGAGGCGGTCAAGAAGGCGAAAGCTGCAGTCGAGGAGGCGAAGGCCGAGCCTGCGGTTGCGTCTGCGCCTGCAGCTTCGGAGGCCGTTGCGACAGCGCCTTCGCTCGGCAGGTACGTCAGCATGGCGAAGAAGGTCTCCGCCCAGCTGGGCGACGGCGCAGCAACGGGGCCGTTGGGCGAGCTCCTCGCGCAGATCGCTGCGGACGGCGCCAAGGTCCTGGCAGCGGCAGCTCCTGCCGCGGCTACCGCGGCCGGCCCTGAGCCTGCCGCCGAAGTCGCCGCCGTCGCAGGCCATGCTGGAGGCCCTGGTGAGGGTGGCCAGGGCAAGCCACCTCCCGCTGCTGAGGCTGCTGACGACATCGAGATGCAAGACCCCTTGCAGGACTCGAGCTTCTGGAGCTCCTTCAACGACGACTTCTGCAAAGGCGACGCCGACAAGCGGAAGTGGGTGGAGCAGCTGCAGACCGAGCTTCTCGCAAAGAGGGAATTGGCCAAGAAGCAGCAGTGTGGGTAGCCCCACGCGCTGGAAGCTTGGCACTCTCAACATGAACACGTTCAGCAACATCGACAAGTGCATGATCGAGGAAATCACCGCCTGCGATGCGGTGCTGTTCCAGGAGATGAGGTTGTGTGCAGCTCGGTCTCCTGACGCCGAGAGTGACCTCGGCAAGAGAGGCTGGCGGGCGTATGCTGCGCCAGCTGTGCCGTCCCTTGCGGGCGGATTGGCCACCGGCGGGCTGGTGACCATGGTCAAGGAGGAGCACGGCTTGGCGCCCATGTTGGGCGGACGCCCAGCCATCCTCATCGAGGGCCGCGTGTCGATCATGCACTGCAGCTGCCTCGTGCGCGGAGGCATCATCCTTGCGAATGTGTACCTGGAGTCGGGCGTCGGGGTCAATCGTGGCAATTACGAGGCCCTTCGGATGCTGGCCATCCGGCTGCGTGAGTACGGCATGCCGTACGTGGTGGGCGGCGACTTAAACGTAACGAAGGCTGAGCTGGAGCAGTTCGGCATTCTCAATTGGTTCGACGCGGAGTGCGTGACCACGCTGGAGGCCACCTGCGTGCAGTCCGAGCGGTCCATTGATATGTTCTTGGTGGCTCGGCCTATCAAGCTGTGGGGTGGAGGTCATCACGTCGTCTCCTGTGTCTCCTCACCGGCCTGTGCTGCTTACTCTAGAAGGCCAGCGTGAGAGGCCATGGATTCGCGTGCTGGAGCTGCCGAAGCCGTTCCCCGTCGACAGGCCCATGGGCTGTGTGTCCGAGGATCGCGCGTTGAGATGGGCCACCACGTCATCCAACGTGCAATTGCTGCTGGGGTTGGCCGGCTCGGGTCGGTCAGGGCCGCGTGGCGCGGGAGGGCGCGACGGGCGGCTCGCGCCGGAGTCGCCTGCGGCCCTGCCAGAGCACGATGGCGGAGGGGATGCATCAGGGGATGCAGGCGCGCCGAGCGAGCCCATCACTCAGGCCTGGCAGTGGTTCCTGCAGCAGGCGGAGCACGAGTGGGTTGACATCTACCAGGTGGAGGAGGATCGCGGCAAGCACACTGGCCGTGGTCATCAGCCCGTGCAGCGCTGGGTGCGTCGCCTGCCGCCGCGCGCTGCACGCTGGCCCCGCGTGTCCATGGAGGCGACGTGGTTGCATCGACTGGGTGAGCTTCTTCGGGTCGCTGGTTCCTGTGAGGATCGGCCGCTGGAGCGATTGCGTGCTCTACGAGGTGTTCGCGGGCTGCTCGGGAAGGCGCCCAAGCTGGTGAAAGAGGCAGCCCAAGGTGACGTTGTGCGCTCTGCGCCTGTCGTCCGTCGTGGGGTGGAGTGCCCGGGGCCTGCCTTGGACGCCAGCATGTGGCTCCGTGTCCTGAGTAACCTGCCGCTGCATCGGCTGGAACTGGCGCAACTGAGCGCCATGGCGAAGGCCGTCCACTTGGAGTCGCAGCGGCTCGCTGCCAAGGACATGGACGAGCGGGCAAAACGCTTCGCCGACTGGATTGCCGTGCAGGCCGCAGGCGGCGGTGGCGGGCTTCATGCTGTGTCCAAGGTGCCGAAGGGCATGCACGTCAGCCCCGACGTCGAAGAGGTGGGCGAGCTCGCCGCCGAGGGCGGCCAGGCTGGCAGCGCAGCCACCCAGTGGCACGCGCCCGCCGACCTTGGCCAGGAGATCCAGCAGCTGGAGCAGGAGTGGAGCCGCTGGTGGAGGACTTCGTGCAAGCCGGATGCCTTGCGATGGCCGCCGGACCTTGGAGAGCGGCCGCCTCGGCCGTCGGTCGATGAGCTCCGGAAGGTCCTCCGGACCTTCAAGAAGGGCTCGGGGGTGTCCTTCTGCGTCGTCAAGCCGCGGCAGCTTGGCGAGCTGTGCGACGCGGCCCTGGAGGTGTTCATCGATGTGCTGGTGGCGGTGGAGCGCGACGCCAAGTGGCCCGAGCTCTCCACCAAGATCGGCTTCCTCGAGAAGCGGTTGGGCGGCGTGCGGCCGATTGCGATCATCATGATCCTGGCGCGGGTGCAGGCACGGCTTAGAGGCGGCATCGCGCGAGAGTGGGAGCAGCGCAACGCTCGCTCATATTGGTGGGCGTCGGCTGGGCGCAGCTGCGAGCGTGCCGTGTGGCACCAGGCGGCCATGGGCGAGTGGGCCACGGCGAAAGGGAAGCACGACGGCGACGAGATGTCGTGGGTGGCGGTGGCGGCGCTGCTGGACCTGCTCAAGGCCTTCGAGCAGGTGCGGCACCACTGGTTGCTCGATGCGGCCAGGCGCACGGGCTTCCCCCTTTGGCAGCTCAAGCTGCAGGTTGAACTGTATTGCGCGCCGCGGATCCTGTGCTTAGGCCCAGCTTCGTCGTGCCCCATTGTGGCGAAGCAGGCGATCTTGCCAGGCGATGGGTGGGCAACGCCCTTCCTCAAGCTAATGCTCATCGAGCCCTTGGACCGTTTGCAGGCGCTCCACCGGGCGGTGTCTCTGGCGGTGGTGGTGGACGACCTCATGCTCTATCGTGTCGGCGGGGTGGCGCGCGTGACGCGGGAGGTGGCGGATGCTGCCTTTCGCCTGGGCGGGCTCTTGCAGGAGGTGGACCTCAACGTGGCAGTGAAGAAGTCGAGGGCCTTGGCAAACGTGCCGTGTGCCCGTCAGGACCTCGAGCGTCGCCTTCGTCGTCCTCTGGGCGTGCAGGCTGTGAAGGGGGAGCGCAACCTCGGGGTCGACTTCGCCTGCGGCAAGCGCATCGTGCGCACGGTGAGGCAGGAGAAGCTGGTGCAAGCGGGGCTCCGCATCCGGCGCGTCAACATCCTGAAGGTGGGACGCGGCCGCAAGCTTGCGACCAGGAAGGTCGCGCGCTCCGGCCTGGAGGCGAGCGTGTCCTACGGCTTCAGCGTCACGGGCTGCGCCACGGGCGAGCTGGACATGACGCGGTCGCTCGTCTTCTCCGCCATGGTGCCTTCCACTGCAGGGCGGTCTCGCACTCTCACCCTCATGTTGGCCAAGATGATGGATCCAATGTGCCGGGCCACCGTGCTGCCTGTCATGGCGCTGTTGCGGGCCGTGTGGGAAGGTTGGCTGCCCCGGCATGTGATCGATTTCGGCATGATGCAGTGCGGTGCTTCCTCCTGGCCTCAGGTGCGTGGACCGTTCTCTGCGGTGCACATGACGTTGGAGAGAATCGGTTGGACTATCATCGACGCGGCCACGTGGCGCACGCACGAGGGCGAACTCCTGCAGGTGTTTGAGGTAAGCCCATGGCTGGTCAAGCGGCTGCTGTGGCGTGCGGTCGAGGCTTGGCAGTGGCAGCAGGTGGCCAAGAAGCCCGAGCTTGCCCACCTGCGTGACGGCGGTGTGCTCGAGCCGCTGGTTCGCATGACCTCTACAGGCGCCGTTAGCCGCAAGGGTGTATTCGGCGATCATGTGCAGGCGCAGGACGTGGAGGGCGGCGACGCTGCAGGGCCGCCGAGGGCCGGCGGTGACCTTCCTGGCGCTGCTGGGGAGCCTCCAAGGTCACCGAACGCTGGTGTGCTGCCGGACGCTGGCCAGGAGGCCCCCGGGGCCGGTGACCTTCCTGGCGCTGCCGAGGAGCCCCCAAGGTCACCGAGCGCCGGCGTGCCACGTGATGCTGCTGGCAGGGTTGTGCGGCTCACGCCCAAAGAGCGCGGCTACTTGGCATCGGTTGTCGCCGATGCGCCGATGGGCAGTGGCCCCAGCAGCGGAAGCATTGCGCGGGGCTTGCGCAAGATGAGGACTGCTTGCTGTGCGGAGAGCCTGGCACGCTGCTGCACCGGCACTGCGACTGCACAGGACGGCCAGAGGAGTTGCGCCTGCCCGAGCGTATGCGGCTATTGCGGCAGCGTGCTGATGACCTTCCCGAGGTGCGTTGCCTCCTGGAGCGGGCGCTGTGGCCAGCGCCGAAAGGACTCGTGATGCCACCTCGGTCCGACGCGGTCTGCTGGTTCGGCAACGGCGACGGCGTGCTGCCATCTGGCGAGCTCTTCCTGGACGGTTCTGCCTTCGAGGGCGAGTGCTCCCAGTTCACCAGCGTGGGCTGGGCCGTCATCGCGCTCCAGTCCAACTGCGAGGTGTTCTCGACGGGCGTTTCGGGCATGCTGACTGGCCCATTCATGGACATCAATGGCGGCGAGTTGAGCGCGCTCCTCGCTACGTTGCGCTACGCGGTGCCGCCCGTCACTGCCGTGGTCGACTCCAAGTTCGTGTTCCTGGGCCTCACGGTGGACGGTCGAGAGCGCACGTGCTCGTACGTGTACGCCTGGTCGCACCTTTGGAGGGAGGTGTGGCGGCTTGTCGACGAGTTCGGGGGCTTGTGCGCGGGGGGCCTGACGATCCGCTGGGTCAAGGCCCACTGCGCGAGGCGCCAGATCCTGGACGGGGTCGTGTCCTACCGCGACTGGTACGGCAACAGGCTGGCGGACCAGGCGGCCAAGTCGGCGGCGGCCCATGCGAGGCTTCCTCACGCCAGCCGCCTGAAGCTGCTCCAGAGCGAGAAGATGGTGGAGGGAGTGGCGATGTGGCTGTCCGCGGTGGGCTCGGCGGTGGGCGGCGCGGACACCACGCACCGCAGGGGCAAAGCCAATCGACCTGCGCCGCGCGCTGTGGCAGCTGCCCCTGCGGCGCCGCCGCTGCAGTGCCAGCTGCGCGGGCCCGCGGGCAAGCGGTGGTGCGCGGTGTGCCGCTGGGTAGAGAGGAAGTCGGCCTGCCCGGGCAGCATCGTGGCAGCGGCTCTCGACCTGAACGCTGCTCATCGCAGCGGCGGGCTCAGGCCCCACCGCCTTGCGAGGGTGCGGCCGCAGAACGAGCGGCAGATGGTGCGTAGGATGCCCGTCGTCGCCTGCCTCACCTGTGGCGCGCTGGGGTCGCGCCGTGCTTCGAGCTTCGCCCGCGAGTGTCTGGCTCCCTCGGCGAAGGCGACGGCGGCACTCACCAAGTTGGCAGACGGGAAATCGCCGCACGGGGACGTGGCGATTGAGCTGGGGCTGCTGTGACCCGGTCCTGGTGGTGGTGTACGAGTGCGCGCGCTCCCAGTACACCCTCGACGTTCGGCGCTGGGCGGCCGCCGCTGCCCGCGCGCCGAAGGCGCGGCCGCGGCCGCGCGCGGGGCGGAGAGACCCTTCGCCCTCAGCCGCGCGCTCTCTCGCTCTCTCTTCCTCCTCCTCCTCCTCCTCCTCCTCCTCCTCCTCCTCCTCCTCCTCCTCCTCCTCCTCCTCCTCCTCCTCCTCCTCCTCCTCCTCTGTTGGTCGTCCAGTGGCCCTGCTCCGACGATTTCGGCTGCGGTGCGCGGGCATTTCCAATCGCGGTGGTGGGCCTGGTGGTGCCAGTCGCGGCGGCGTCCCAGGGTAGAGGGGTTCTCCATGCCCCAGCGTCGAAACTTATGAGCGCATGGTGTTCCCGGGGTCCCTGGGACGGGTGTCGCTGACTCCCCCACAGTGGACAGTCATCATCAGAGCGACGGGGGCGCCGAGGTCGGTCGAGGTCCTACCGCCTCACCTGCGCAGACACTCTTCAGGAGGGAAAAAAAACACATGCACAGTGACTCGTCGATTCCCTGGGAGAATGTGGGAAACTATGGGAAGGGGGGGGAAGACAGCAACCCCGAACATATGGGGAAATCTGGGGAATCTGGTTGTCTGTGTCTATTTTGTTCGTGTGTCCCAGCTTCCCTTCAGCTCTGGCGACCTCAGAGTCGTGTCGGAGCTTCCTCTCGATCGGCACGGGACGCGAGCTGCGCACGCGACGTCCCGAAGGCCCGCGGGCGGGTGCCCTATTTGTCCGGCGCGCGTGGGGTGGCCGCCCTCCCAGGCGCGCCGGGCGCCGCCGAGGGCGGGCCCAGAAAGTCGGGAGGGGATTTAGATCGGGGGCGGACAGACATCCTCCTCCTCCTGCTCCTCCTCCTTCTCCTCCTCCTCCTCCTCCTCCTCCTCCTGCCCTGACTCGTCGTGGGGCTCCGTCGAGGGGGGCGGCGCTCGTGGCTCTCTCCCTCCAGGGGGGGGAGGCCACCGGAGGCGTGCCCTGGGGGGGGGGGGGTCGAGGCAGGAGGCACGAGGAGCACGACGAAGACGAAGGCGAAGCCCGAAGAGCAGGAAGAGCACGACGAAGATGCGGGCAAGGTTCGTATCCGCGTCGTGGGTTTTTTGGGACGGAGCGTCACAAGGCCGAGGCGCACTGGACATGGATCAAAATCGAGCTTCTAAGGGGCAAACTTATCCATATCCTGCGCGCCTCTGGTTTCTGGGGAAGGGAACTCGAAACTCCATATCGCAGTGGACATGGACAGAAGTATTGCCCGCAGAAGAGCACGACGAAGGTGGACAGATCTCCCACCCTGACACGTCGATTGGCGAGTTGGCCGTTCTCGGTTCGCGGGAGGGCGTCACGGCCGTCAGTTTTTGCAGGTCCGGGTCCGGCGGTTTCGGTACCAGGCCGTTTTCGCGAAAGGGAGGTTTACTAAAGGGAGGTGTGTCCACCGCCGAATAAAACCCACAGGCACAATGAATCGTCGATGCCCCGGGAAACAGGGGAGAATATGGGAAGTGGGGGGGGGAAGACAGAAGCCCAGAACATGTGGGAAGATAGGGGGAGTCTGGTTACTTGTGTCCATTTACTTGTGCGTCCCAGTTTCCCTTCAGAAAGAGCGACTCGGGATGAAACGCTGGTCCCGGGGAGGGGACTGTTTTTGTTAAGGGTCCAGCGATCGCCTGGGGTATCGGGCTTGCCCCCCCTCCCCCCCCCTCAGGATATCCTGACCTTGCCGGTTGTGCAGGTCCGGTGTGGTGGGGCGCGGGCATATGCAGGGCTGCCCACAGCGCGAAGGTTAGGTTATCGGCTGGCCCCCTCCCTCCTCCCGCCCCCCCCTGGGATAACCCGGGTTATCGCCGATTCCCAAAACAATGGTCTCGAGGGGTTCGAGATGTCCAGGGGCTCGCGGCTCGAGCGATTCTTTTCCCCCTCTCTTTTCTTCCATCACTCCTGAAGCTGGTTCACGAGTCATGTGAGCTTTGCGTGCCCTCGTGACTCCGTCTTTGAAGTGCATTAGCGTTGATAGCGTCCTGTAGTTGACGCAAGCGTGCCGATTTGGAGTCGATTAGCGACGATCGGGCATCGAGAGCGTCGATTTAGCGTCGACTAGCACCGTTTCGCAACGCCGGAGCTCGAGTTTGCCCACGCATTTGACGAGCCCGCCCTGAATTTTGACGGTCCAGCTTTCGTGGGATGCTTGCAGCGGGAGCATGCGCCAAATTTCAGATTGGTCCTGTCATTTTTATGATGGTCCCGTCGGGCCAACCAGAGGCCGCAGAACCCGAGTCTTAAGTCTCCCCGAAACAGGATTCTATGGAGGGCTCCCATGAGTTGCCCCCGAACTCCACTCTTGGTGACCTCGACTGTGGCGGCAGGGTCCACATGACGGTCCATCGGTCCGCCCGCGCGAGCGTTGCTTGCGGGTCGCCGGCAGCCGTTGCGGTGGCCTGTTGGTCATCGGTGCCGATCGTGGCCTTGCGGCATTCGGTTTTCGACCCCGATCGTTCATCTTCGGGTCTTCGCTCGCGTCCTTCTGTTCAGGAGGAGGAGGAGGAGGAGGAGGAGGAGCAGCAGGAGGAGGAGGGGAGGGGGAGGGGGAGGAGGAGGAGGAGGGGAGGAGGAGGAGGAGGAGGAGAGGAGGAGGAGGAGGAGAAGGAGGAGGAGGAGGAGGAGAAGAAGGAGGGGGAGCAGGAGGAGGTGGAGGAGGAGCAGGAGGAGCAGGAGCAGAAGTTGGAGGAGGAGCAGGAGGAAGGAAGTGGAGGAGGAGGAGGAGGAGATGGCGGATGAGGAGGAGGAGGAGGAGGAGGAGGAGGAGGAGGAGGAGGAGGAAGAGGAGGAGGGTTGGTCTCGAGCGTGGCAGGCGCCGGTCTGGTGGGATCGGCGCGCGCGGCGCTCCCCAGGAGGCGGAGGTTCTCGCGGCTGCTGCGGATCGGACAGCGCTCGGTCCTGTGCGCTCTCGGTGCGCTGCAGTGCCTCCTGATCGCGGGCGCCGAGCTCAACGCATCGAACGGGGCGCTCGCGAACTTCTGGGTGGCGATGCTCGCCGGGGCCGCGGGCGAGTCCCTGCTGAGCACCTACGACGTGCGCGGCCCCGTGCGGCAGATCGTGTTCCTGATCGTGTTCCTCCTGATCTGAGCTGCCCGTGGTTCGCACGCAACAAAAATCAGAAGGCGGCGCGGTTGTGGTTGGCAGGAGCACATGATGACCAATGTGGTCAGTTGTGTCTCTTGATTCTTTTGTATTCTCTACCCTCTGCGTTCTACCATGCGCTTTCGACTCTATATTTTATTTCCTGCAGCCTAGTCTGTGTCATGTTTCGTACATGTGATATATATATATATATATATATATATATATATATATACACATATCCGTAAGGACTTCGCCCCCTGCCGCCGGCCCCCTCTCTCGGAGAATGGGCCATGGAAGAGCTAAGTCATGAGGCTTTGGCGCTGTCGTGCAGCAGTATCGGAACTTCATGCGAGGCCGATTCGCAATCGGCAAAACCAACTGATCACAAGAGGGGTTACCACACAGGGCGATTGGTAAGACGTGTATGGTTTACGAGCTTGGTTACCACACCTTGGGATTAAAGGGCCGAGGGAGTACTCGCAGTTTGGGTTACCACGCCTTGCGATGGATGTGCGTGAGGGGTGGCACCGAATTTCAGAAATGTGGCAAATCCCCTGTGTTTTTGGACCCTGACCCCGCGGATCTGCGTGAGGGGTGGCACCGAATTTCAGAAATGTGGCAAATCCCATGTGTTTTTGGACCCTGACCCCGCGGATCTGCGTGAGGGGTGGCACCGAATTTCAGAAATGTGGCAAATCCCCTGTGTTTTTGGACCCTGACCCCGCGGATCTGCGTGAGGGGTGGCACCGAATTTTGAGAAATGTGGCAAATCCCATGTGTTTTTGGACCCTGACCCCGCGGATCTGCGTGAGGGGTGGCACCGAATTTTGAGAAATGTGGCAAATCCCCGTGTTTTTGGACCCTGACCCCGCGGATCTGCGTGAGGGGTGTCGATTTCGAGCCCCCCCAGCAATTCAGACAACGCGCCCGGGAGGTGCTAAAAATCCCGTTTGGGCCTCCCCCCCCTTCGCGCGGTCAATCAACTAGTTACAGTAACCAGCAAGAAGCAGAACTGTAACACTGGAAACTACAAGCTACAACTGGTACTGGAAACTGCGAACCCGTGCCTCGCAGCCTGGTGGCCCCACAAGGGGGCCGGCGGATATACCCTCCAATTTTACTCTGCACTCTTTGCCGTCTGCACTCGCCTTTTCGCTCTTTGGTCTCTACTCTCTGCTCTCTGCTCTCTACTTTGTGCACTCTGCACTCTTCGTTCTGCTCCTTCCTGTCTACTTTCCGCTCATCGCTGCATGATTCATACACAGTCGGCTCTGTTCAGTCGTGTCGGTTTCCCGGCGCTGGCGCCTCGACAGGAGCGCAGATCGCATGTTATTAGAAAGTATAGTACCGTCGACTCAAGTCGTTATGGTTTTTGTTCTCGCCTCAGCGACGGCCACATTCTTGTTTGGGAGCGGTGCTTTCGTTCCAGCGCCAACCACGTCGGTTTGTGAGAACGGTGCGCCAGAATCAGTGTTGGCCCCGCTTCTGGTTGAGAGCGGTGCTGTCGTCTCCGCGCGGACCACATCCCCCATCGGGCATGGTGTTGCCCTTTCGGCGCCTCACGTGCCGTTAGCAATCGATGGAGTGAACGAGCGTGTGGAAGAGCGTGGAACAGGAGCATGAGGAGTTGGAGGAAGGAGGAGGAGGAGAAGGAGGAGGAGGAGGAGGATAATTCTAGACTCTTCGCGTACCCCCACCACACCATCCAGAGACGATGCCCAGACGAGTTGCCCTGTTCAGCGATGTGGATGAGAATGCAGTGGAATGAAGGGCTCGGTGAGACGTCGTGCCCCAAGATTGGGAGTATGGAGGAGGACTCGGAGGAGGAGCAAGATGAGGAGGAGGAGGAGGAGGATCCATGTATGTTTCGCATATTCGTTTTCCCAACCACCTTGACATTTGGGTCGTCGTTTTCAGAAGAGCGCCCCGCGTGCCTTCGCCCTCTTCGCCTTCGTCCCTCCTCCCTCCTCCTTGCCTCTGCCCTCCGACCCGCGCAACCATTTCGGCACCCCTCACACGTTTCGTGGCCCCCATAGGGGGCTCCACCGAAGGCCCAAGAGGCAGCGCCCGCATGCGTCCGCCGCGCAAACTTCGGCACACCCCTCGCACGTTTCGTGGCCTCCAAGGGAAGCTCCTCCGAAGGCCCCAAATGCCAGCGCCCGCATGTGCTGGCCGCACCCACGTCGGCGCACCCTTCACACGTTTCGTGGCCCCCACAAGGGGCTCCAACGATTGCCCAAAAGGCAGCGCCCACGTGCGCCCGCCGCACGTCGGCGCACCCTTCACACGTTTCGTGGCCCCCACAGGGGGCTCCAACGACGGCCCAAAAGGCAGCGCCCGCGTGCGTCCGCCGCATCCATGTCGGCATACCCCTCACACGCTTCGTGGCCCCACTGGGAGCTCCACCGAAGGCCCCAAAAGCCAGCGCCCGCATGCGTCCGTCGCACAAATTTCGGCACACCCCTCACGTTTCGTGGCCCCCATGGGAAGCTCCTCCGAAGGTCCCAAATGCCAGCGCCCGCATGCGCTGGCCGCACCCACGTCGGCGCACCCCTCACAGGTTTCTCGGCCCCCAGAGAGAACTCCACCGAAGTCCAAAAGGCAGCGTCCGCATGTGCCCGCCGCACCAACTTCAGCACACCCCTCACATGTTTCGTGGCCCGATCAGGAGCTCCACAGAAGGCCCAAGTGTCAGCGCTCGCTCGCGCTCGCCGCGGCCATTTCTGCACACCCTTCACACGTCTCGTGTCCCTTCAAAGGGAGCTCCACCGAAGGCCCTAGAGGGATCTCCACCGAAGGCATCAGTGGCATGGCCCGCGTGCCGCCGCCATCCTACTTTGGCACACACCTCACATGTTTCGTGCCCCCAGAAGGTGGTGCTCCACCGAAGACGATATTCACGACTGCGGTACCCACAGCTTCATATTGGTGGGTCTGTCGTCATGCCAGTTTTGTCCCACCAGCGTCCCAGGCGGCTCCGAGAGGCCCCAAAGAGCGCCCGAAGGCCGCTGAAGAGACCCCTACAGGCTTCACGAAACCCCAGATGGCCCCAAGGCGACCCAAGAGGCGCCCAAGACAGCCCAAAAGCACTTCGAGAGGGCCCTCGGAGATCAACAACGGGACCCCCAAGTGCCCCCCGAGCCTCCCTCCGATCGCCCTCGGCGACAATATGGCCCCGCCCAGAGCATCCCGGCGGTCCCCACTAGGCCCACAGAGTCCCCATGGGAGGGCCCAACAAGCCCCAAAGAGGCCCCTAATAGACGCCCAAGTGGCCTTCATGAGTTCCCCGAGCGGCCCCCGTACAGACTACAAGATGATTCTTATACAAGTCAGTACAAGAAGGTATCCAGATACTAATATACCTATACGACCACCCTGCGGGTGATAAGGAGGTGAGGGGGGAGGGGGAACCAACGTCTCACTCAATCGATCTCGCTATCGATCTCACATTCGATCTCATTATCGATATCACTATCGATCTCGCTATCGATCTCACTATCGATCTCACAATCGATCTCACAATCGATCTCACTTTGATCTCACATTTGGTCTCACATTCGGTCTCACTGTCGATCTCACTATCGATCTCACAATCGATCTCACAGTCGATCTCACATTCGGTCTCACATTCGGTCTCACTATCGATCTCACTATCGATCTCACAATCGATCACACTATCGGTCTCACAATCGATCTCACAGTCGATCTCACAATCGATCTCACAATCGATCTTACATTAGGTCTTACATTCGGTCTCACCGTCGATCTCACTATCGATCTCACAATCGATCTCACAGTCGATCTCACATTCGGTGTCACATTCGGTCTCACTGTCGATCTCACTATCGGTCTCGCTATCGATCTCACTATCGATCTCACAATCGATCTCACAATCGATCTCACAATCGATCTCACATTCGGTCTCACATTCGGTCTCACTGTCGATCTCACTCGATCTCACAATCGATCTCACAGTCGATCTCACATTCGGTCTCACATTCGGTCTCACTATCGATCTCACTATCGATCTCACAATCGATCTCACTATCGATCTCACAATCGATCTCACATTCGGTCTCACTATCGATATCACAATCGATCTCACAATCGACGTCATCATCATCATCATCAACACACCACATATCATCATCATCATCATCATCATCATCATCATCATCATCAACATCATGATCGGGACACCGACGGGACACCGACGGGACACCGGCGGGACACCGGCGGGACACCGCGCGCCACCGGCCGCCCGGTGGAGAATCATTTGGTCCGGCCGCGCCTCAGCCACAGAGGACACCACCGGGACACCGGCGGGACACCGCGCGCCACCGGCCGCCCGGTGGAGAATCATTTGGTCCGGCCGCGCCTCAGCCACAGGAGACTTTCCTCTCGCCCGCCCACGCAGCTTCGCCTCGCCCGCACGCACGGCACGCACGAACACGAAACCGAAATCGATTTCCCGGTAGGGGGGCTCTCCGTTCCACTTCGATCTCACCCCCTCACCTCCGACAAACGCTCTTCCCGCCTGTCCTCCCCATCCTCTCCTCCTCCTTCTCCTTCTCCTGCCTCCTCTCCTTCTCCTTCGTCCACCCGTCTCTCCTTTCTCCTGCTCCCTCCTTCCTTTTCCCTCCAGCCTTCCTCTCTTACTCTCTTGCTCTACTTCCTTTCCTGCTACCTTCTCCTCCCTCTACCGTCCCCCGTTCCTCTTCTCCCGTTCTCACTCCCCCTCCATCTTTCTTCCTTTCTCCTTCTCCTCCTCCTCGTCCTCCTCCGCCCTCCTTCCTGCTCCTTCCTCGTCCTCCTCCCCACTCTCTCCTCCCCCCTTCCACTTTTGCCCTCGCCCCCTAATTCCTCCGAGAACCCCCAGGAGACTCCTGGAGCTGTCCAGAAGTTCCAAGAGGGCCCAATGACGTTCTTACGAGGCCCCCAGGCTGCCCTAGGAAGTCTCCAGCAGCACAATGAGGTGCCAAGAGGCCGCCAGCGTGCCCACACAGGACTTTGCAGAGCCAAGATGGCCATATCAGGCAACACCAAGGAATCCCAACGTTTTTTTGGTTCCTCCGGAAGCTCCATGTGTTGCGAAAGTGTGGCTCCAAATGTCTTCTGAGGCCCATCTGGTCCCGAAGAGAGTTGCACTATTTCTCAAGGATATCACATGACTGCCACGAACACAAAGCCTCAATGCGGCTTCAGACACCAACGCGTGGGCTTCCAAGCCAAGGACCTGATCATTTGGACACGGCCCCTCTGACGCGCTATACGCTTGGCCCATGGCAAGTAGAACTTGAGCGCGCGCGAAGCGCGCGCGCTGGTTTGAATTTGATTTGGGATCGAAGTCCGTTTTTGTTGTTCTCGCGACCATCCGTTCGATGCTGTTGATCTTGCTCGCACGGAAAACAAGCTTGGGACGGAGAGTGAGAGGCGAAGGGATCAGCAATATAACTAGCCAGACGAAGGACCCAACCATATGCAATTGTAGGTAATTACCGTCGCTGTATGCACCGCCTTGGGTGGAGCTCCCTATGGGGCCACATGTGCCACAATGGGTTCGGTGGGCGCATGCGAGCGCTGGCATTTTGGGCCCTCTGTGGAGCTCCGCATGGGGCCACGAAACGTGTGAGGGGTGTGCCAACCATGGGCGCGGTGGTCGCATGCGAGCGATGGCGCTTGGACCGTCGGTGGAGCTCCCTATGGGGCCGCGAAACGTGTGCGAAGTGTGCCCAAAGTTGTGCGGTGGGCGCCCGCGAGCGCTGGCACTGTGGCCTTAGGTGGAGCTCCCTATGGGGCCACGAAGCGTGCGGGGGGTGTGGCAAAAGGGGGGCGGTGGGTGCATGCGTGCACGCATTTGGGCCTTCGGTGGAGCTCCCTATGGGGCCACTACATGTGTGAGGGGTGTGCCAAACACCTGTGGGGCCACGAAACATGTGAGGGGTGTGCCAGAATGGGCGCGGTGGGCGCATGCGAGTGCTGGCATTTTGGGCCTTCTGTGGAGCTCCCCATGGGGCGAAGAAACGTGCGAGAAGTGCGCCCAAATGGGTGCGGTGGGCGCATGCGGGCGCTGGCACTTTGGCCTTAGGTGAAGCTCCCTGTGGGGCCACGAAGCGTGCGAGGGCTGTGCCAAGATGGGTGCGGCGGGCGCGTGCGAGCGCTGGCATTTGGGCCTTCGGCGGAGCTTTCTATGGGGCGAAGAAACGTGTAAGAAGTGTGCCAAAATGGGCGCGGTGGGTGTATGCGAGCGCTGGCATTTGGGCCTTCTGTGGATCTCCTGATGAGGCCACGACGCCTGTGATGTGTGTGTGTGTGTGTGTGCCAAAGTGGGGGGAATGACGGGGGGAGGGAGGAGGGGGAGGAGGAATGGGAGGAGAGGAGAGGAGAGACGAGGAGAGGAGAGGAGGTGGGATGCGGGATGCTGCCTTTTCAAAACGAGGACCCAACACCACAGGATTGTAGGGAAAACAAGCATAGTTGAGTGCAGCAACGAGCAAGTTCCATTCCGATAGAAGCTTTTGCAGACACCCGTGAGGACGTCACAAATTTCATGAAATCTTGGCATGCTGAACGTTCCCGTTTTTTTCTGTGTGCCGATGCAGCGACCCCCCTTGGGAACGATTCAAGTAGCGGTTTGGGAACAATCGTGGTGTCACACGGACGAGCAGGAACGATTTAACAGGAATACTTTATAATACGCAATACAACATATGTTTGCTCCGCGTCCACTCCATGCTATCTGTACTTTCTTAAACTCTTTGGGATTTTCGTATGAGAGTGAGGGGGCCGAACGGTCTTGCACTGTCCCTGCGTGCGTGGTTGAAGTGGGTCTCCTCGTTGTGGATTTTGCAGTTTGTTCTTGTTGTCGTCGTTCTCGCCCGCGGTCGGCCCGCTACCCACCCGCGCGACCCGCCCGCGCGACCGACCCCCCGCAGCCCGCCCGCGACCCAGCCGCGATCCGCCCGCGACCCACCCGCAACCCAACCGCCATATACATGCGAACCGCATTCGGTGCTTGCGGAGGGCTTGTTGTTTAGTGATCAAAAATTCGGTAGCAAATCATTTGGGCCTTACATACCCTCGCAATGCAGTGCACCAGCGTCGATTTAGCGCCTGGTAGTCTATGATATTGCGCCGATTTAGCGTCGACTGGCGTCGATTAGCGTCGATTTAGCGTTGATTCGCGATGGTTAGCATCGACCAGCGTCGACTCGCAAGAGGCAATAAGCTGGTATGGGAGGCTTCCATGAGTTGCCACAGAAGGCCCCTTCGGCGGGCTACGTAGACTGCCGACGCCCCCCGCCCGTCCCCTCACACTTCTCAGCAGCTGTGCGGGTTATGGGGATTCCGGATTCCCCTTTGGACTCTCCCTGCTCTCTTTCGACTATCTTTCTTCTCTCTATTTTGGAGCCGAGGTACCTGCTTTTTGCAATTCGCGGGGAACGTTTTGACAATATGCCAAGGCCCGGAACTGGGAACTTGGGAATCGTGCCGCACACCGGAAACGGCTGGACATTTTCGCCAAATCATGCTTCCCGCCCAAACAAGCAACCCGCCTGAGACATTCTCGCAAATCTGGTCTCCGTGTGGTTCTGAAGCAGGCTTCTCGCCTGAGACATCTTCAGAAACTGCTCTGAACGCAACGGGGGATTCCGATTGGGAATATCATTCTTATTTTGATTATGATTGTCATTCATATTCTTATTATTCTTATTACTCTTATTCGTATTATTATTCGTATTCTTTTTTCCCAATTCCAATTGGGATACAACCAGTGCCGGGGCGCGGGAATTATCTGAGTTCTTTCCATTTGCGCGGTGCTAATTATATCGTTCGGCGAAAACCCCCACAATTATTACATTATGGTGCGGTGCTAATGATAGTCCCGGTGGGTTCCTTAATGGCTTCCTGAGGTTACGGTATTTGCAGAAACGCAGGAGTTTGACCGCCCGCCGACACTCGCCTTGTATTTTCGCCAACCGAACCCTTACAACATCTGCGAGAACCCTTTGAGTATAAGCACTGATTTGGACAAACTCCACGAAGATCCCATCAGCCCCAATACCCGTCGGTCTTTGAAAGTAGATATTTCTGGATTCCCAGATCCCAATCTACTTCAGGCGTCTTCCTACTTCAATCATCGAGTGCTTCTTTTGTTTCCTTACTCTTCAGACTTGCGGGCGAAGCCCCGCCAATTCCAGCACCTTCCTGCTTGATGCTTCTACCATGTATTGTCACCGACTGGTACTGATCAGTGCAACCGTATGCTCATATTCGTATACACGATAGCCAAGTTTGCGTGTTCGTTTGTTCCATCGTCTGCTGTGCGTGCCTCCCGCGCTCTCGATCTCACATGAGCAGATTTATCCTCGGAGCCATCCTTGGGGGCCTTGTGGCGCCCTCCGTCTTGGGGGCCTCCTGGGCCATCTTGAGGCCACTCTGGGCGTCTCGAACTACTCGTGGGTTGTCTTGAGACCCTCTTGGACCGTCTAGGGAACGTCTTGATGCCTTTTTGGCCCTTCTTGGGTCCCCTGGCCTCAGGAGAAGTCATGCGACAATCCCCGAGAGGAACGCGGTGAACCCCAAGATCACCGAGAGTTCGGCGCTGAGGGCCTTTAGTACGGATTCGGTTTTGGGGTGTCTTGGGGGCCTCTTGGGGGTCTTTTGGGCGCCTCTAGGGGCCTGATTTGGGCCTCTTGGGGGCCTCCTGGAGCTTCTGGGGGGCCTCTTGGGGCCTGCTGGCTTTCTCGGGAGCCATCTTCGAGCGAACGTCTCGAAATGTCGGTTTGTGTTCCCCCATCTTGGGCCTCTCTTGGGCCCCTCTTTGGGCCCTATTGTGCTGTCTTGGGGGCCTTCTGGGCCATCTTGGGGCCATCTTGGGCCAACCTGGGGCTCTCTTGGGGGCTTCTTGGGCCGTCTTGGGGCTCTCTTCGGGGCCTGTTTGGCTGTCTTGGAGCGTCGAAAGCCCGAAACGGGGAGAGAACTAAAAGCCTTCGAAGTTAACGGACAATCAGTGATTTTGGCATCTTGGGGCTCTCTTTGAGTTCTCGTGGGGCTCCTACAAGGTCCTTGGGGGCCTCTTCGTCCCTTGAGGCCGTCTTTGGTGTCTAGGAGCGATTCGGGGGCGTCTTGCGCACTTCTGGGACCTTTTTTGGGGCCTCTTGAGGCCATCTAGGCCCGTTTTGCGGTCATTGTCTTGGAGTCCCTCTCGGATGTTTTGGGGGCGCGCTTGGTAGCGCCCAGAGCTCCGGGAAGTTAGGGGTGCGGGCCCTATTTAAAGAAACCCACTACCCTTCAAGGTTGCATGAGCCTTGGGGCACTCCACTACGTGCTGAAGGCACAGTGGCGAATCCCGTTGGATCTGAGGACACGTCGGCGGGCTTTCAGGCCCACAGATCCCAATCTTTTTCGTAGGCGCCTTCCTACGTCAACAGTCGAGGTGACTCCCTTCTGCCCTGCTTTCGTCCAGACCGGCCGAAACCCAATCTACCTCAACCGCCGCCCTGCCTCATGCTTTCACCTGCTTCCCATCTGGGCGGTGTGACAAACAGGATCGATCGCGCGGGCATTTGCGTGCGGGCTGCCTGCGTACGGTCGCGCGTGAGGGCTATCCATTTCACGTGGCGTGTTGCGCTGGCGTCCCGCGTCAGCCACCGCGTACGGTCGTCAGATGTGGTTGCTTTGCCTCTCAGGCTGTCCGCCACCTCGGAAAGCCTTGCTCCCGTGTGGTTGGAGCCTACGGGAGGACGCAATTTCAGGAGGATCGCCGAGGGTCAGCCCCCGGGCAGATGCCTTCTGCCCAAGCAGTTGCCCTTTAAGAAGGCTCTGAAGTAACCAGAGCCTGCAAGGAAACGTGGCTTTGCCTGGAGAGAATAACACATGCCATCCTGAGTGCGTCAAGGTTTGCTCCCGCCGCTCTGCTCTGGAGCCCACGCCATCGCCCGACCCTGCCGCACCGCTGGCCCGCACGCCGCCCGGCGCCGCGGGGAGCTGCCCGGCTCGAGCAAGGGGCCGCGGCATCGGCGGTGCCTGACGGCTTGAGAACCATCGAGGGGTGGGGGGTGGGGGGCCGCGTGCGAACCCTACTTACCAGCCTCGAAAGTATCCCTATCCCTAAGACTGACTCGCCAAAGGGCGAGGACAATCTCAGGGAGGCGCCCTCAAAACGCAGAGGAGCCCCCAAGATTGGCATCGTGATGAGGAGATGCCCAACATTCGGGTGTTGCTAGAAGTGCCCCTGGCCCAAGGGGCTCCCAGGATTTCCAAGGAGGCCCCCGCGGCCTCCAGAGCACCCCTCACGAGGTCCAGGGGCCCCAGGGGCTCCAAAACGGGGCGAAAAGCTGGGGGCACCTTCGGCCAGGGGCACCTTTAGCAACCCCCGAAACATAAAGATAGGGAGATGTTCCAGGCTGGGAACCTACCCCCTCCCCGTGATTTCTGAGGCGGAGGGCGGGGCTCGCTCCGCTCGGGAGCTCCCGAGCGACGGGAGCCCCACCCTCGCCCTCAGAACTCGTGTGGGGGGTAGGGGCAGGGTCCGCACGTGGCCCCCTAAGGCAGGGCTCGTTTCGATTCCTCCGATTCGATTCGATTCGATTTCGATGGATTTCGATTCCGATTCGATTCGATTTCGGATTCCGATTTGGATTCCGATTCCTCACTGAGGCCTTATTATTTTGCCGATATCCGCCGATTCGACTCCTCCCGACTGTCTGCCGATTTCCGCCGATCGATCCGATTCATTTCGATCGCCGATTCGACTTGTCGACTCGATTCTGGGCTCTCCTGCCCTAGGGGGGGGGGAGCCTGGAGACGGGGGTCCGTGCAAACGAGGGCCGGCCAGGGCGCCGGATCCCGCCTGGCCCTGCAGCAAAGCCAGGAGCAAGTCGGGCGTGTCCCCCTACAGAGGGATTTCCCACGAACAAATTCAAGAATACTCCAAGAATGCCCCCAAAAGGTCAAAACAGATTCAAAAACAATCCCCAGACTATTTTTGGATTATTGTTTGAGTATTTTTGGTGTATTTTTTACTTTTCGTCGAAAATCCCCCTGTAGGGGGACGCGCCCGACTTAAAGCCAGGAGGTGCATTGACCGGGGGCCTGCGCGCATGATACTGCAGGATCCTACGGGATCCTGCAGATCAGGAGGGAAACTTCACAGGCACAATTCATCGTCGATTCCCCCGAAAAGAAGGGAAAATAGGCGAAGTCGGGGGGGGGGAGACAAAATCCCAGCACATCTGGGGAAATATGGGGAATCCTGTTAATTGTGTGTACTTATTTGTGTGTCCCAGGGCCCCTTCAGCAGAGCCCGACTGGCCCGGATTTGGATTGCCCCGGGCCAGAGCGCTCACGAGGGGGGCGCCGCGGAGGGAGGAACTGCGGGACCGCAGACCTTCACGCCGTGACTGTTTCGGGCGGTTTCCTCGAGTATCTGAGAGGAGGGAAAGGTACGGTAGGTTTAAGTCGGGCCAGTCGCTCTACAGGAGGAATATTCAAAAATAGTGAAAAATAGTCTGGGGACGATCTTTTTCTATATGTTTGACCATTTTGGGAGAATTTTGGGTGTATTTTTTATTTTTCGTCCAACATCCCTCTTTAGGGGGACACGCCCGACTTGACGGTAGGTTTGTGCGGCGTTTGCGTGCCGGCGACGCCGGCGAAGGCGTTCAAGATTGAAGTCTGACGCGGGTGAATTGAGGGACGCGGTAACGCCATTGGACCCGACGGGATTCAACCTTGAGCGTTCGGGGCCGCGATCGATTCAAGCTTGAACGATCGACGCGGTGTCAAAACATTTGCGCCCGCCAACGCCGCTCGAACCTACCGTACTGACGCCGCTGCTCGTCCTGGAGAGGCTTTACCGCTACGGCTGGATTCTTCTCGAGATTCTGTGGTCAGCATGCTTCCCAGGAGATGTCTGTGGATTAGCGGTCCCACAGCAGGCATCGAACCGATCTAGCATGAAAAGCCGGCCCCCGAGAGGGGTATTGAGAGCTCCTGCGCCCGCGCGTTGCAAGACATGACGACGTCGGAGGTTCGGGGGGCGGTCAGGACTCACTGCTCCATCCAGGGAGATTCTCAGGAGCCGTCACGGAGGGACAGGTCGCAGGTGGTTCTTGTGGGTTCTGAGGCTTGCCCAGGTCACCTCTGGGGAGCTTGTTGGGAGTTTTTCAGGCGCGAGACAAGAATAACGAACGACAGCGATGATGACGACGCCGACCACGCCGACGATGGACGACGTCTACGACAGGCGACAGCGACGGACGGCGACGCCGACAAACGACGACGACGACAATTACGACGCCGACTGCGACGACGACGACGAGAGGCGATGGCGACGCACGGCGACGGCGACGGCGACGCTGACGGCGATGGCGACGGCTACGGCGACGGCGACGGACAGCAACGACGGACGAAGACATCAATGACGACAGTGGACGGCGACGCCAGAGGACGAAGACGTACGATCACGACGCCCACGGACGCTGACGTGCGACGACGTCGACGCTGTCGCGCGACGGTCACGGACGACAACGACGACGCACGCCGAGGGACGGCGTCGAGGGACGGCGTCGGGCGCCGGCGTCGGGGGCGACGGCGTCGGGCGCCGTCGACGTCGACGTGCGCTTCGAGGCCCCCGTACAGTGCCGTTTTCAACACATGCTCCGCGTGCGGATCATGTATAAAAACTGCAGGGATTTACTACTAGAAACAACGATGAGTGCATGCGTGAATCTATTCATAAATTCGTCATGTATTAAGAATCCGATACTCTTAAAATTCCCATGTATAAAAAACTGCCCTGTACTCTGGCGGCCTGCACGCCTGCCGCCCCCCTCGGCGGATCTCGTGCTCGCCGGTCGCGGCCGCAGGGCGCCGCGCCGCGCCTCGCCGCCGCCTTTGGGGGGCCTCTCCCTGGGCGGGGCGCGGCCGCGCCGCTCTCCTCGGGATGGCGTCGGCGGCCGCGGGCAAGGGCCCAGGCGAGAGGGGGTCGAAGGCAACTGTCGCAGGCCTAGAGGTTGACACCAACACCAATTTCGGCGGTGTGCCTCCACCGAGGGAAGAAGATCCCGATCTCGGTGATGGTGGTAATATTCTGGCTTCCAAGGTGACCGAACTATTACCACTGACACCGAAATCTAGGATCATTTTCCCCCTGTGGAGGCAAACCTCTGTGTTGGTGTTGGTGCCAATTTCCAGGCCTCCAAAACTGGGTTCGGTATGTCCGCGCAGTGTCGTTTGCAGCATGCAGCATCGTGTGCCTGGCGAGTGGTGATCGATGGGAGGAGCGCCGACAGAGCGTCGACCAGGCGCAGAGTCATCGTCGACAGGACGGCGCGGGAGGCTCTTATTGGTTGCCACAGGATGGGATGAAGGACACCGGTTCGGGGGCTGCCTTCACAGGCGCTCCTGCGCCCCCAATCCCCGAGCCGCCCCCCGAGAGGTCCGACCGCTCAATCTCGGCGGAACTCGGGGATCCACCAGGAGCGGGACATCGGGACGCACCTTTTCTCGAAGGTGGTCGCCCCCCCGTCGTAGATTTCGGAGCGGAAAAGAGGGGGGTGATGACTAGGGGGGGGTGGATATCATGGCGTGGGCCATGATATCTCCCCAGATTTCATGGCGCCTCTTCTTGTTTCATTACGTCCCTGGCCCCCCCGCTGGGCCGCGCACATGCCGCCGGTCATGATTTGCACCCCCCCCTCTTGGACACCCCCCTCTTGGCCGCTCCCGAAGATTCCCGAGGTTGAAATTGTTGGTCCGTTTGGGAGCCTCGCAGAGTCGGGGATGTGGGCCGCTGCACACAGCCCCGTTGGAGGACACTGGCTTGGGGGCGTGCTTTGATTTTGCTTTCGGTATCTTCTCGGGATGGCTTGGGAGGTTTCTGTCGGGGCCTCTGGCAGGGACCGTCCTGGTGCCTTTGGGTGACCCCTGGCAGAGACCCCCAGGTTGCCCCCGGGGGCCTCCATGGACTTCCAGGGGCCTCAGGGACCCGCGGAGGAGGGGCCAGAGGAAGAACAGGTATCGATACTGCTCCAGGCCTCCCAGATGGGGTCGGAGCAGATGGGGTCGATTATCGCGCCGCTTCGCTGATGCACAGGCGGCGCGGCCCGATGCGGAGCCCGATTTTCTCCAAGCCGACGCCGCCGATGCATGGCAGACGACGCCGATGCATCGCCGATGCATCCCTGCTGCATCGGCGATTCGGCGGGGTCCTTCGATCCCATCTACTCGGACCCTATTTTGGAGGCCTCAAGCTGCTGCGTTTCCGCCGTTTTCGCCTTTTTGGGCCTCCCGGGAGGCCCTCGCCGCCACGGCTAGATTCGGCTCGAAATCCCTGTCAGCGCGCACCCAGGAGATGGGGAGCATCCGCATCGCTATCTTGTTGTGGCTTTTCCAGAGGGGGGGGGGATGGGCCAGGCGAGCAGGCCCCGGTGCCGGGCCAGCAGCAGAAGAAGATCACCGAGTATTTTCGGTGGCAGCCCGCGCCGTGGTGGGTGATCTTCGTCCTGGGGGTGTTCTTCCTGACCAAGCTGCAGATCGTGTACAACGACTCGCCGTGCGCGGTGCTCGGCACGCAAAGTCCGGTCACGCTGTCGGAAGTCAAGAAGGCTTTCCGCGGGCTGTCGATGTGCAGCCATCCAGATCGCCTCAGGGGCAGGCTAAAGCGAGACGCCTCTGCAGCAGAGTCTCGTCGGGGCGAGATTATCTTCACCAGGGCATCCGCTGCGAAGGACGAGCTCACCAGGATGCTGAAGGGCAAGAAGGGGGCCACCAGCGTCCAATGCTACGAGGGTGAGCTGGAGATGGCACTGGTGCATGCCTTTGCGCAGGTTGGTGGAGCCCTGAGCGCACTCGGTATCTCGGACTACGTGGAACTCGGTACCCGGTTGGCCTGGAGTCTGGTCACATTCGAAGCGGGTATCATGACCACGTTGTTGAATGTGCTTTGGATGACGTTTTTGCTCAGACTTTTCAAGCAGTTGTTCACATACTTGTGGCGCATGGGGATTCTGCGATTCGTGCTCGGTCTACTCACAACAGTGGTCATTGCCCCGTGGCCGACAGTTATCTCAAGGCCTAGGGTCATTCGCCGCCAACACCTACCCCTAAGCATGTCGAAATGTCCTCTCCCTGCCTCTGCTCTCTTCCTCTACATCACCTCCTACAGTCAACACGCATAGCAAGGATGAGCAACTCTCCAAGGTTACCCTTGCATCCTTCCCCTTCGGACAATCCTTGGCCGCTTTCGCTGGCCACGCCCCGCTCGCAACGTGTCGACATGGCCTTCCAAGGCCCTTGCATCCCTATCGTGCGTCCTTCGTGTACGGGTTGACTGCGCTCCACCGTCCACCTACATATGTTGCTCCCCTCCCTCTCTCCTCATATACCCCATTCTCTCTCTCCCTGCATCTCCTCCTTGCCCTCCTCTTCTGCCAGAGGGCCGGATGGTGGGGCAGGGCGGAAGGCATTTCACATTGTTGCGTACACCCCCCTTCCCGGGCCCCTTCCCATGCCACCCCGTCCGATGGCCCGTTCCAGCCCCCTGCGCGCGCCGAATCCCCCTCCAAACGCGATCACCCACACCCCCAAACGTGATCCCATTCCTTCCTCTCCACGCGATCCCCCCCCACGTTTATTGAGCAGGCGTGTCTGGATTATTGACGCTTCCCATATCTCCACCAGCCCATCAAGCTGCAATGCATAGGCGAGTTGTTGTGATCAGGGACGTGGGCCGACATGCTGTGACACAAAGAGGGTGTCTTGGGCCTCTTGGGGACCTCTTGGGGGTCTCCTGGTAGGCTTCGTGGCCACTTGAGGCCGCCTTAGATGTCTCTTGGGACCCTCCTGGGGACTGGTGGCCCTCCTGAAGGACATCGTTTTAAAAGAAGGAGCGGCGCGGATTGGGGTTTGCCCCTCTTTTGCTCGAGCTGGTACCCATTGGAGCCATCTTGGAGCGCTCTTTGGGTGCACTTTGGGCGCTGTCGGGCGCTCTTTGGGCCCTCTTGGAGCCCTCTTGGGCTTCTCTTGGGGCCCTCTGGAGCCACTTTGGAGCCATCCTGAGTCCTCCAAAGTCTATCGCACGCAACACAGCCACAAGACAACTTACACTGAGCTTCATCAGGTGTTGGACGGATTTTGGCCTCTGGGCTCTGGGTGGCGTCCTTGGCAACTCCGTGGCCACCTGCAGCCGGCTCGGTGCGGTCTTGGGGCCGCTTAGAGTATTTGGGAGCCATCGGAGTCGTGAGCGATCGTGGACGGCCTCGTGGATGGCCTCTTGGAGCCATCTTGGGCCATCTTGGACGATCCAGCGCCTCGCGAAACGCGCGGTCCAGAACCGGGGGTTGGGGATGGGGTGAGGTGGGGTGGGGTTGGGGGTAAAAAGGGGATGGAAGAGGACCCCCCCGAACCACATCCGCCCAACGGGCTGGACGGATTAAGTACTCATGTGAACGGCTGAGTCTGCAAAAGTGCGAGCATTTTGGTCGAGTGTGTGTGTGTGTGTGTGTGCGCATGCGCACTTACAGTGCAAATGGTTGGAGCCTAGCGAATTTCAATAAGTGTACCATGTTTGAGAAAGCATGTGGCCAACCCGCAAACGTACTCGGCTCTTCGGGCAGGCACGCATCGCCATTGTCTCATTCCCCACTGGCCTGTGGAGTCGAAGAGCTTGGCGGATCAATTTCATCAGCTTGCCGCTGATTCGTCTCGTCACCTTTCTGAAGGAGCTGGCAGGTCTCGACAAGCCCGAGGCCGCAGACGACGCGGCCGGCCCGGCACAGTCCGATCCGCAGGCCGAAGGAGCCGAGGCGTCGCAGAGCGTGCCAGCAGACACGCCGATTACCCTGACGGGCGCGACTGCTGCCCGAGCGGCCTCCGTGTCCTCTCGCCAGGGCCGCGAGGACCTGCCCCAGCGGAACCTGCGGCAGCGCAAGAAGAAGGACGGGGAAGGGGGGTGGTCGGGGTGCCCTCGGGCGGCGCGCGTGAGACTGGTCCTCCGTGTCCCCTGGCATCGCTCGGACGTGTGCATTTTTTTCTCGTCGAGGACCCTGGAGGAACATCCTGAACCATCGGGCAACAAAAAACACGCACGAACCCGAAAAATGCACGGGAAATGGACGTCCGAGCGACGGCATGGTCCCGTCATGCGCACAGAGGGTTAGGGCAAGGTGGGAAGGCTTCCGAGAAACACCCTGTTTCGTGGAAATCGCGGGCCTCATCTCCATCGGCGGTGGATCGACCTCCTACCTTGACACGTCGATTAAGGAATTGGCCGTTTTCGGTTCGCGAGAGAGCGTCGCGGCCGTCATTTTTGCGGGTCCAGGTCCGTCGGTTTTGGTCCCAGGCCGTTTTCACTAAGGGGAGGTTTATTGAAGGTGGGTTTGTCCACCGCTGACTATAGATGTAAGGCTAGCGCCTTCTAAGAAGCATCCTGCGCGCCGCCGGCGTGCGCCCCGAGTCGGAGCTGTGTCCAAGGCCACTCTTCGAAGCCAGAAGCCGCTGCTCTACCTCTGTACTCTTCTTGTGAGCGCGTCTGCCCTCCCCAGGGCCCCAGGGCGGAGATCGATCGACCACCCCGAAATCTCGCGTAGTGATGCAACGCCGCCCATGGTGCATCGCTCTCTTGTCTGGGCCTTGGTGCTTCCAGCAGGTGTGGCTGGTCTGTTTATCTCCGTGGTGGGCTCGAGGCCCACGACTCGGGATAATTCTTTTCGGGCATCGGGAGGGCCAGTCTCAAAAGTTCCGCCCCTCCGCCTGTTCGTTCTCCTGATTCTGTCTATGCTGATCTTTTCTCCTCATCCATCCCCTCAACCCGCACAACCTCCTCCCGCCTCTTCTTCCTCATCGTTCCGCCATACGTCCTCCACCTGTTCCTCGTCATCATGCTTCTCCGTTCCCTTTCCCCCGCCCTCCGGCCCCACCCTCCTCGACCTCCCCACGCATCCTCTCTTGGCCTCCGTGCGCCCCTCTTCACGCACCGCAGCACGCGACCTGGAGCATCGGGTAGAGCCAGGACCCCGGGGTATGTAGGGGGAGCTGGTTCGTGGTTCGACCCCGAAGCCACACAACTGTGCACTGGAATCACGGGGTAAGGTCTGCCGTACAGGCAAGACGCTGAAGTAAGGAACAGTTTGGGCTCGGAAGGGGCTCGATGTTCCTTGGGTTCCTCCAGTGCTGCTCCTCTTGCCCTCCTGGGGCACGGAGGCGCTTACAGGGCCAACAAGGGGCTTCGCTCCTTATTTGGCGTTGCTTCTTTCGGCGGCCCGACTGTATGCCGTTGCGTAAGGTCGCTGTGCCAGCTCACGCAAGACCCATTTTCTGATCGTCGCCCGCTGCGACGCAGAAGGCCTCGGGGACACGACCGCCCTGGACCCGAGGGAATCCGATCTTGAACGATCGGGGCCGCGAGCGATTCGAGGTGGAGCGATCGACGCATTGACACGAGCCTCTGCGCGTGACGACGCCGCACGACCCTTTGGGTGGCGGCAGCTCCAGTCAGTGGACTGGGACGGGCTCCCTGTCCTCCCTCTATTCCCTCTCCTCCTCCTCCTCCTCCTCCTCCTCCTCCTCCTCCCCATCCTCCTCCTCCTCCTCCTCCTCCTCCTCCTCCTCCTCCTCCTCCTCCTCCTCCTCCTCCTCCTCTTTCTCCTCCTCCTCCTCCCTTCTCCTCCTCCTCCTCCTCCTCCTCCTCCTTCTCCTCCTCCTCCTCCTCCTCCTCCCCATCCTCCTTCTCCTCCTCCTCCTCCTCCTCCTCCTTCTCCTCCTTCTGTGCGGAGCGCCCCCCAGATGCACGGCACCCGCCCCGGGGGCCCCGCGGGCCCCCCGTCCCGCCCGCACCCTCTTACGGGAGGGGCGGGCCTCTCCTGGGCGGCGCGCCCGGCGGCGCCGCCCGGCGACGTCCGCCCGGCGGAGTCCGCGGCTTGGCCTTGTCAGGAGGGGAAAAAACACACAGACACAATTAATCGGCGATTCCCAGGAAAATATATGAAAATGTGGGAAGTGTGGGGGGGAAGACAGAAACCCAGAACATGTAGGAAAATATGGGGAGTTCTTTTACTTCCGTGCATTTATTTGTGTGTCCCAGGGCCCCTTCACCCTGGGCCCGCGAGGGTCGCTGCAGGCGCGCCTGCGCGGCCATGGCCCTGCGCGCGCGGAGCGGAGGGGCGGCGCGGGGGCCCCGCGCGCAGCCCGTCTCAGAGGAAGTCAAGGTACCGATGCCGCTGCCACTACCATAGGTCGAAGAGGGAAGGAGGAGGAGGAGGAGGAGGAGGAGGAGGAGGAGGAGGAGGAGGAGGAGGAGGAGGAGGAGGAGGAGGAGGAGGAGAGGTAGGAGGGAGGAGGAGGAGAAGGAGGAGGCGGGAGGAGGCGGAGGGCGGGGGCTGAGGATGAGGAGGAGGAGGAGGAGGAGGAGGAGAGGAGGAGGAGGAGGAGGGGGAGGTGGGGGGGGAGAGGAGAAGGAGGAGGAGGAGGAGCTGGAAGAGGGAAGATGTGATGAGGATGAGGATGATGATGATGAGAGAGGAGAAGGAGGAGGAAGAGGAGGGAGGAGGGAGGAGAAAGGAGGAGGAGGAGGAGGATGAGGAGGAGGTTGCGGAGGAGGAAGGCCGGAGTGAGGGGAGGAGGAGGAGAAGGAGGAGGGGGAGGAGGAGGAGAAGGAGGAGGCGGAGGGGGCGGAGGAGGAGGAGGAGGGAAAGGGAGGAGGAGGAGGAGGAGGAGGAGAAGAGGAGGAGGGGGACACGGAGGCGGAGGACAAGGAGGCGGAGGAGGCGGTGAAGGCGGAGGAAGTGGATGAGGATGAGGATGAGGATGAGGATGAGGATGAAGATGATGATGATGATGATGCTGATGATGATGCTGATGATGATGATGGTGATGATGATGATGATGCTGATGCGGATGATGATGATGATGATGATGATGATGATGATGATGATGATGATGATGATGCTGTTGCTGATGATGATGATGACGATGACGATGATGATGATGATCCTGATGATTATGATGATGATGCTGCTGATGATGCTGATG
>CAUYUJ010011914.1:125000-141524 GCA_963575745.1 Prorocentrum cordatum | reverse complement strand
CGCCGCCGACGGCGCCGACGACTGCGCCGACGATGACGACGGCGACGACGGCGCCGACGACGGCGCCGACGAAGACGACGACGTCGACGACGGCGACGGCGAGGACGACGACGACGACGACGGCGCCGACGATGACGACGTCGGCGCTGACGACGACGACGACGACGACGTGGACGACGACGGCGCCGACGACGACGGCGACGCTGACGACGTCTACGACGACGACGATGACGATGATGCGAGCAAGCTGGGATCTCAGGTTTTTTCGGGCCCGTCGCTCGCCATGACAAGCTGCTCGTTTTCCTTGTACGTTTGGTGCTTGTCTTCCTGCCTCCTCCTCCTGCTTCTCCTCCTCTTCCTTTCCCCACCTCCTTGTCCATCCTCCTAGTTACTGCTCGTGCCCACCCTCTTCCCTCTTCCTCCCAGACCTGCGTCGCCCGTCGCTTGCCATGACAATCGGGTCGGACGAGATCAACGTATCATTTATTGCGTTCTAGCAGTGTCGAGGCGTCTTGGCTTGTCTATAGTCACACCACAGCATGTTCTGAGAGCTTGAGCGGTTTGCATGAACGGTTCTTAGACCATTTCTGGTTGAGACCGTCTTGTTTAAATTCGTCGGCCTTAAGGTCTAAGTGCATTGTTTTTGTTTTTGCCGTGTTTTTGTTCTGAAGCATGAGGTGGTAGGCCTATGGCAGCCAGGACGGCCGGCCACTGCCCAATGCGTAAACATAATCTTTCGGAGTTCGTGCGGATCTCTTGTATCGGCGCCGGCCCCCCCCCCCCCGACGACCGACGAGCGACCGACGACGACGACGACGACGACTGACGACCGACGACGACGACGACAGGATTTCACCATCGAAGCCTTTGCAGATCCCATCCCGCCACACTTCGCCCGTTTTCCCCTTTTCGGGCTTCCCTGGAGGCCCTCGCCGCCACCGCTGGATTCGCCTCGGACTTCTGGTCAGAACGCATCCTGGGAGAGGTCCGGGGAGCAGCCGTATAGGTTCCTGCAGGTTTCCCCGGTTTGCCTTTCGGGAGATCTTGCTCGGGGAGCCCTTTCTCGGCCGAGGCTCGCCGTGGCCAGACAGGCCCGTGGACTCTTTCTTCAGCGTTCCTTGTGGTGGCACGGTGCCCGTACGCACACCCACGTGGGCGACTCCGTCGATTCGATCGCCTCGGGTGTGCACGCGAGTCGATCGGTCCGTGACGACGGGCCGCCTCTGAACAGCGATGCTCTCCTCCCCTCACCCCCCCTTGCTGTCTCTCGGCGACGTTTCCTTGCCAGTGTCCGCAACCATTCTTGCCAGTACGCAGCGCCGCGCCCTCACCTCCTCCCCCTCTCTTTCTGGACTCTGCTTTCACAGTGCCAATTTCGGCACACCCCCTCACACGTTTTGTGGCCCCATCAAGGGGGGCTCTACCAGTGACAGCGCCCGCCTGGCAGCGCCGCCTGCAGTTCGGCACACCTCTCACACGCCTTGCTGCTGCACTCGGGAGAGTCCCGCCGAAGACCCCTGCGCCCCGCATGGCGGCGCCGCCTCACTTTGGCACACCCCTCGCGCGTTCCGTGGCCCCACGGGGAGCTCCATCGAGGGTCCCATATGCGGGCAATATTTATATCCATATCTTCTGCGTCTTGGACTTTCTTGGAAGGGGCGCCGCAAGGCCGAGGCGCACTGGATATGGATAAACATCGAGCCTTTCTGGAGGCAGATTATAATCCATATCCAGTGCGCCTCCTGTTTCTTGGGAAGAGAGTCCGAAACTCCAAGACGCACTGGATGTGGATATAGACATTGCCCGCACCAGAAGCAGCGCCCGCATGGCGGCGCCGTCCACATGCCGGCACACCCCTCACGCGCCTCTTGGCCGCAATCTTATGCAGCGCCACTTGCGGGTCCCCTCGGGCAGCGCCCGCAGGGCGGCACGGCCCCCTTCTTCGGCGCGCCCCTCCCGGGTTTCACGGCCCCCACGGGGAGCTCCACCGCAGGCCCCAGTGGCGGCGCCCGCAGGGCGGCACCACCTCCACTTCTGGCACGCCGCTCGCGCGCCTCCTGGGCCCAGCAGGGGGGGGGGGCTCCACCAGAGGCCCCGGCGGCCGGCGGCAGCGCCCGCACGGCGCGCCCGCTTTCAGCTCGGCGCGCCCTGCCGCGCTTTCGTGGCCGCACAGGTGTGGCCCCGCCTGCGGCCCCCTGTGGGCACAGGCCGCACGTCGTGCCTGCCAGCAGCTTGGGACGCCCCTCCGCGCCTCGTGGGCCCATGGGGACCTGGCTCTGCCTGCGGCCCTTGTGGCAGGGCTCGCACGGCGTCCCCCCCCCCCCCCTCAGGATCCCCCCGCAAGGCGGCAGGGCCCGCTTGGCGGCACCGCGCCAATCTCGACACCTCTCCTCACATGTTTCGTTCCCCGACGGAAGCTCGGCTCTCATCTCAGTGGGCGCACCTTGGGGACCTCAGGTCGCCTCTGCGTGCCTGGTCCGAAGCTCCATACCCGCACTGCCCTAAGCCCGATTCCTATCGCGGCGCGCTACGACCGATAAGAAGGTTAATTCCTTGCGACGCTCGCAGCTGCATCTGATTAGTTCCTTTGGTTTCCCCGTCTCTCTCTCTCTCTCTCTTTCTCCCTCCGACCGCCCCCTCTCTCCCCCTCCCTGAGTAAATTGTTACCTCGTACTCATATTTTTCTTCTAGGGCCTCTAGAGATTTTAAGGCCCCACAGTTGCACTAGTATAGAGCCCGTACGTCGACGTACTGGCTCAAGACGCGTCACAGACGGAGTGTTCGAGACTGAAAGAAGGTTCGACACATTCCTTTGCATCCCCGCGTCCACGAGGGAGGGCCATACACTGTGTGCCACTGCGCGCCCTGGGAAGAAGGAAGGACAGGAGGCGTGAGAGAGAAGGGAGGACAGCGAGGGGGAGGGAGGATGGAGAGGAAAAGGAGGAGGAGGCAACGGAGGAGTAGGAGGAGGAGGAGGAGGAGGAGGAGGAGGAGGAGGAGGAGGAGGAACAGGAGGAGGAGGAGGAGGACGAGGAGGGGAGGAAGGTGGGTGAGGAGGAGGTAGGAAGTGGGAGGGGAACCAGTGCAGCTCCGAAGGAAGTGGGCGGAGGAAGAGGAATCTGATGATGATTGGGATTATAAGGGTGGAGATGGGAGGAGGAGGAGGAGGAGGAGGAGGAGAAGGAGGAAGAGGAGGAGGAGGAGTAGAAAGAGGAGGAGGAGGAGGAAGAGGAGGAGGTAAAGGCGGGAGGAGGAGGCGGCGAGTGGAGCAGGGGCAGGAAAAGGAGGAGGCGGAGGAACCACGGGCCTCGGCAGGCGCGACGGCCGTCAGCGCTGGCAAGCCCCTCAACCACGGCGCGGGGCCCATGCCGGAGGGCATCTTCTCTGTTGTTCGGTGGGGCCACAAGGAGCCATTGAAGGCCAGGCAGGAGGCAGCCGACGCGGTGCAGTTCGACCTGCTCTTGATCCTTACCAAGCCGGTCATCGGATACCGTTCGCCAGTAATAAGGAGGAGCAGGATCGGGGAAACGTAAGACTCGAGTACGCTGGAACTCGGGTTCGACGGCGCTTTTTGACGATCGCGTCCTGGATTTTGACAGTCCGGTTTTGGTGGGATGTTTGCAGCGGGAGGTCGCGTCAAGTTCGGAGTGTGTCTCGTCAGTTTCTCGATGGCCCCGTCAGGCCCATCCGAGTCCTCCGAGCCCGAGTCTGAAGTCTCCCCGACAGGCAGAAGGAGGAGCGGGACGGAGGAGGAGGAGGAGGAGGAGGAGGCGGAGGAGGAGGAGGAGGAGGAGGAGGAGGAGGAGGAAAAGGAGAATGAGGAGGAGGAGGAGGAGGAGGAGGAGGAGGAGGAGGAGGAGGAGGAGGAGGAGGAGGAGGAGGAGCGCCAGGTCACCCACCCTATGGGGGCGTGGGGATGGCCGCGTTTCGCGCGTCGCGGTCCTGGCCTGGAGCTGCTGCCCTTCTCCGGCGGGGGGGGGCGCGAGGGCGCGGCGGCGCGAACATGCTCGCGCGTCGCGCATCGCCTGGGCGCGAGGCGCGAAGTGACCTAGGATTCGGCGGCGAGCGAGGGGGGGCGGAAGTGATCAGGAGGGAAAGAAACATAGACACAATTAATCGTCGACTCCCAGGAAAATATGGGAAAATATGGGACGTGGGGGGGAAGACAGAAACACCGAACATATGAAGAAAAAACATGGGGTTTCCTGTTATTTGTTTGTATTTATTTGTGTGTCTGTGGGCCCCTTCAAGTGCGAAGGAGAAGGCCTTCTCGGAAGGCGGCGGGACCTCTCAGCAACTCTCGCGCCTCCTGAGCAGTTTTTTCTGCGCCTTCGGGGAGGCTCGGAGAACTTCTCAGAAGGCTGTGACACTCCCGAGCCTTCTGAGAAGGTCTCCTCCTTCTTACTTCCCCCCCTCGCTCGCATGGTGTTGGGGGGGCAGGATGGTGGAGGAGGAAATCTGCTGCATGTAGCCATGTAGCCGTGTAGCCGGCTTCAGCCCCGTCGGCGGCGTCGGCTCCGTCACGCTTGGCAAACACGGTCTCCAGCCCGGGATTTTACATACAGTGTCCTTTTTAATACATGCTCCGCGTGCGGATCATGCATTGAGAATGCAAGGATTAGTATGAAAAACAACGATGATACATGTATTCCTAAATTAATCATTTATGACAAATCTTATATTTCTAAACATCCTCTGTATTAGAAACTGCCCTGTATCTGCAGTTCTGTTGGGTGCTTATGTCTTCTGCTGGGGGCCCTCCACGGCCCCCCTGGCGTCGGGCGGCGGGAGTCCTGCGCAGGACGCCACCGCCCCTGGCCAGGCCCAGCCGGGGCCAAGAGAATCAGCGGCGTATGCTCTCCCTGGCCGATCCTAGGGGGCCACATGCGACGCCTACCCCACCCTCGCCCTCAGAAATCGTGGGGGGTAGGGGTAGGCGTCGCATGTGGCCCCCTAATGCACTGATCCTGGGCCCAGGATGGGCCTGGCCAGATGCGTGTGCATGTCTATATCCGGCTGCCGGTGGCACGCCCCGCCACCGTGCCAGCGCCGCAGCGCAGCAGGAAGGTGACCTCGTTCGAATTGGCACGGGTCTTGGGCACCCCCTTCTAGTCCGCGGCTTCGTAGCCACGTTCTTTCTCATTCGTCCTCCTGTTTCCCTCTTGCGGCTCATGTGGGCCTCTTTAGCGCCTCTTGGGCCTTTTCGGGGGCTTGTACGGGGTCTCGGTGCCATCTTGGGTGGTCACTCAGAGCTCTCCTGAGTAGACTCGGTAGAACCAGCTAAGGGACATCTGAGCATGTCTTGGGGCGGCCTTGCAGCCTCCTTGGAGCATTTTAAAGGATTCTCGGGCGTTCTTGAGCTCTTTGGACCGCCTTGGGCTGTCTTGGAGGATTCCTGAGACGCTCGGAAGCTGATCCGAATCGCTCTGAAGCCGAAAAGCACCCGAACCAACACATACGGGCCTCGTGTGGAGTCTCCGCACATATTGTCGCCTCTGAGGCTCGCTCCTGGAGGCTTCTGGTCGTGCTGGCCTCCTCTTGCTGCCCTCCTCGCCCTCCACGCTGTCCTCGTCCTCCGCCTCTCCGTCGTCCTCCTCCTCCTCTCCTGTCTCGTCTTCGCCCCACGAGCCCGGAGGGCAGCCGCGGCGGCGCCTCCCCGCTGCTGTCCCTGCGAGCCTCAGCTTTGGTGCCTCCTCGGGCGGGCGCCGGGCCCCCGGGTGGGGTCTTTGGTTGCTCGGCGGGTGCGGCCGCGGGCCTCCGCGCCCCGGGCCTCGGGGTTGGCGGCCAGATCGGGAGCCTTGAGACGGGGGTCAATGCAAATGGGAGCCAGCCAGAGCGCCCGGTCTTGCAGTATCCTGCAGGGACACGGTCGCATCGACCCGGGCTTGGGTGCAGGATCCTGCGGGATCTCGCAGGATCCTTCTCGCACTGACCCGGGCTTGGGTGCAGGATCCTGCAGGATCTTGCAGGATTCTGCCAGAGGCCGACTCTGGACGCCCGAAATGGGCACGGAAAGAATGGGTACGATGCCCAACAGCAGTTCATGTTCATTCTCAACAGGACTCGCTGTCGGTGTCGCCGCGGCCTGTGTCTGTTCGAGACAGGAGGCCGCCTGCCCAACAGCGGCCGCTGTTGGTTCGGGGCAACATTTGCTGTTGGGCATTGTGCCCATTGTTTCCGTGCCCGTTTCGGGCGTCCAAATTCCCGGCCCAGCCGGGAGAGCTCGTCCGAGGGGTCGTCGGACCGCGGTTGCGCTGGCCAGTTTCGGTTCGGGGGCGGCAGAGAGGGGGGTGAGGACTAGAGTGGGGGGGGGATATCATGGCGTGGGCCATGATATCTCCCAGATTTCATGGCACCTCTTCTTCTTTCATTGCGTCCCTGGCCCCCCCTTGGACCGCGCACATGCCGCTGGCCATGATTTGCATCCCCCCCTCTTGGACGCCCCCCTCTTGGCCGCCACCCTGATCGGTGTCGGTGCCTAGTTGGTGTCCTCGTAGGTCATCCCTCTCTTCATGCTCATCTCCGTGGGCCAGGTCATGAACGGCTTCATATCCTCCATTTTCATCGGGCACGCCTTGCGCAAGTGGGTATCAGGGAAGGGAAGCGGGGAAGGGGGGAGGACGGAGGGAGGTGGAGACGGTGGGAGATAAGAATGGAGGAGCGATGGTGATGATGATCACGATGAGGATGATGAGGAGGGATGGATCAATGGATGTAGCAATATTGTCCAATTTGTTTGAAGGCCTTTGGTCACCGCCCCTTCCCCCCCCGGCTCCAGGCATCGAATGCTCCTTCGTCACAGTTGTCGTCATTTGCTTTGTCGTACGCACTCCTTCTTTTCCTCTTTTGGGGCTCGGCTTGACTCTGTCGGAACCATTCTCGGGCCGTCCCCGCGGCTTCCCTCTTCTAGCTTCGGGTATAGCCAGGACCCCAGGTAAGGGGACCCGGTTAGTAGTAGGGCCCCAGAGCCCTTGAATTGGCCAGAACCACTGAACCAGGTCTGCCGTAGCTGGTGTTTTTTCGGGTGACGGCAGTTCCGGTTAGTGGAACGGGGCCTGGGGGGCGCCCCCGAGTCCACATCACTAAGCCAGGTCCCACTAGACCCAGTTCTGCCAGCGCCCGATAGGTAGCCCGCTTCGATCCCGTGGGGCTCCACTGGGTCTAGGCCTTGGGCCCTCTCTGGGCGGTTTCTGGGCCCAGCTGCGCTTCTCCTGGTGCCTCCTCGGGGCATTCTTGGCGTGCTCCGCAGGCCTGGAGGTTGACACCAATACCAAGATCGGCGGTGTGCCTCCACCGAGGGAAGAAGATCCCGATCTCGGTGATGGTGGTACGATTCTAGCTTCCAAGGTGGTCGAAACATCACCGCCAACACCGACATCTGGGGTCACCTTCTCTCTGTGGAGGCAACCCCCTGTCTTGGTGTTGGTGCCCATAGTTTTTGATACATGCTCTGCGTGCGGATCATGAATCAAAAATGCAGGGATTTGGTAATAAAAACAATGATGAGTTCATGCATACATTGATTCATATATTGAGCATGTATTGAACATCCCATGTTGTTTTTTTGTTTGACAAAAAAACAAAATACCGATGTATCAAAACCTGCCCTGTACTCTTCTGCCCTCTCACGGCTTCTCCGGGCCAGCGCGCGGAGCGGCCGCGAAGGGCCCTGGGCGACGAGGCTCGGCAGACCCGGCCACCGCGCAAGGGCCGCCCACGAGGCGCTCACGCGCACGCCCCCCTCGGGCGGAACCCTCGGCCGAGCCTCCGCGATTCGGGCACCGGGGCGAGAAGCCGCACCTGCCAGGGGAAGGAGGAGGAGGAGGGGGAGGAGGAGGAGGAGGAGGAGGAGGAGGGGGGGGAGGAGGAGGGGGGAGGAGAGGAGAGGAGGAGGAGGAGGAGGAGGAAGGAGGAGGAGGAGGAGGAGGGGGAGGAGGAGGAGGAGGAGGAGGAGGAGGAGGAGGAGGAGGAGAGGAGGAGAGGAGGAGAGGAGCAGGCGGAGGAGGAGGAGGAGGAGGAGGGGGAGGAGGAGGAGGAGGAGGAGGTGGAGGCATGCGCATGCAAATCTGAGATCACTTCCCACGTGGCACCGGATCCCAGTTCGACATGCGACTGCCAGTGCAGATCGGCATCGAGGTCAGCATGCACGTGCGTGTGACCGTGCCGCTGGAAGGGCAATCGCCGTGCTACCTGAAGTGCGAAACACCTTCGAGATAGCATGCACCTTGTAATAGTCATCGATATGCACATCCAGTCACAAGTCTAAATACATGTCGAATTGAGCACGGAATGGTGAGTATCTTTGGAATTACAACAAGAAGATGCATACACATGTCATTTGATCGCCCGGTCGTGAGATCGATAAGCAAACCAGTCGATGTGTCGATATCCCTTGAGGTTGATACGTCAATCGTAAAAGCGATAAGTAGACATGGAGTTTGATCGTGGGATCGGCGGTTACTGAGTGATTTCGTATCTAATGACGTTCGGTCCATCCCGCAACCGTGCATAGGTTGTGGGTATGAAGCCTATTTGACGTTAGTTGGGATCTCGTGGGATTCCTCTTGGGGGCTTCCTGGAGGCAGTTTGGACGCCTCTTGGGGGCTCCCGGGAGGGCCCCAAGAATATTTTTTTGAGGCCCGCAAGAGGCCTTGAAGGGCCCCCGGACGACCCAAGAAGGCACGAGAATCACCCAAGAGTGGTCCTAGAGGACCTCCACGAGGGCCCAGAGAGGCCAACCTCGTGCACTTCCGAGGCCTCCAAGAGAGGCTTGCAATAGGCATCCGAGACCATTAATCGTCGAACAGGCCCTTTCATAAGCTCGAAGTGCGCCCTCTTGAGTCCCCAAGAGGCCCCCCCCCAGCTCCTCAGAGGCCTCCAAGAGGACACTCACAGGCTTCCGAAAAGTCCATTCGAGGCCCCCATGGGACCCCAAGAGGCGCCCCCAAGACTTCAGAGACCCCAAGCGGCCCCACACGGCTTTCAAAAGCCCCCAAGAGGCGCGCACGACAGCCCACCAAAGTTCCAAAATAGCCCCAACAGACCCCACACGGTCGCCGAGAGACCGTTCGGAAGGCCGAGAAGGAGGCGGAGGAGGAGGTACTAACAAGGCCCTCACACAGACTGCGCTTCAGGCCAGCCGACGAGAAGCCACCCAGCCTGGCGAAGGATCCCGCCCTATGCTGCAGTTTCGTGAAGTGCAGGTCGCGACTCTCTCTTCGCACACGGCCTTCAGGAAAGCTGCAAGGAGCCTCACCCCCACGCCAGGGCCTCAAGCTCACCAAGACGGACTGTGCAGGCTCTCAAGACGCTCCGCTAGATGCCCTCCGAAACATCGCCAAGATTGGGCCCACGACGGTTTGAAGTGCGCCCCTAGTGCGCCCTAGGCCGACACAACTCCGACACAATTCTCTCAGTACGTTGTTTTAGGTATGTGTGTGCGCGTCGGCTTCGTGCTTACATTGTGCCTGTCGTTGGCTATCTTCAGGCGTACCTGATGCTACCTTGGGGCCCCCTTCGAGGTATCCGATGCACCTCCTCGGGGCCTGGGAGAGCTCGAGGAACGCGCCGAGGAGCCTCATAGTAACCACCCCACGCCAGGGCCCCACGCGCCCCAAGACGACCTCTATAATTTTACACGGCGCCCCCGCAGACGCGCACCAACAGCCACGATTGCCCCACAAGCGGTTTCAAGTGCGCCCCACAGGGCCCCGCAGCGACACAGACCTGACGCGACACCAACACAATGCCGCCTCGATCAGGAGGCGGATGAGGATGAGGATCGAGGCTTGACGTTGGATGCCTACAGTTTTGAGCTTCTTGGCGTCCCCAGATCCCAAGATACGATAGTGGCGGTCCAGTGAGCCGACCACCACCGTCCTCCTCCTCCTCTTCCTCCTCCTCCCCTTCCCCTTTGACGTGTGTATTCGTTAGCTTGCGCAACACCGCGCAGCAACGTGTGTAATTAACACACCCATGCGCGTGTGTAAGCCCATTCGGCCCCCCACTCGGTGTCATCCACGATCTCGCATCCCTACGTCTCAGTCGTTGTACATTGGTGGTCGTGCCCACCAGCTGATTCTAGAGTGACTGGCGCACTAGGACAGAATCTCGCGAAGCGCGCGCGTGGTGCTCTCTCTCTCTCTATAGTTTTTTTCTTCTCTCTCTCTCTCTCTATATATTTATATGGTTAGTGCGAATCCGTGCGGATGTCAATCGCAATTGGCCAGCTGTGCCCATCCGACACGCAACAGCCTTATCACCCAAAGGATAGATGGCTGTGGGATTGCGTATCTAGCATCATTTTGCAGGGATCGTGAGCCTGGGAGCGCGTATTAGTTATACTTTAGAAGGGGACCATTGCCTGGATATCGGTAAGTTTCGAAGGCTCGGATTTTTGGGAGTGGTAATTTACAAGGGAGTGTTTCCATGTGAGCGCGGATGCCTCATAACGTACGCGGATTAGGTGGCCTTCTGGGTGCGGGTCTTTGGCGATTCGTGAAGGATCGTAGCCTTTGGGATCGCAGATCCATTGTTATTTTCAAGGGTCATTGTCTTGGTCGCGCCGATCCTTTGTAATGTGCCACTGTCAACGCGCACGCGCGCCTTCATCCAGGGTGCCCTTGTGTCTTTGTCGCTGCGGCCCGTCCTTCCCCGTTTTCGCTGGTCGCCCGTCGCCCAGCAATCCTAGTTTCGGCCTCCAAGGGTCTTGCGTCCTTACTGCCCGTCCTTACACGTTTTGAGTGTAGGGATCTTTTTGATTTGGCAGCGCGGATCCCCAGTATCTCACACGTGAACGTTGACCTTGTAGCACACAGGTTGTATGATCTACAATGTGTCGCGGCCCCGTGGGCGCGGATCCAGTTTGGGTTGCAAAAAATCGTTTCGCGGGTGGCGCAACGCACCCAGTGGTTTGTTTAGGTGCCTTTGGGAGGGCTTGCGGAGAGGCATTTGCAACGGGGAGGGGCAGGATACAATTACTACGGCTAATTTTTTTCAGCGTTTCAGCAACATTGAAGCCAATGCCACGTCACGGCGCGCAGTTTGAGGCCTCGAAAGTGGGGTCTGCAGATTCATTGGGGTGGACCACAGGTGCCCAAGATGACATACGAGGCCCACCACCTGCTGTGCTGTTTCTTCGGAGTCGTCCACACGTTTCTGGGTGTCTCGGCGCAGCAAGTCGAGGAGTTTTCAAACCGAGATGACCGGCAGATTCTCCATTTGGCGTGGTCGTGGTCATTGAAGGACGTGATGTCGGTGATGCACATGTGCTTGCTGGGAGCAACTGTGACAGCCACAGCTGCTCTGGGCAACGAGCCATCATTCGCCACGTCCTTTGCAGCGGGTATCGCGCTCCGGATCGCGATGGCGCAGGACTCCTTCCGCGGGCTGCGGGCGACATCGCTTGCTGGTTCATGGGTGGAGGCCCGCTTGCTCGATTTGGGCGTCAAGCTGGAGTCCGCCGAGGAAGTCGTTACGTATAGTGGATATGGGATCGGTGATTTGGAGAGTGAAAGGATCCCATCCCACCAAGCCTTCAAAGACCCGACTTAGCAGAGATATCGATAGACATCGGCTCCCGGCCTGGCGAGGCCATTTCCGTCAAAGCACGCGTCGAGAGTGGGTTAGTAAAGCTTGGCGGCGATGTATCATTTCCTTCCCGTGAGGCGATTGCGGAGGGGGTCCATTCCGGATGCTCTTCGGCGACGACATCGCTGGGTACGCTGCTTTCGCCCTCAAGGTTTGTCGATGTCGTTGTTGTCATCGTCGTCGTGATGGTCGTTGCCGCGGTCGTAGTGGTCAGCTTGTTGTCGCCGTCATCGTGGTCTTCGTTGTCGTCGTCGCCTTCAGCGTCGTCGTCAACGTCGCCTTCTCTCCGAAGGCCTGGCTCATGGCGATGCCGTTGCTCTCCACTCTGCAGTGGGCGCACAGGGCGTACCGAGCCCACTGCATGTATCGAGAGAAGTGGCGCGGGAGGAGTCGATGAGGAGCATGCGGTGGGTTTCGAAGAGGAGGGCAAAGAGGGGATGAGAGTGGAGGTGAGGGAGGGGTAGAAGATGGAGGATGATGAATGAGGATGATGAGGATGGGGTAGACCAGAGGAGGAGGGAGGAGTATAACATTGTGATTATCGTGACGGTCATTCTCATACTTCGGATGAGCCTGATGGACATGATGATGATGAAGAACATGATGCTGAGAACGAGGATACATAGTGAAGCAGACAGTCGGGTCGAGCCAATTCTCCGCCCAGAGTCTGGCGCGAATGGATTACAGCTGAAGCGCCACTGTGGGTGCCAGAGGTAAAAGCGGACGGAGGCGGCCTCGCATGCAGGAGCTCATTGTCTGCGCTTGCTTCATGCCAGTCGGCTTGGAAGTGGGCGTACGAATGTTTGCGCAGACGATCATTCCATCCCACAGGTGATCGCCCCCGTGTTTGTTGACGGCGAGTGCCATTGGGACATACGAGCAGGCCATCAATCCACCATGGTGCCTACTGGACTACCAGTTCCTTCGGGTACGTTGTTCAAAGCAAAATTGATGCTCAATATAATCCTTTTCACTATCTCTTACCAAGGCTCGCCTTCCCGCCGAACTCCAGCCACATTTTTCCAAATCTTCCGTCGTTGCACCTATTCCAACGAGTGCACCTGCGCTAGAGTCATAGAAGCGTCGGTGTGATGATCGTCTGGAGGTGATATATTCGAGAGTGAGCGCTCAGTTCTTTCAGCTATCAGTATGCAGCGATGGCTTGTGCAAGCGCAGTCACGCAATCTGAATTCCTGTGGGCCGCCTTAGATCTCCTTGATCGCAGATCCCCGCAAAGCTTCCTCCCCTAAGTACGTACGATCAATGGCGCCGTGAAGGATGCCCACAGGCGCCCCATGAATGTCCAGAGGCAGCAAGACAGTGTTGTTCACCCTTGGGAGCACCTTGTTTCTCTTGCTTTCAAACTCACTCCTACGAGTTCGAGCGCTCTCGCCTTAACATGAAACTCTTCACGTGATATTGCGACAATCGTGATATCATGTGCACATCTGGTGTTTATTCGTTAACCCCCCTGGTCTACACGAATGTTGTTCCCTCCCGTCTGCACCTGCGTGCGCAGTACGGATTCGACGCTGGCGATAGAACAACAGGGGGTTCAGCACGTCGCCTTGCTTGAAGCTTGTTCGTCTGCATGCCAAAAAGTCGGGCTCCTCGTATTCGCTCACCTTTGTTGGCGCACGCGCACCGCAGGCAACGTGGCGATGTACTCGTCCCCCACTTCTTGGTTCCGCATCGCTTCAAGGAATTGCTGAACTTCGATCTGGTCGAATGCCTTGCCCAGGTCCGGACACCAACACTGCACGGATACATTCCACCAGAGGCACTCACCACACAACATCTCGAAGACAGGAACGCGTCAAGCGATCGCTTATTGTAGTGGCCTCCGGCCAGTGCCGCCGATCCGGGGCGCTCCTGATGCGTTTGGGAATGGACGATGACGACGACAACGGACGACCAATGATAAGAATGATGATGGTGATAATAATGATGATGATGATGATGATGATGATGATGATGATGATGATGATGATGATGATGATGATGATGATGATGATGCCAAGCGGTCGCTTATTTCGGAAACCAGCTCGATCTGCACACCTGCTGTACCCGCAGCACACCTCCATTAAGGTGATATAAAGCAGACGTGCACAGAGTTGCCAGGTTTTGCGCAGCGAGCTGCGGGCCTCCAGTTTTTGCTGACCCCTCAAGTCACCTGCTTTCGGGAGCATCGACAACAGAGTTTCCCGCAACGTTACACAAATCACGCCATCATGCAACATTTGTTGTTGCACCGTTCAATTCAGCAGCCAAGGACCTACCCGACGCATGTTTAGCAGCCAAGGACCTACCAAACGCATGTTTAGCACGATCCCAAGTTCGTCCTGACCTTTTGGAAGCTTCACAGTCTTGAATACACGCCGAAGCTCCCACATGGCTCGCGTAGAGCCAGTGGCCGACATTGATTGCACATGCGCAGTAGCCGATCGGGACACACAGGTTGCCCTTTGTTTCGCCCTCCAGGTAGTCAGCGAAATGTGCCGGCCTAGCGCGTGCAATCGTGGCTCTCATGGAGCGCGCCAGCAATATCGATGTTGCGTTCGTTGTCACTCCAGGCCGATCATTGATACTCCTTCATGTGCTTCGGTATCTGGCGCGAAGGAGGTGACCAGAAGTGGGGAATCCTGAGGGTGAACGTTTTGATGATTAGGAGGAGGGAGTGGTTATGATATTGATAGCAGTGATGACGACGACGGAAACAGATGGTAATGTTACTGCTGATGATGGGGACGACAAGAAGGCGGAGGCTGAGATCGGGAGGAACTCTTGGATTCGGGGGGCTGGAGTGGAGGGTCGAGGGAGGGGGTGGGTACGAGGAGCGTGAGGGGGGAGGAGGAGGGGGGACCACAAGCAAAGAAGAAAAGAAAGAGGATTCGGCAGCAACTCATGGGAGCCTCGTATGTCCTCGGAGTTCCGTTTTCCAGGGTGCTCTAGCGGCGTGCGCCAGCGCCTGGCAGTCGATGCGAGAGCGCAGATTTGGGGTCGAATGGCGCCGATCCGGCGTCTGTTCGCAAGAGCCAGCAGGATGACATGGGAGGCTCCCATAAGCTGCCACAAAGGGGGGAGGAGGGGGAGGAGGGGGAGGAGGAGGAGGAGGAGGAGGAGGCGGAGGAGAATGTATGTTCAGTGCGGGAAGCTGTCCATGCGGAGACACACGTTCGAGAGTCTTCGACGGTGCTCACACGCCATTTCTGGGACTTCAACGGCGCGGGTCAACGTGATTGCTGCGTCTTGCCAATCCGAACCCCAGCCAGAATGCAGCTCGTGAGACTTCAACACCGCCAATCTGTGTGGCTGCTGCATCCTGGCAATCCTAATTCGTGCCATAACACCATCCCTGGGACTGGATCTATGCGAATCCTTTAAGCCTCTGCTAACTTGTCAGGCGAAGTGCGCGGCGCTAAGGCCAAGTCCATTCGTCCAAAAGGAACCGCCCTTAAGCCGTAGCATTGTTGCAGAATGTCAGGCGAATGTGAACGGCGTTTAGGCGAGTGCCACACTTTGAAGACCAATCGCCCTCCATCTTTGAAACTGGTGTTCGGCGCCCAGGCCCACACTACATACAACGCACGGCGTCTCCGCCATCTCCGAAGCTGCTGCAAAACATTGAGACGCATGTGCGCGGTGCTACGACGACAGCCACATTTTGAAACCGACCCGCCCTCCATTCTTGAAACTGGCTCGCACCTGACTTGAATGTCCGCGGCGCTTGGGCGAGAGCCACATTTTGAAGCTGCCGCAACACTTGTACACATTTTGAAGCTGCCACATTTTGAAGCTGCGCGGTGCTAAAGCGAAAACCGCTTTTTGAACACGACCCGTCCCCGTCTTCGAGCGTGCTGCAGAAGTCTAAGGCGGCTGTGGGCGGCGCTACGCCCCAGAGGCGCAAGTTGACAACGACCCGCCCTCCGTTCGTGAAGCTGCTGCACAGTTCAAACTATCAGGAGAGGAAAAAACACACAGACACAATTAACCCTTGATTCCCCAGAAGATATGGGAAACTATGGGAAGTGGGGGGAAGACAGAAGCCCAGGACACATGTGAAAAAGATGGGGAATATTTTTTCTTGTGTGTATGTATTTGTGTCCTGGGGCCCCTTCAAACTACAGGATCACACAGACGGTGAGGACGTCTCAGGCGAAACGCTTGCCCGCCCTGCCGACACGTCTGAGGGTGAGACAGAGGGGGGGGATAGGATGAAGAGGAAGAGAGGGAGGAAGAGGAGGAGGCGGAGGGGGAGGAGGAGGTGGAGGAGGAAGAGGAGGAGGCGGAGGAGGAAGAGGGCGTGGAGGCGGAAGGACCGCCTGGTGAGGCGGAAGTTTTGGAAGCTGTGGCGCGGCGGGCAGCGCGCCTTGCTCTGCATCCTTGGCGCCCTGCAGTGCTGCTTGCTCGGCGCCGCGGAGCTCAACGCGACGAACGGCGCGCTGGCGAACTTCTGGGTGGCCATGCTCATAGGGGCGGTGGCCGTGGGTGAGCAAACCGGCGGGGCAGTCTTTTTTGTTGGCGCGCCCGCCTCTGTCTTTCCCCCCGCCTCCGCCGTGCAGTCGTGCCTCGGCGGGGGTCGGAGGAAGGCGCACCTCAAGGTCTGGAGTTTAGTCACGAGGCAAGCGTTGCTCGTCACGCCGATGTCCAGAGGACATCATGAACTCATTCACTCAGTCATTCCCTCTCGCGCCCTGCGCGGAGTCGGGCGCTCGCCCCCTGGAGGAGGCTCTTCCCCCCTCCTCCTCCCCCTCCTCCCGAGGGACTGGCGCAGGGGGTGTGGCCTCCCAAGACTGCGGGGGGCTTCTGAGAAGGCAGGTGGCTTCTGAGAGGCCGTCCCTGCTTCTGGGGAGCCTTTGGGAAACCTCTGGACCCTTCTGGGGCTACGGGCCCCCGCGCCTTCCTGGAAGGTCGCCCCCCTCCTCGGAGGAGAGA
>CAUYUJ010011914.1:90000-117500 GCA_963575745.1 Prorocentrum cordatum | reverse complement strand
CGCCGCGTTGACGCGGCGGCGACCCCAGCGCGGGCGTTTAAGGTTAAACGCCGCCAGTTGCCCAGAATCGGCCGATGTCGAGTGATCCGCTTCATCGGAGAGCCGCGAGCGTTCGCAGTTGAACGACCCCCTTGGCGTCAGAAGCCACCCGCAACATCGCGACCCGAGCCAGCCGATGGGGTGTGCGCTGCTCGTTCGTCATGGCAGGTGGCGCTCCTGTGCTGCAGGGCACTGCGGCACGGCACGCCGCGGCCCTGTACGCACGCGGTGCCGCGGATGCCCACCGCCGCATCGCAGGCCGCCCCCTTCCGGCCCCCGCGGGCCCCCACGGGTCGTCGCGCGGCGGGGCGCGCGGCGGCCTGGGCCATGGAGCTGGTGATAAGCCAGATCCACACGCTGTCGACGAGGACGCGGGGAGGAGGAGGCGGAGGAGGAGGGGGGGTATGACGGGCGGAGGAGGAGGAGGAGGAGGAGGAGGAGGAGGAGGAGGAGGAGGAGGAGGAGGATCAGCGTCAATCCAAGACCCGTCAACGATGTTGCACGAGCGTGTTGCTGTACTGCTTGGGGCATGACGGGCGTCATGGCCACCGTCCCCCCTCCCCATGACGTAACGCTGCCCCCTCCCCCCCCCAGTGCGTTCTGGGCATTGCTGCCGTGCGCATCGGGATCCGCAGAGGTGTCCTGATAAGGATCCGCATCGGAGTCTGGTCCGCACTGGGAATCTCAGGGGGTCCGCATAGCATGCGCATCCGCATAGGGATCAGCGTAGGGATCCGCGTCAGGATCCGCATAACTAGGGCTACGCATAGGGATTCGCATGGCAATGCGCATGGGCATCCGCATAAGCATCCGCATCGGGATCCGTATAAGCATGCGCATAGGGATCCGCGCAGGGATCCGCATGAGGATCCGCCTAGAGATCGGCATAGGGATTCGCATAGGGACTGGGACTGGGATCCGCATAAGGTTCCGAAATTGTGATTTTGTGTTCCCGGTGAAGACTATTCCCCTTCCCTCTCCTCCTCCCTCTTCTCCTCTCCTTCCTCCTCCTCCTCCTCCTCCTCCTCCTCCTCCTCCTCCCCCTCTCTCCTCCTCCTCCTCTTCCTTCGCATCGCCAATTTTTGGTCAAGCCATTTCGGCGCCAAGAAGCGGCAGAGGCCCGCGTAGCGGCGGACCCGGGGGCCGCCGCCCAGCAGGCCCGTGTGGCGGCAGACTTGCGGCTGTGGCCCGTGGCCCCTGGTCGTGTCTCGTGCGCACACGCGTTGTGGTGCCACTGCCTGCCCTCCCCATTCCTCCCCACTCCTTGCCATTCTTTTCCACGGGCCTTTTCCGGGCGTCGTGGGCTCAACGTGCAGGAGTATACGCAGGGCAAGAACAACAATAACCACAATCAACTCACATACCGGATTTGATAAGATAGCCGCCCTCGCGGTTTTCTGTCATTTGGTCCCGTCGGGACCTCGTATGCGGGCAGTCTTTATATCCATATCAAGTGCGTCTTGGACTTTCTTGGAAGTGGCGCCGCAAGGCCGAGGCGCACTGGATGTGAATAACATCTAGCCTTTTGGGAGCCAGGGGTTAATCCATATCCAGTACGCCTTATGTTTTTGGGGAAGAGATCCCGAAACTCCAAGACACAATGGATGTGGATATAACCATTGCCCGCGCCACAGGGTCCCAGGCCTTGTGGTGCGCACAGGCACTGTGGTGCGCGCAGGGGGTGCTGAACTGGTCGTCGCTCGTGGCCCTTGGTCGTGCCTCGTGCGCGCAGGCGCTGTGGTGCACGCCGAAGCGCTACCACATTACCTACCCCCTCGTCGTCGTCGTCGTCTTTTTCGCTCGTCGATCGTTGCCGCCGAAGCCACGCGGCGGGCGGGGGGGGGGTAAGGCTGATACGGGTGTGTGTGTGTACAACGTCGTTTTTCTGTCTTGTGTTTTCTTGATCTCTCTTTGTTTTCCTCTTTCCCGCCCCTCTCTCTCTCGCTCGCTGTCTTTCCCTCTCTCTCTCTCTGTTTCTCTCTCTTCTGCCGCTGACAAAAGGATCTCCTTTGTTGCGGATTTCAAGCAGATTTTTTATAGGAGGTTACACATGGATTCCAGTTGTGGCGGGTTCCGAAAGAATTCCTTTCGTGGCGGGCTACACATGAATTCTTTTTGTGGCGAGTTACACATTAATTTCTTATGTGGTGGAATACAACCAAAAACTCTTTTGCGGGAGGTTGCAAGTTGATTCCCTTTGTGGCGGATTACGAACCGCTTCCTTTTATGTGGGAAGCTATTTAGGGGGAACCAGGGAGAGACACAACAAACAAGAGGAGCATTAGTTAAAACTGTGATGTTTTCAATGTTTTTAATATCGGAAGCGCAGAAAGACTGCACACACAGCGTTTCAGCATCCAGAGCTCAAAAACGCTGTGGTTCACATTTTTTTTATCCCGATGCGGAACCCATGGTGAAGTATAGCGTGTTCAGTAATCGTGGATAACAAACAAACAGTATGTGTTTTTTATCGCGTGCTTTTTTCACTGTGGAACAACACCCGTTGTAAAGCACAGCGCTTTACATTTAGAAAAGATGAACACGCTCCAGAATGAAACAACGCTGTGAACACAACGTTTTGAAGCTCTGGATGCTGAAATCAATGTGTTTTCTTTTTTTTTCGCTGCCTCCGGCACCAAAAACAGTTTTCAAGCATAACGCTGTTCACAGTTTCCTTGGATTTGTTGTCATTTTCTCCTTGGTTTCCTCTTACGTAGTTCCCCACAAAAGAGATCCTTTTGTAATCCACAGCAGAAGGAACCCATTTTCATTAGCCACAAACGGAATCAATAGGTATTCCGCCACAAAAGTAAGAATTTGTAATCCGCCACAAAAATCAATGTATAGTCTGCTGTAGAAGGAGAATTTTAATAACCCGCCGCAAAAGACATCCCTGTAGAATCAACCACACAAGGAATACATGTGTAATTTGCCACCAACAAAATCAATTCGTACTCCGCCACAAAAGCAATCAAGTTGTAGTCCGCCGCGCAAGAAATTAACTCTGAATCCCCTCAAAAAGGATTCCAATTGTAATCCGCCGCAAAAAGAATCCCTCTGAAATGCGCCACAAGGAAAGAATACCTGTGTGATCTGCCACAAAACTTCTTCTGTAAGGCGCCACAAAAGAAATCAATGTGCAATCCGCCACGAATGGAATGCTTCTGGGATCCGCCACAAATGGGATCCTTTTGCAAGGCGGGGAGGAAAGCGTTGTGAGAAGTTCCCGGGCTCTGGAAAACATGGTTGGGTTGTCAAGCGGGAGGGGAGAGGAGGATGGATGTGGGAGAGAGGAGGGAGGCCGAGGAGGAGGAGGAGGAGGGAGGAAAAGGATGAAGAAGGGGAGGCGGAAAGTCTTAGAAAGGAGCTGGGCAAGAGGGCTGAGGGTGAATGATCGGAAAGGTAGTACACAGCACAGCAGTAGCGATAGAACCACGCTCAGTGATCAGTCCATTGCAGTACCGCTTCGCACTGTATCGTGGCACAGCGCGCCGTCCACACTCTACAGCGCGTACATCAATATTCTTATTACCGCCAGTAGTCGTGGTAAAAGTGGTAGTGGTAGTAGTGGGAGTGTTAGTGGTAGTAGTAGTAGTAGTAGTAGTAGTAGTAGTAGTAGTAGTAGTAGTAGTAGTAGTAGTAGAAGTTGTAGCAGTGGTCGTGGTGGTGGTAATTAGTCGTATTGGATTAAGAACTCGTTGTTAAGGCAGCTGCAGTACGGTGCAGCGCGCTGTACACAGGAGTCGCAGGAACATAGTCATTGCCGACAGTGCGTGCCAGTATAGAGCGCACAATGATGCAACGCTTGCTGCGCAGTGGGAGCCCAGGAGGGAAAACAGGAATGAACCTAAGAGGTATACCAGTATCATGATACTGAGTATGCGTGTGTTATTGATGTAGATAATCATGATGATATGGGGGGTGATTATGACGATGGCGGGGATGATGATGATGATGATGATTATTGTGACGGTGATGCTAGCGACGAATGTGCTGATGATCGTGAGGATGAGGAGGAGGATGGGGAGCATGCGATTCTGTTTTTGTTGATGATGTTGATGATGATGATGATGATGATGATGATGATGATGATGATGATGATGATGATACTGATGATGATGATGATGCGGTTGATGGTGATGATGGCCGTGGGAATGATGATGATGGTGATGATGAGATTTAAGCCGATGATGATGATACCGGTGATGTAGATGATGATGGTTGTGGTGGCGGTGGTTGCGGTGCAAGTGATGGTGGCGGTGGTTGCGGTTCGGTGGTTGCGGGGAAGGAGGGAAAAGGATGCGGAGTAAGCACGATTAGTGCTGAAGAGACAACATGGGAGAGGCGGGGCGGATGGGTCTTGAGAAGGGCGAAAGGAGGATATGGCAGGGATGGTGATGCTGATGGCGATGTTGATTCCATGGATGGACGTGGTGGCGGTGGTGACGTTGATGATCACAACGAAGAGGAACATGAATAGTCATGAGGAGTTCTAAGGAGGGTGGTGGGGGCAAGTGGGCGGCATGAGGATGATAATGATGAGGACTGGACGGGCGATGATGACGGGAATGATGGGGATGATCTTTTTTGATATGCTATTGTAGTGCTTGTGGGTTGTGGCGATGGTCACACTGGAAACTATAATCAGGATAAGGAGGAGCCAGGGTAAGCATGATTCGTTCTGAGTAGAGAGAGAGAGAGAGAGAGAGAGAGAGAGAAAGAGAGAGAGAGAGAGAGTGAGAGATTGAGAGAGAGAGAGGATGAGGTGAGAGGTGCGATTATGAGGGTGGTGATGATGATGCTGGTGATGATGGTGATGATGGTGGTGATGATGATGGTGATGATGATGATGGTGATGATGACGATGACGATGATTATGCTGATTGCCATGCTGATACTGATGATGATGATGTTGTTGCGATGCCGATGGTGATGCTGACGATGGCGATGCAACAACGCAAAACGAGGTGGTGTGCACGCACGTTTTTATCAACTGCACTGGGGGGGGGGGGAAATACGTCATGCCCCCTCGCCCCCACATGACGCCCGCCGTCGCCGAAAATGAAAAGCGCTCCAAATCAACCTCCCTCCAAGTTCATTATACATACATATATATGTGTTTACATATATATATATATATATATATAAATATATGTATTCATTGCGGGAAGTGCTCCGTTGGACGACAGCCGTTTGAAGATTTCCAATCTTGCCAAAATACTACTCGTAGGACGTCGTGCCAGAGCAGCATTCTTGGGACTTCAACACCGCAGAGGAGGAGGAGGAGGAGGAGGAGGAGGAAGGATGCAGAGTGTAATGATGCCGAAGAGGAGATGCTGGAGGAGGAGGAGGGGGGGAGGCTCGGGCAGGGACTTCAAGGGCGCAGCGCTCCATGCTCGCGCTCCCTTCCGCCGCCAGGAACGACGGCGACCTGAAGAAGCTGAAGGACTTCCTGCGGCACGAGGCGGAGAGCCTGAAGGACCCGCCTCCGCCTGCCCCCCCGTAGTGCTTCCGAAGGCCATTGCGCCGAATAGTACATTGTTCGGGGGCCCCCAAATGGGGTGGTGACCGCACCGTGCCGTGAGGCCGTTGGGATGCGGGGTCACCGCATGGTTTTGGGACTCGGGTCGTTCTCCGAGGACGTCTCGGGCGACAGGGGCCTCCAGGGTCCCAAGACCGTGAGGTGACGGACCGTGCGGTGAGGTCTTGGGGGAGTTCGAGGTCATCGCACGGTCTGTCACCGCACCGTTTCGGGACCCCCCAAATTGTGTCTGCGCAGTGTCTGCGCCTCTGTTGCTTATGGGGCAGGACGGAATCGGAAACGTGGCTTTGCAGTGGTCGATTGGATCGCTGCGACAGACCTCTCCTCGCTCCCCACTGCTCCCTTCCATTTACAGCCAAGGCCCGTCCCTGCCACTCCTGCTGACCCTTGCTGTCCCTTGCTGGTTCAGTCAGCACTGATCGTAATGATGACCGACTTCCCAAGGGTACCCCAGATTTCGTAATAAAGGGATGGGGGGTCTCATTTCGGGGGGGGTCTCTTCCAGGCTATCTTGGATGGCCTGGGGGGTCTGGGGACGGTGTTTGGGAGGGTTCTCCCACGGGGGGGGGGGTCTGAAATGGCTTGTCTTGGAGGGTCCAGACCCCCTCCCTTTTATGACGAAATCTGGAGTACCCTTGCATCCGTGCCTCTTCGGTCATCGTCGATGCATCCTCAGCCACTGTCGACGGCCAGCCCCTCTCGACAAGTTTCGGCACGGGCGTGCAGTTTTGACTGCAGCTGGGCCCCTAACTCACCACACGCCAAACCACCCCAAGCCAACCCGAAGGTTCAGATTTACCCTCGATTTCCAGTGGGGGGGGGGGGGCGGGAAACATCGAAAAAACACATGTGGAACCCTTACCCCCCCCAACCCGAAAGTCGGGTCTTCGGGTTGGGTTGGGGTGGTCTGGTCTGGTAGGTAGTCACTAACGTCACTGTCACAGTGAATGTGCAGGTTCCCTGGTAGGCGGGCGATCCTTCTGCTCCGCCGTGGCCGAAGGTCTTTCGCAGGGGGGCTCGGGCAGGGAGGGGGGGGGCGCGGAGGCGGGGTGGAGGAGGAACTGCCCCTGCCGCGGCCGCAGGCCCCTCGACGAGGAGGGGGAGCAGGAGGACAAGGGGTTGAAGGGCAAGGGGGGACGAGGGGGATGATGAGGAGGGTTAGGAATAATGGGGGAGGAGGAGGAGGAGGAGGAGAAGGAGGAAGGGAACGACGAAGTCGAGGGGCGGGGCCGGAGGAGCACCAGAAGGATGGTGAGGTGTGCGATGGCGAGGGTTGGAGGCGGCGGGGAGGGTTGGGGAGGATGCGCAAGAGGATCAGAGGCGACGATAGGGGCGAATAGCCCAGGGGAGAGCAATATATGTATCCAGGTGCGCCGATGATCTATGTCTTCGAAAATGCTTTTGGGCGAATGCGTGTAATGCCCGCCCCTGGGCTATTCGCCCCTATCGTCGCCGCCGAGAGGAGCGCCGAAGTTGAGGCCCAGTGCGATTCTCAGAGAGAAGGCCGCGAGCTGAACATGGCAGTGGCCAGCGAACAGCGGAGGAAGAGGACGAGGGGAGGCACAGATTTGGGGGGAGCTGAGGGGGCGAATCAGGAAGGTCTTCCACATGGGGCCTGACGGCGACTGCTGTCTGGGCGGAAGAGTGTGACCGTGCCCGGTAGGACGCATGAGGATGGGATGTTAATAGTCGCGATTCGTGGTGGGCGAGGGGACAATAGAGAAGATTACGATAAGGAGGACAAGGATGATGATGATGAGGAGGAGGAGGAGGAGGAGGACACGGAGGAGAAGACGGATGAGACGATGGGCAGCGGGTGGCAATTCACACACATTCATATTTATAAATAGTTGCATATCTGTATATATATATATATATATAGAGAGAGAGAGAGAGAGAGAGAGAGAGACACTTACACTTTAGGGCAAGGAATTCAGACTGTGAGTAAGTAAGGTTTTCGATGTCTTTCTGACTTATCCCAGAGGAGCATTCAGTTGTGATCGTGATCGTTTCGTGTTCCAATATATCAAGTTGTTTATGTTGCGCTTGGAGTCCAGAGACGAGGGAAGTCTTAGACTGCACTCTGAAGACGTCGCATGATGACATCGTTCTTGTCCTATCACCCTTCCGTGTAAGTCCGCGCCAGACCAACGCGCACCACATCGACCAGGCGCTGGACACGTCGCCGGGGATGCCAAGCAGATTGTGTTGGATGACTTCCTGGGGTCTGCTTCCGCAGCATCCGCGCGATTACCGGGCCCCTTCCGAGACGCTCGTCTCGCCCTGTGTTTGCGATGCTGGACTCCCCCCCCGACTTGCCATTGGCGTATCTCAGGCTCGCATGAAATGCCGCACATCCCAATGCAGCACCTAGTGTTATTGCTTTCTTTTGGTGGAGGCACCTCATCGTTACCGTTCGCTGTTCTGCGAACTACTTCACACAGTCCCACGTGCTGAGCCCCCAACGTCTCGTACCTCTAGCGCCGGGCCCACATGCAAGTGAGTGCAGGGCGGTTGTGCCGTGGACGCAGCATCAGCTTGGAATGCGAGAACGGACTCCACACGCTTGCTTCATGTCCAGAGGCACACCCAGGGCAGGAACTCCTCAGAAGCTGAGGCTTGCCTGGTTTGGCCCCCAGGTGCACCAGGGACCCCTTCGCGGAGTGTTTCCACTTGTCTCCTGATTGCGCTTTCAACTTTATCATGGTCTACCCTGCTAGGCATCCGCGCAGCGAGCAGATAACGAACACCTCCCGCCCCGCTCACCCCCGGAACCACTGCGCTTGGCGCAAGTATTTTGGTTCGTCGTTGCACCCAGCCTCCCCCAACGTGTCTCTCGTAGGCGCATGTTCTGTGGCGCCTCTTTGTGCTTGGGCCCGACGCGCCCAGCGGGCTCACAGACGCGAGCTCGACCTCGAGCGCTGCAGACGAGCAATGGTTCTGTGGTGCTCGGAAGCTCTGCGGTGCACGCATGCACGGCCGTGCTCACCAGCAGCGTTGCCTGCGCAGATGTGGTGGCTCGCGCCAGGATCGTGACGCTTTCAGAGCGTGAGATGCCCAATGGCAGTGTCGCGCTGATGATCATCATTGCAATTGCTTTCTCCAGGAATTTCGGGGCCGACCCGCGCTTGGGTGCAGCCGAGATGCCCTGAAGGTTATTTAGGCACTGCGGTTCCCTCCCTCTGCCCACCTCCCCTTCCAACCCACCTGTAACTAAGCTTCATACGTCCATCCTTCTGTCCACATACCTCCTACCTGATCCCTTGTAGTGCTCTTGCGTCAGTCTCAAGCTCTTTGTCCCTCTGCCTCACACACTTCGTCCTACTGTCTGCCACCTCCGGTTCTCCCCTGTCATTGGTGACGACGTGGTGGAAGGAGGGCGGAGACGGAGGATCTTGGAATGAGCGGGCAACGTTGTACAATTTTTGTAGTGCAGTTCGTTTGTCGAGATATCGAATCTCTCAACTGGTGGAAACATCCCAAACGCCGACCCGATCTCTGGTAGCACTCAACTGGATGCCGACACCGACGATGACGATGACACGGCATGACGAAGCTAGATGTCGACATCGACATTCATGCATGCATGTATGTATGTGGGTAGACAGGTAGATCTGAATTGATTTACGTATGCATGCGTGTATGTAAGTACGTCTATTTGTATGTATGCATGCATGCATGCATGATCTCCGCCTCCGTGCGTCCGCCGCCCCCGCCCGTCCACCTCCCGTCTCAAGCTACAGCAATAGTAGTAGTAGTAGTAGTAGTAGTAGTAGTAGTAGTAGTAGTAGTAGTAGTAGTAGTAGTAGTTGTAGTAGTAGTAGTAGTAGTAGTAGTAGTCGTAGTCTTGGTCGTAGTAGTAGTAGTAGTAGTAGTAGTAGTAGTAGTAGTAGTAGTAGTAGTCGTAGTAGTAGTAGTAGTAGTAGTAGTAGTAGTAGTAGTAGTGGTGGTAGTAGTTGTAGTAGTAGTAGAAGAAGTAGTAGTCGTGGTAGTCGCAGTTGCAGTAAACGTAGCAGTAGCAGTTGCAGTAGCAGTACTACTCAAGTTTTGCTAACACTGTAGCAGTACTGCGGTAGTAGTAGCAGCAGCAGCAGCAGCAGCAGCAGTAGTAGTAGTAGTAGTCGTACTCTGTTACTGTCTGTAGTGGACGTCCTGTAGTCCTGGTGTAGTGGTATCCCCAATCAATGCCTCACTGTATTACTTAAGTACCACAGTAGTGGTACTGGATTGCTACAGTCCTGTACTAGCAGTAACGCAGTATTCTATGGTATGCATACCATTGTATTGTACCAGCCGTTCTCTAGTGCTGATTGTCGTCGTAGCAGCAGTTCTGTATCATTTGAATAAGAGTAGTGCTCCACTGATTCAGAATTCTAGAACTGCCGTAGTCGTCTTGCAGTAATGAGATAGCAGCGCTGTAGTAGCCATGTAAATGTAGTCGTAGGAGTAGTCTTCTACTGCAGTATTTGAGTACAGTAGTTCTATCCTCGAGGTGCGGTGGTGTGTTCGTGGTATTGTCGGAAGGTTGTTGCACTACTGTAGTAGTGGAACTGTAGAAGCAGTTCTCTAGTACAGTTTTCGTGAGAGAAGTGCTTTCTCATTGCTTGCAGTGGGAGTACTACAGTACTGTAGTAGGAATGCTTCAACACCGTGGTGCCGCAGCACTGTTGTGGCATTATAACGCAGAAGTGCTGCAGTGGCAGCATTGTAACCGTCGTAGTTCAGCGTTGTAGCAAAAGTCCTGAAGCAGTTGTATGATAGCATTCTACGGATACCGTTGTGTTGCTAGCTGCAGTAAGCGCGAGGCTCCCAGATTGTAGTACTCAGGCACAGCAACCGTTCCCTAGCACCGCAGTGCCGTAATAGTACTGCATTCGTCGCACTGTACTGTAGTCGCAGTTGCACTTTGCTCGTGTCGTAGTCGCCGTAGTACTCTTGGTACAGTAGTTTACTTGTAGGTTTTATCGGTTCGATCCAATGTAATGGCGCAGTAGTAGTAGTAGTAGTAGTAGTAGTAGTAGTAGTAGTAGTAGCAGTAGCAGTATTAGTAGTCGTAGTAGTAGTAGTAGTAGTAGTAGTAGTAGTAGTAGTAGTAATAGTAGTAGTAGTAGTAGTAGTAGTAGTAGTAGTAGTAGTAGTACTCTTGTAGGTTTTATTGGTTGTATCCAATGTAATGGTGCAGTAGTAGTATTCGTCGTAGTAGTAGTAGTAGTAATATTAGTAATAGTAATAGTAATTTTTGTCGTCGTAGTAGTAGTAGTAGTAGTAGTAGTAGTAGTAGGAGTAGTAATAGTAGTAGTAGTCGTAGTAGTAGTTGTAGAAGTAGTAGTAGTAGTAGTAGTAGTAGTAGTAGTAGTAGTAGTAGTACTAGTAGTAGTAGTAGTCGTAGTGGTAGTAGTAGTAGTAGTAGTAGTAGTAGTAGTAGTAGTAGTAGTAGTATAGTAGTATAGCGGTAGTATGGGTAGTAGTAGTAGTCGTAACAGTAGTAGTAGTCGTAGTAGAAGTAGATGTACATGTATACTCGTAGCCGAGTATTGCAGTAGTTGTAGATGTGTATTAGCGGCGTAGCTGACTTTCCAATTTTTCAACGATCGTACTTTATCATTGGTTGCTGTAGTACGCAGCGGGACAGTAGCAGTACTAGTAATGGTGAATTGTGGCATTGTAGTAGCAGTCGTAGTCGTAGTACCCTCGTACTGGCTGTAGCAGTGGCACTCTAGCACGGCAGTGGTGCATCAGCGGGCGTATTGCCTGTGTTCTTTAGAAAGCGCTCCTCTGTAGCAGCTTATTATTGCCACGACTACCATAGTATCTCACTTCCTCTACAGTACTATTGCTATATCAGTAGAGTTCGGCTGTACGACTACTGTACTCGAAGGTTACAGTAGTGGATCCCATCTACTGCACTACGACAGCGCAACTTCTACAGTAAGCAGTGTAATCTAACATTTACTACAGTAGCTGAGAATTACTACTTCTACTAAAGGAAAATGTTCGCGCTTCTACGTCATTAGGAGAAGACTACTGCGGCAGTGCTAGAATGCTGTATTCTTATTCGTAGTAGTATGTGTAGTAGTAGTAGTAGTAGTAGTAGTAGTAGTAGTAGTAGGAGTAGTAGTAGTAGTAGTAGTAGTCGTAGTAGTAGTAGTAGTGGTGGTAGTAGTAGTAGTAGTAGTGGTAATAGTAGTGTTAGTAGTAGTCGTACTACTAGTAGTCTTAGTAGTAGTAGTCGTAGTAGTAGTAGTAGTAGTAGTAGTAGTAGTAATCGTAGTAGTAGTAGTAGTAGTAATTAGTAGTAGTAGTAGTAGTAGTAGTAGTAGTAGTAGTAGTAGTAGTAAGTAGTAGTAGTAAGTAGTAGTAGTAGTAGTAGTAGTAGTAGTAGTAGTAGTAGTAGTAGTAGTAGTAGTAGTAGTAGTAGTAGTTGAAGTAGTAGTAGTAGTAGTAGTAGTAGTAGTAGTAGTAGTAGTAGTAGTAGTAGTAATACTGATAGTAGTAATCGTCATAGTAGTAGTCGTAGTAGTAGTAGTAGTAGTAGTAGTAGTAGTAGTAGTAGTAGTAGTAGTAGCATTAGTAGAACATCACGAACCTGAAGCAATTCTGCAGTTTTCGTTTTCACGGCCTACTACTTATATTACTGCTCCTGCAGCTACCACTACTCCTGTTATCACGACAGTCAGCACAGGCGAACTGCCACCAGCAAGTCACGAATATTTTAATCACGTACTACTGCAATACTGTTCGCACAGGTATGTATCAATGCAGTGCTATTTCTTCAGTACGGAGGTGTTCGAGTAGGATAGTATCTGGAGACCGCTACAACAGGACTACAATATTTTCAGAACAGGCAGCGCTAGCGTATTCTTAGTATTCCTGCCACTGCGACTACTACTCGTGCTGCTGCTGCTGCTCCGGAGATTGATCTGTGCATCGAGGTGAGGATCCCCGCGCCAAAAACACACGCCACGAACATTGCAAATTCCCCCCCCCAAGAAAGAAGAGAAAACACATTGACATTAGCAGGGGGGAACCGGCCAGCGCCACTATACATGTGTACACATATATGTGTGTGTATATACATATAACGGCGCACGGGGTCCGGGGGCCCGGGGCCGGGACCCCGACCACAATTGTGGGCCCGGGGGGCCCGGAGGCTCGTCGGGGCTTGCCGGAGGCCTCCCCGGTCAGACAAGACGGCCCCAGGAGCGCCCAAGACGGCCCAAGAAACTTCCAAGAGGCCTCCAAGAGGGCTCCGAGATGCTGAAAGATGGCCTCCAGACGTCCAAGGACGCCCCCAAGAGGCCCCAAGAAGCCTCCAACATGCGTCCCAAGAGGGCCCCTAGACGCAAACATTGGCCTATTCCCTTCGTAAAACGTACGTTTTCAACAAAATTGTCTTTTGGGCTTTCCGACGTTACAGGACGGCCCAAGAGGCTCCCAAGACCGCCCCAAGACGGCCCAAGAAGCTTCCAAGAGGGCCCCAGGACAGCCCAGGAGGGCCCCAAGACGGCCCAAGAGGCGCCCAAGATGGCCCAAGAGGGCCCCAAGACGGGCCCAAGAGGGGGCCCAGAGGGGGACCACGAACCGCAAGCTCGAGCCTTCCGCCCCAAGAGGCCGCCAGGAGGCCCCAAGGAGGCCCCTCAAGAGGCCCCAGGAGACCCCCAAGAGGCCCAAAGGAGGCCCCGAGAAGCCCCAAATCGGCCCCCAAAATGCTTCGAACCTGCTTCCAGGAGGCCCCCGACAGGTTCAGAGGCTCCCGAGAAGCTACGTCAAACTCCCAGCGAGAATGATCCTAGCTAGAACCTAAGCGCGCGCGAAGCGCGCGCGTGGTTCTAGTATATATATATATATGTGTGTGTACGCACATACATATACAACTGCTTTCGGCCCATCCCGTCACCGTGTCTGCGTTGTGGGTCAGAGGCCTCTTGTATGTTTGCTTGGGTCTCTTGGGAAGCTTCTGGGGAGTCTCTTGCGGACAGTTTTGAAGCCTTGTGGGGCCTTATTGGGGGCCGTTTGGGTCCTTTTGGGGTCTCTTGGGATCTTTTTAGGGGCCTCCTGGAGATCTCGGGGGCCCCTTTGGGGCGGATGGCTCGAAATCTCAGCTCGAGTTTCTCATCTCGGGTCCATCTTAGGGCCCTCTTGAGGCCCTCTTGAGTTGTCTTGGGCGCCTCTTGGCCCTCTTGAGTCGTCTTGGAAACCTCTTGGGCTGTCTTGGGGCGATGTTGGGGGTTTCCGGGCCGTCTTGGATGCTGTGAGCGTCCAAGAAGCGAATATATTTGACATGTGTGCTTTTCTTTTTGGGAATGGTAGATGTTTGCCTTTTGGGGTGTTTTCGGGGCGCCCTTGATGCGTCTTGTTGGCCTCTTTTGCCGTTTTGCGGCCACAGCTGGCCATCTTGAAGCTGACTGTGGCCATATTGGGAAGGCCTTGCGGCTGGTGCCGCCGACCCAGAGACGACGACGACGACGACGACGACGACGACGACGACGACGACGACGACGACGACGACGACGACGGCAGCGTCGGCGTCGGCGACGACGACGCTGACGTGGGGCAGAGTCATCAGGGATGCTTCGGGGGCCTAGTCGGGGCGCGCTCGTAGGCCTCTGGCGGGCAGTTGTGGGGCCTCGTGGGAGCATCATGGGGGCCTCTTGGGAGCCGCTTCGGGGTATCTTCGGGCTTCCTGGGAGCCTCTTGGGGGCCTGTTGGGGCCTCCTGGGAGCTTCTCGGGGCCGAGGGCTAGAAACGTTTGTTCGGGCTCCCGTGTGGGGACCCTCTTGGGGCCGTTTTGGCGGCTTCTGGCCGTCTGGGAGGCCTGTGGGGCCGTTTTGGGGGTCCTCTTGGGTTGTTATTGTGCTGTCTTGGGGACCTCTTGGGGGCCTCTTGTGCCGATCTTGGTGGTACCTTAGGGCGTCGTGGGGCATCGGGGAGCCGACAAGGCGAGGACGCCAATACCTCGCAAACACCTAAATGTTGCCGGTTGGGGCCCTCTTGGCGTGCTCTTGGAGGCCTCTTCGAGCGTCTTGGTAGCCGCTTGGGTTGCGATGGTGCCATATTTGGCGTCTTGGGCCGATGGCTCATCGATTCGGGGCCCTATGGGACCGTCTTTGGGGCCTATGGGCTGCCCTCCCCAGGGGAAAGATGGTACTCTGACCTGGGATCCCCTCCCCTCCACCCCCCGTGGGACCCCCGCCCCAAAGGGAAGGGGCTTCCCTTCGAGTCAACCACGACATTGCTCAACTTCAGTTTGGTTTCGTCTTTGCTGGCGTGCTTGAATGTCGGTTCGGTTTCGCTCTGGCTGGCGCGCTGGAGGAGGACGACAGCGTTTTTTTCCACACGCCGAAGGGTCGCGATATATGTATAGTGTGTGCATGTACATGTGTATATTTGAGACTCGGTATATATATATACACATATGTATATGTGTATGTGTATGTATATGTACATGTGTATATACACTTATATACATATATATATATGTGTGGGCCGAATTAATGGAAAGGAAGCATGCTGTCATTTTTTTCAGATGTCTAACATATGTTTCAAACATGTTTAAAATGTGTAGCCCAAACTACCTGAAACATGTTTAGAACATGTTTTGAGTGTCCATTGCCACGGCATTCCACAAACATATACCATACGTGGTGTGCTCTATATGGTCTGGGCTGTGTGACGCATTCGCTGCAGTGCACTATACGCGGTGTGCGCTGCGCGGTGTAAGCCATGCTCTGCAAGCGATCCTTCCGGCGCGAGGGGGGTCACGAGGGGCGCCCCTCGAGGCGCCCGCGATCGGGCACCGAGCGGGCACCGGGCGACACCCCGGCACACCCACCCAGAGCGCCTCACAAATGCTACACCGCTTGGCATCGCTCGGACTTGTGCATCTTTTCTCGGCGAGAACCATCGAGGACCATCCTGGACCATCGAGCAAGAAAAGCACGCATGAAACCGACAAATGCACGGGAAATGGACGTCCGAGCGACGGCAAGACCGAGATTGCACCTATCTGGGGTGCAGAACATACATTTCGGCAGGGCAGTTGTACCGCGTCTTCTGCACCACAGACGTTCACCACATCGGCAGCACGACACAGACTTCACCACAGAGATCGCACCGCCGTATATTGCATCAGACAGGAGACGGTGAGATGGCCCAAGGGACCACCAGCAGTAGGCGACGCGCAGAGGGGGGCAGGGAGAGGGGGGAAGGCTTCTTAGAAGCACGCTTCCTTCTTAGAAGGCGCGGGCCTTGTCTGAAAATGGAATGCCCGAGTTTTCTAAGAAGCAGCAGCCTCCTTCTAATAAGCCTACCCCATGCGCGCGCCGCCAAAGCAGTCCCCTGAGAGACATCACCTCTTGCTTGCCTCGTAGGGGGCTGCTGGTTGTCTCGGGGGCAATCTCTGTGTGGAGGGCGAGAGCTGTCAGTTTGGGGTCCTCTCTTTTAGGTGATGGGCAAACTTTCCACCACCACTACCATATGTAGGATGGGGTAGAAGGGAGCATGAGGAGGTCGTCTTCCTCCTCCTCCTCCTCCTCCTCCTCGTCCTCCTCCTCCTCCCCCACTCCTACTTCTGGTAGTGGTGGTGGAAAATAGGCCTATCATTGGGCCCTTCCTGGTGCCGTCGTGGGGCACTCTTGTGCCCTCGTGAGGCTTTTGGACGCTCTGGAGACAGAACCTTTTTACATTTGAGTGCTATCAGGCCTAAGACCGATGCTTTTGTCTTATTGCACCGACCCCCAGGGCCTCCAAGGCAGCCCAAGAAGCCTCAGAGATCGCTCCCGCATGGACCCCTGCAGGGGTCCATGCTGGAGCGATCTCAGAGGCTCCAGCAAGGAGTTGATTCCAGGGCCCTGGAATCAACTCAGGGTACATGGTAGGTTGAGGCCTCCAGCCACGCTCCCGAGGCCTGTGATTAGGGAAGCCTCGCAGGGAACCCCGAGAGCGCCCGGGAGGGCCTGGAAGATGCTTCAGTTTGGGGTCTGGGCCCCAAAGGGAATCTCTACGATATTTTACCTATACGACCACCCTTCGGGTGATCGGAGGTGAGGGGGTGAGATCGAAGTGGAGAGCCCCCCTACCGGGAAATCGGTTTCGGTTTCGTACTCGTGAGTGCCGTGCGTGCGGGCGAGGCGAAGCTGCGTGGGCGGGCGAGAGGAGAGTCTCCTGTGGCTAAGTCCCGAGGCCTGCAGGGAAGCCCCGCAGGGACCCTCGAGAGCGAAGATACTTCAGTTTGGGGTCTGGGCCCCCAAGGGTCTGCACGCACGAAATGGGTACTGAAAGAATGGGTACAATGCCCAACAGCGGACCCTGTTCATTTCGAAAAGGGCTCGCTGTCCACGCCGCCGCAGCCTGTGTCCATTCGAGACAGGAGGCCGCCTGCCCAACAGCGGCCGCTGCTGGTTTGGGACAACATTTGCTGTTGGGCATTGTACCCATTTTTTCGGTACCCATTTCGGGCGCCCAAAAAGGGAATCTCTACGATATTTGTCCTGTACGACCACCCTTCGGGTGATAAGGAGGTTGTGGGGGGGCGCAGAGGGGGGGGAACCAACATCTGACTCAATCGATCTCACTATCGATCTCACTCAACGGGTTACCATGGGACAACACATCGATCTCACTATCGATCTCACTATCGATCTCACTCAACGGGACACCACGGGACACCACAGGACACCACGGGACACCGCGGCACACCTCTCGATATCAGTATCGGTCTCACTATCGATCTCACTATCGATCTCACTATTGATCTCACTCAGCGGGACACCACGGGACACCACATCGATCTCACTATCGATCTCACTTTCAGGGACACCACGGAACACCACGGGACTCCTCGGGGCACCACGTCGATCTCAGTATCGGTCTTCTTATCGATCTCACTCAATGAGACACCACGGGACACCACGGGACACCACGGGAGACTTGTCGATCTCACAATCGATCTCAGTATCGATTTCTCTTTTTGGGACACCACGGAACACCACGGGACACTTCGGGGCACCACATCGATCTCAGTATCGATATCACTATCGGTCTCACTATCGATCTCACTCAACGGGACACCACGGGACACCACGGGAAACCACGGGGCCACCGCCAGACAGAGGAGAATCATTTGTCTTTGACTTCCCCCTAGCTGTGGGGGGTTCATTCCTCTCGCGCGCCCACGCAGCTTCGCCTCGCCCGCACGCACGACACGAGCGAAACGAAACGATTTCCCGGTTGGGGTCTCCGTTCCACTGCGATCTCACCCCTCAACCTCCGATATTACAGCCAAGGCGCTGAAACGAGGAGACGTTTCGGGTTCGGACGGGGCTCGCTGTTCCCTAGTTCCTTACATGATTGTTCCTCCAGCGCTCCTCGTGCACCCAGGCGCCGGGCTCCGTTCCTGGCTGCAGCGTTCCTTGTGGTGGCAGCTTGAGCGCACTGGTGCTGGAAAGGACCTGTGGCCATACCACTGGGTGCCTGCGCCTCGGCGACTGGCTCTATCACAGTAGCAGTGGTTGCACGACCAGCAGCATCGGCATCAACAGTACCAGCAGCGTCAGCTGCAGCAGTCGCAGCAACAGAGATCGGCGGCGTTATTCGAGCCCCCTATCACCAGGGTTCGGAGATCGTCGACCACGTGGCGAAATCCGAACCCTACCCCCGCCCGCCATCGTGTCGGGATCGACGCTTGGTGGGGGTTGGGTTCGGATGTCCCCACCTGAGCATGGCAGCGACGTTGCCGGCCCCACTGGCAGCAATCTTAGCAGCAACAGTGGTGTCAGCAGCCGTCGCAGCAACAGCCGCAACCGACCGTTGCCCAGGCTGGACCCCGCGTCGCACACCCTGGGCATTGCCTTCTTGCTTGCGGCGCAGCTCGGCGCGGCCGTCTTCGCGGACAAGGCGGGATGCCCTCATCTCCGCTGTTTGCCGCCTCGCCCTCCGTCCCCCCCGCCTCATCCTCGGGGGCAGCCTCAGGGGGGACAAGCTCAGGGGGCAGATGCCGCGACCCCCTATCGTCCAATGATCACAGATAGGGCGTCGCATAGCCCCACCCCGCCCAGGAGCGTGCGGACTCGCTATCGGAGGCCTATCGGGGACCTATCGGCGGTGTATCGCCGATTCCATGTCGTTGATTCCAGCCCGAGCTCATCCCCCCTATCGTTGCCTCTCACTTCCGCCCCCTCCCATCTCCGCGCGGCAAGTTGCTGAAGATAGGAGTGGATTAAGGAGCATGTGAGGAGGAGGGGGTGAGCAGATGAGGGGGGAGGAGCAGGAAGAGGAATCTGAGGGTGGAGGCAGGGGGGAAACGATGATACTGTGAGTGCAGAGTGCAGACCAAGACGACTGAGTGAAATGCGGAGGACGAGCAGTATAAGATGGTGGATCATCAGGATTAGCAGGATGAGTGAGAGCAGGACACGCAATGATTATAAGTACATGGCCAGGACCATGACATTCTAGACGCTTCGCGTCGCCCCATCAACACATCTAACGATGTCGTCCAGGCAAGGTGCCCTGTGAGCATGTTGATGATGGTGATGATGAGGGTGATGATGATGGTGATGCTGATGTTGATGGTGATGGTGATGGTGATGGTGATGGAGATGGTGATGGTGATGATGATGGTGATGATGATGGTGATGGTGATGTTGATGGTGATGGTGCTGGTGCTGGTGATGGTGATGGTGATGGTGATAGTGATGATGATGATGCTGTTGATGATGCTGATGATGATGATGATGATGATGCTGATGCTGATGCTGATGCTGATGCTGACGATGATGATGATGATGATGATGATGATGATGATGATGATGATGATGATGATGCTGATGATGATGATGATGATGATGATGATGATGATGATGATGATGATGATGATGAGGAGGAGGAGGAGGAGGAGGAGGAGGAGGAGGAGGAGGAGGAGGAGGAGGAGAAAGGCCAGAGGCCTCTTGCACGCCTCTTGCAGTCTCCTCGGGGCATGGGTGCCTCTTCGGAGTCTCTCTCGGCCTCTTGGATGCCTCTTGGATGTCTCTTGAGAGCTTCTTGGGGCGCATCGGGGCCCCCTTGGCGGTCCCGGGGGCTTCCTGGAGCATCCTGGGGGAGCTCCGGGGGCGCCTCTTGGTGCCTCGTGGTGCCCCCTGTGGGGGGTGCCATTTGGGGGGTCTCTCTTGGGGCCTCTTGGGCGCCTCGTGGAGCCCTTTTCGGGGCACCCTTGGGAGCCCTGGGGGGGGCGGCGAGATCCGCTGGCGCCTTGGCAGCCTCGGCCGCGCCGGCCCGGGGTGGCCCACGGGCGGTGCGCGCACGGGGACGGGGCGCCTTCGCGGCCCGAGGGCCGGGCCCCGCCGCCGCGGCATGACGGTAAGAGAGGCCTCCATATCGTCGGGGGCGGCAGAGAGGGGGGTGACGACTGAGGGGGGGGGGGATCTCACGGCGGGGGCCACGATATCTCCCCAGATCTCATGGCGCCTCCTCTTGTTCCATTGCGTCCCAGGCCCCCCCGCCGGGCCGCGCACATGCCGCCGGTCATGATTTGCACCCCCCCCCTCTTGGACACCCCCCTCTTGGCCGCTCCCGATCTAGGATTAAGTCGGGCCTGTCCCCCTACAGGGGGATCTTCGACGACAAATGAAAGATACCCCAAAACTAGTCCAAACATAGTCCCCCAAAAAAGTCTGTTTTTTTTGTTTTTTATTTGGTTGTACTTTTGGACCTTTTTGGTGTATTTTCGGGGTATGTTTTTCACTTTTCGTGGAAAATCCCCCTGTAGGGGGACACGCCCGACATAACTATAGCACCCTCATCGACCCCCCCAACATCTCTTTGGCTGCAATCTCAGGGTTCCCCTTCCCGCCCCCCAGAGACCTCCTCCTCGCCCTCCCGTGTTCCCGTCGCCTCCTTCTTCCATCCCTCCGCTGCCTTCCTCGCTTCCCCCTCCGCGCCGCCCGCGCCTCCCGTGTTTGCCCGTACGCGGATTTGCGGGTCTTGCATTCGGTGTCGTTCTCCTCCTTCCTTGTTCCAATCTTATTCCTTCTAACTAACTTCTCCCCGTCGCACCCCAAGGCCAGTTTTTAGGGCGGACTGGGCGTTCCGCCTGAGACTCCCTCACCATTCATGACTCTGAAGCTTGAAGCATGTCAACCGTTTCACAGATGGAGGGCGGGTGGTTTTCAAAATGTGGCTCTCGCTCCAGCGCCGCGCACATTCGTGTTTAAACATTGCAAGAGCTTCACGCCTAAGAGCGACCCGTTTTCAACATGTGGCCCCTCGCTCAAGGTCGCGCAAATTGTTGTCCCGAATTTGCAAGAGTTTCATGGATTGAGGGCGCTGCGTTTTCAAAATGTGGTTCTCGCTTTAGCGCCGCGCGCATTGGTTTGAAATGGTGTTCTCGCCTTAGCGCCGCGCATATTCGTTTCTGCATGCTGCAAGAGTTTCACGGATTTCCATGATGTGCGTGCCAGAACTGGTGTGGAAGGGTTCAGGATTATGAGGGCGCAAGAGTGACATTGCTTCGCGGTGTTGAAGTCCCAGGCATGGCGTTCTGGCACGGTTCAGGAATGTCGGGACGCAGCACTCAAGTTGACCCGCGGCGTTGGAATCCCGAGAACATTGTTTTGGCATGCGTCAGGGTCTTCAAACGGTTGTTTTCCAACGGGGCAGTTCCTTCAGTGGAAAGGACCCGTTGAGAGAGGGCTTATTCCAACATCGTTGATGATTATTGGATTTACATGGGTCCTCCTCCTCATCATCATCATTCTCGTCCTTCTCCTCGTAGAATCCTACTGGGAGTTGGGCTCCGCTATAGTCCGAGCACCCCTCAGCCGATGCCTCCGAAAGCGAGGAGGAGGAGGAGGAGGAGGAGGAGGAGGGAGAGGAGGAGGAGGATGAGGGGAGGATGAGGAGGAGAGAGGAGGAGGAGGAGGAGGAGGAGGAGGAGGATGGCGAGGAGGAGGAGGAGGAGGAGGAGGAGGAGGAGGAGGAGGAGGAGGAGGAGGAGGAGAGGAATCCCCTCGCCTCCCCCTCGGGGCGGAGGCGCTCGCAGCGGGGCGGACGCCGCGAGGGCAGCAGCCCCTCGACGAAGGGCCGAGCCGCGGAGTCCTCGCTGCTCTCCCTCGCGCTCGCCCCTCCCTGCCCTCCGCCCCCCCCCCCCCCCCCCCCCCCCCCGGCGCCGCTGCCGGCAGGCACGATCTCGGTTTCAAGCAGTGGCGAAGCGTCCTGGCTCGCCTACAGCCTTACCAAGCAATGTTCTAAGAACCTCTTGTGGTCTCCACGAAGTGTCTGTCTTGTTGAATTTCATCAGTTTTATGCAGAACATTTTTTTGTTCTTAGAACAGCTTTGGGTTCTAAGAACATTTCGTGGTAGGACTGTAGGAATGCCAGGACGGTCGGTCATTGCTCAATGGTTGATGGTGACGTCGCTGGTGACGTCTTTGCGTGTCTCTGCTTCCGTTTTCAACTATCTGGTTTTCGGTCGACCACGGCGGGGAGAAAGAGCGGCGGCCCAAAGCAGAACACGACGGCAGTGCGAAATGGTACCGAACCCATCACATCGCGAACGAGAATTCTCAAACGGACAAACAACGGATCCCCAGACGGCAAACACAAACGTCGATGCCGAAAACAGATTAACCGCCCCCCCAGCTTTCTGAGCATAATCTCAGGGCACGATTTAGTGGTGAGTTGTCGGTGGTCCGAGAACGCCGCCATCTCGCCGTGCCGCCATGCCCTCATGCCCGGCGCGTCACGCGCGGCTCCAGCGCTCCCCTCGTCTCCTCTTCCCTCCCCCTTCCGTCCGCAGCGCAAGACCTTGGTGTACGTTGGCAACTTCCTCAAGGCCGCCGCGGCCCCCGCCCGGGCGCTGGCCGCGCCGCCGTTGGCTCAACAGTTCCCCCTCCTCCTCCTCCTCCTTCGCCGCGTCGCGCGTGCGGGCAAACGTCAGGGCTCCGCTGAGAAGCGAGTGGCTGTGCGGACGGGTGCGTCGTCGATCTCGGGCGGAGGTCCGAGGCCTGTCTGCCCGTTCCTTCGAGTCGCCTCCCCTCGCCTCCCTCTCCTCGCGTAGTCATCCCTCGTATCTCTGGTGCCCCTCTCTTCGTCCTGCTCCTTGAGCTCCTCGTCGTCGCCTGTGCCCTCTTCACCCCAGACGTCGTCGGAAGGCCCCTGGTTATGCAGCATGACGGTGTGCTGACTCTCTGGCCTAGGACAGGAGAGCGCATGCACCATGCCCTGATTAGATCCACGGTACCACTAGGCCATGGTGAGGGCAAAAGCGCAGGCGAGGTGCGGAAGGTCATGAGTGAAGTTGGCTTATATGGCGAAGATGGTGGACACGCGCCTGGATGTAGCAGGTTGCGTGGGCGCGGCGGACGGGGCGATCACGCAAAGGAAATTTGGCGACCGTGGGGAAATTGGATGGCGCACTGGAGCACTCAAGTGGACGTGGGGAAGATCAGATTGTCACGGGGGGGATGGGAAAGACATGGGGAAGTCCAGAAAGTTACGGGGAAGCTGGGAATGACATGGAGGAGTTCAAAAAGGCACGGGTAAGTTGAGAATGACATGGAGGAGTTCAAAAGGGCATAGGGGAGGTAGACGGGATTTTGTAGAAGGATTCTGCCTCTCGGGGGCCTCCTTCGGATGGAGTTGCCTTGGAGCGGTCGTTGGACCTTTCGGAGGCACCAGGAAGCTATCTTGAACCATTTTCGGCTACTTTGAGCAATCATGGAGGCCATCTTGGAGCCTCGGGGGATCTCTTGGAGCCATCTCGGGCTGGCCTGGACCTTGGACCATCCCACCGCTCGCGGCCCCCCCAACGAGACCCAAGGGTTTCCTGAGGAAGCGCGCAAAACTACTTCCGCCCAGAGGGCCGGTCGGAGTTCTTGATCGGGGGCCCTGAGCCCCCCAGCAGCGGTACTTGGAGGGGACCTTTGAGCCCCCCAGCCTCAGCCATGGAGAGGGTCCGGAGCCCTTCGACCTCGGCACCGAGGGAGCGGGGATCCCTCCAGAGAGAGCCCAGCCTCAGCCGGAGGGGTCCTGGAGCTCCCCAGCCACAGGCGGCGTGGGGCCCTCGGCCCCCAGGCCTGCGCCGGGCGGGCCCCCGTGCCTTGTTCGGGGAAACGTAAGACTCGAGTAAGCCGGAACTCGGGTTTGCCGACTTTTTTACCTAACAGCGAAGACTGATAGGTTTCTAGTGGTGTCAAAAGAGAGCAGCAGATGACTCCACAGGGGGGTCCGGGCGGGACCCGGGGCGGCTGCCGTCGAAGCCCAAATCGCCTGGGACATCCTCGCAAAATCGCTCTTGGCGCTGCTAGAACTCCATTCCCGGCGTACATTTTGGATGCCCGGAGCCAACTGTAGGCCACTTCGTGGTCTTCGAGTTCCCAGAACTCCATTCCCAGCGCACATTTTGGATGCCCGGAGCCAACAGTACGCCAATTCGTGGTCTTCGAGTACCCAGAACTCCATTCCCGGGCCACATTTTGAATGCCTGGAGCCAACTGTAGGCCACTTCGTGGTCTTCGAGTTCCCAGCACTCCATTCCCGGGCCACATTTTGAATGTCCGGAGCCAACTGTAGGCCACTTCGTGCTCTTCGAGTGCCCAGAACTCCATTCCCGGGCCACATATTGAATGCCCGGAGCCAACTGTAGGCCTCTTCGTGCTCTTCGAGTGCCCAGAACTCCATTCCCGGGCCACATTTTGAATGCCCGGAGCCAATTGTAGGCCACTTCGTGCTCTTCGAGTTCCCAGACATTCCCGGGCCACATTTTGATGCTGATGCAGAGGCTGAGAATGGTGATGCTGATGCTGAGGCTGAGGCTGAGGCAGGCAGGCTGAGGCTGATGAGACTGAGGCAGGCTGAGGCTGAGGCCGAGGCTGAAGGCAGGCTGAGGCAGACGCTGAGGCAGGCTGAGGCTGAGGTAGGCTGAGGCTGAGGCTGAGGCTGAGGCAGGCTGATGCTGAGGCAGGCTGAGGCTGAGGCCGAGGCTGAAGGCAGACTGAGGCTGAGGCAGGCTGAGGCAGACGCTGAGGCAGGCTGATGCTGAGGCAGGCTGAGGCTGAGGCTGAGGCTGAGGCGGATGCAGGCTGATGCTGAGGCAGGCTGAGGCACAGAGGCTGAGGCTGAAGGCAGACTGAGGCTGAGGCTGAAGGCAGGCTGAGGCTGAGGCAGGCTGAGGCTGAGACTGAGGCAGGCTGATGCTGAGGCAGGCTGAGGCTGAGGCTGAGGCAGGCTGAGGCTGAGGCAGGCTGAGGCTGAGGCTGAGGGTGAGGCTGAGGCAGAGGCTGAGGCAGGCTGAGGCAGACGCTGAGGCAGGCTGATGCTGAGGCAGGGTGAGGCTGAGGCTGAGGCTGATGCAGGCTGAGGCTGAGGCAGGCTGAGGCTGAAGGCAGGCTGAGGCTGAGGCTGAAGCAGGCTGAGGCTGAGGCTGAGGCAGGCTGAGGCTGAGGCTGAGGCAGGCTGATACTGAGGCAGGCTGAGGCTGGGGCAGGCTGAGGCACAGAGGCTGAGGCTGAAGGCAGACTGAGGCTGAGGCTGAAGCAGGCTGAGGCTGAGGCTGAGGCAGGCTGAGGCAGACGCTGAGGCAGGCTGATGCTGAGGCAGGGTGAGGCTGTGACTGCGACTGCCGCTGCCACTGCGACTGTCATCGCGAATGCGACTGCGCAGCAGAACTCTACAACTGGATTCTCATCTGAATCTTAAGGGGAATGCTTCCATATATGCTTCTACGCATCGCTGTTAGGTTGCTTTGCCGGGATAATTTTGACGAGCGCGTCCTGGATTTTGACGGTCCCGTTTTCGTGGGATGTCCGCAGCAGGAGCCCGCGTCAAATTCCAGATTGGGTCTCGTCATTTTTATGATGGCCACGTCAACCCAACCCGAGTCCCCCGTACCCGAGTCTTACGTCTCCCCGACTTGTGAGCGGGGAGGGTCTGGAGCCCCTCGGCCAGAGGGGGGCCGGAGGGGGCCCAGAGAGCCCCCCGCCCGAGCCGGGCGGGGCCCGCGGAGCCAGCCCGGAGCCCTGCAGCCGTGGCCGGAGGGGGCCCAGATAGCCCCCAGCCTCCTCCTCCTCCTCCTCCTCCTCCTCCTCCTCCTCTTCCTCGTCCCCTCCCTCCTCCTTCTCCCTCTCCTCCTCCTCCTCCTCCTCCTCCTCCTCCTCCTCCTCCTCCTCCTCCTCCTCCTCCTCCTCCTCCTCCTCCTCCTCCTCCTCCTCCTCCTCCTCCTCCCCCTTCTCCTCCTCCTCCTCCTCCTCCTCCTCCTCCTCCTCAACGCAAGTGGCTAACCAGTCGAAGCCACTCTTCTTTTGCATGCCGTGTGGATATTTCGCCCAGCATAGGATCTTCAAGTTAGTTCAGCGCTGTCGGCAACCTCGCACTGGCGAGGAAAGGAGCAGCGCGGGAACGACGGCTCTCAGGAGATTGCGGCGAGGATTGTACCCAAAGAAAGGGCTGTCAGTCACATGTGCGGAGCGCGAAGCTCCATTCACCTTGCAAGAGGCTAATTCATGCGAGCAGGCGGTCAGGCCTGCGCGTATTCCAGCTCACGCCAGCTACATCGAAAGGCTGGCGGCTCTGCGAGCGCGTATTGCTGCGAAGGAAGCGGGCGCGGTGGAGCGGGGAGCGGGTGGGGGAGTAACGCGTCAGGCTGCGGCTGAGGCGAGGTCGTCTAGACTTGCCCCCGAGCCAAGTGGCGATGTTTTCGTCGCAGAGGATGAAGCTGCACGTTTTCGATGTGAGGGTGGAGACACGCCCCACGCGGCGGCGTCCGCTCTCGCCACGGATCCAAGGTCCAGGCTCGGTCGAGCGGACACCTCGCGAGGAGGGGAGGATAACGCTCCCCTGGTCGCAGGCACGGTCAAAGATGACCATGATTCGGGATCTTCGGACTGAAGCGAGTCGAGAGGCGGCTGGCCAAGGCCCCCTCCTCGTTTGGGAGGTGAGAGCTGTGGTTTTCTGCTTCTCACTGACGCTCAGTCTCGGTGGGCCGCTGTGCGGCCCCTTTGAAACTGGTTCGGTCAAGCGTGACCAAAGTATCCTCCTCCTCCTCCTCCTCCTCCTCCTCTTCCTCCTCCTCCTCCTCTCCTCCTCCTCCTCCTCCCCTCCTCCTCCTCCTCCCTCCTCCTCCTCTCCTCCTCCTCCTCCTCCTCCTCCTCCTTCTCCTCCTCCTCCTCCTCCTCCTCCTCCTCCTCCTCCTCTCCTCCTCCTCCTCCTCCTCCTCCTCCTCCTCCTCCTCCTCCTCCTCCTCCTCCTCCTCCCCCAGCCCGAGCCGAAGCCAGAGGGCCCCGAGCCGTGTGTGGGCCGAGGCCTCTCCCAGGTGCTGGCGCGTTGGGCGAGGCGAAGTGGGCGACGACCGATCTAGAGGTCGGCGGCGCGCCCAGGGGGCGAGCCTTCTGGAAAGTAGTCTGGGCCTGAGTGGGCCCTGGAAACGACGGGCCGTTTTTTTACCGGTTCCGTTTTGCCGTTTTTGTTGCCGGTTCCGACGCCGTTTTTGTTACCGGTTCCGTCGCCGTTCTTTGACCGGTTCCGGCTCTGGTTCCGATCCTGGAGCCGTTTTTTTGCCGTTTCCGGTCGCCGTTTTTTTGCCGTTTCCATTTTCAAGGGACATTTTTTTTGGAAACGGTGAAAAAACGGCCCTGCCGTTTCCGGGACCCACAACGGGCGAGCCTGCTGGAAAGTAGTATGGGCCTTCCTAACTTGCATTAAAAAAATCGGCGACAAGGACTATCCAGTAGCAGCTTGGAGGATCTCAGGCACAAGTAAACGCACGATGCCGACAACTGCACGGGGATGATGGCGGCGAAGCTTGTGGTATACTCTTCTTCGTTCGATGACCGGTTCGCCGCCGATCACGAGTAACGGACACATCTATCCATCTCCATGCCTTCGCAGCCTGGACACTGAGGCACGATCTCATGGATACGCGATCCCG
>CAUYUJ010011914.1:65000-87500 GCA_963575745.1 Prorocentrum cordatum | reverse complement strand
CGAGGACCATGGAGGAGCATCTTGACTTAGAGCGAAAAAAGCACGCACGAAATCAAAAAATACACGAGGAATGGACGTCCGAGCGATGGCAAGTCGAAGGTATCATCCGCTCCGGGGTGCGGGCCGGCGTAGCGTGCCCGCCCCTGCCTCTCTCGATCTCGTTTGTCGCAGTGGCTGTTGCTGTGTGCTTCTCTTCGTAGTATCTGTTTCGGCTGTGCTCTGACAGGCGTCAGCCGGTGTCAGTCGTTCAGGTTGGTCGGGAGCGGTTCCGGCTCGTGCGTGCCAGCTCACGCGATTCTCAGGAGGGAACAAAAACACACACAATTAATCGTCGATCCCTCAGAAAATATGGGAAAATACGGGAAGTGGTGGGGAAGACAAGAACCCAGAAAATATAGGAGAATATTGGACATCTTTTTATTTGTGTGTATTTATTTGTGTGTCCCAGGGCCCCTTTAGATGCGGCGGCGAGCACAGAGGGGGGCGCGTCAGCGACCTCTGGGCTCCTGAGAAGTTGTCTAAGCCTTCTCCGAAAGCAGAGGCGGCTTCTCAGAAGGCCAGAGGGAGGAGGGAGGAGGGAGGAAGGAGGAGGAGGACGAGGACGAGAGGGACGAGGACGAGGACGAGGACGAGGAGGAGGAGGGAGGAGGGAGGAGGGAGGACGAGGACGAGGACGAGGGAGAAGCCCCGCCGCCTTTGAGAAGGCCTGCCCCCCCTCTCACTCCCCCCCCAGGCTCGCCGCCGATTGATGCTCCCCGTGGTAGATGCCTGCTGCTCCGAAATGTATACATCGAATAGAATACATCGTGCCATCGATGTGACTCGGGTTCGATTCCCGGCTGATGCACACTTTTGCCAATGCACCTCTGACGTGCACGGCTTCTCTCTCTCTCTCTCTCTCTCCGAAATGTATCCAGGCGCATCACTCACCGCTTCCTGGTTGTTTGGCCGATTTGCGCGCAGCGCTGGATATCGTGATGCGTCGCGTAGTCGTGACGTCGGCGACACGAAATCCGAACTCCATTCTCGCCGATCAACTATTCAGGCAACTCGAAGGGCGGCGGAGTAGGGTTCGAGATTCTTCGAACACGTGGCGAAATCCGAACCCTACCCCACCTCCAATCGGTTTAGGAGAATCGACGGTTGGAGGGTGCAGGGTTCAGATGTCGCCGCGTATCTTTCCAACCAGCCCTGTCGGGACCGTTTCGGGACTGGAGTGCATCTTAGTTGTTTTGTCGTCTAGGGGCCGGTGTTCTAGGCTCTCTGGAGAGCTTCTGGTGGGCCCTGGGAGATCTGGAGGCCGTGTTCTGCCTGTCCTTTCGAAGTGGCTCGGCAGAACAATTGTTGGCCATGCGAGGGTCGTGGGTGCGGTCTGGCTCGGCGCCTTTGGCGCCTCTCGGGCCGTTCTGGGCTCGTCTTTCGGCCATTTTGGAGCGTCGTTGGGGCCCCGTGGGGCTCCTGGACGCCATCTCAATAGTAAGTTTAGGTCGGGCCTGTCCCCCTACAGGGGCATCTTGGGCGACAGAAAAGAGATACTCAAAACGTACCCCCCACATGGTCAAAAGCAGTCACACAATCGTCCCCAGACTACTGTTTGACTATTCCTGAATATTGCTCCTGTAGAGGGACAGGCCCGACTTAAGCGGAAAAGCATCGGAAAACAGTGCTGTTTTTAATACATGCTCCGCGTGCGGATCATGTATTAAACATGCAGGGAATTAGTATTGATAACAACGATGCATTCATGCATGAATTTACTCATACATTCATCATGTATTACAATCCTACGCCCTTTAAACATCCCATGTATTAAACATTGCCCTGTATCATATTTGTCTGCACGTCGTGCGTTTTTGCAGTGCTTTTGTGGCCTTCGACGGGCCTCCGTGCCTCCTCGGGCGCCTCGCGGGCGACTCGGAGTCTCCCCTGGGGAGCCTCGGCGGCATGTTCCAAGCAGTGGCGAAGCGTCCTGGCGTGCCTATCGGCCCACCAAGCAATGGTCTAAGAACCTCGTGTGGTTTCCACGAAATGTTCTTAGAACATTTCTTTTGGTGGAGTCTGTCTTGTTTGATCGCATCGGGTTCATTTTCTAAGAACCCTGTGTTTTGTTATCAGAATGTTTGGGGTTCTAAGAACATTACGTGGTAGGACTATAGGAATGCCGGGACGGCTGGTCCCTGCTCAAATATTGCATCGGAGTCTCTGACGTACTAGTGCTATGTGTGTGCGTCGCTCTCGAGGGGTCCGCGCGCTCGCCGAGACATCTTGCAGAATCTGCTCGGTGGCTGGTGCCTTCTGGCCATGCCGCTCGGGAATCGATCTGCTACAAGATGTTTCTGCTATCTACGTTGTGGTCGGACGACGCCTCCAGGGAGGACGCACGGGACCAGTACGTCCTTCCTGCGTCCCATGCACGCTGGCTGTTGAAAGCAGGTACTTTCGGATCCCCAGAGCCCGATGTGCTCTCGCCGCCTTCCTACTTCACACGTCGACAGGCTCTCCCCCTCTTCCCTCCTTTCTTGGGGGCGGGCGGAGACCCGACAACCCACTTCCGACGCCTTCCTGCTTCATAGGTCCACCCACTGCCTCTGACCGACGGGTGCTGCGCTCTCCAGGGCGCCGCAGGGCCGTCTCCGGCTGGACCCGGGGCAGCCTGCGGCCGTCCTGTGGCGGTCCGGGGGGGCCATCTGAGGGCCCGAGCTGGACGGCGTGTTTCTGGCGACTCTTTGGACAGCTGTGTTTCGCAGGCCTGAATGTTGACACCAACACCCATATCGGCGGTGTGCCTCCGCCGAGGGAAGAAGATCCCGATCTCGGTGATGGTGGTAATATTCTGGCGTCCAAGGCGACCGAAATATTGCCACCAACACCGAAATCTAGGATCATCTTCCCCCTGTGGAGGCAACCCCCCTGTGTTGGTGTTGGTGCCAATTTCTGGGCCTCCAATGTTCTTCGTTCCTGTCTCGTTTTGCCAGAGGATGCGGAACGAGTAGGGGGCCACATGCGAACCCTACCCCTACCCCCCGCGATTTCTGAGGGGGAGGGTGGGGTCCCCTCCGCTCGGGAGCTGCCGAACGGAGTGAACCCCGCCCTCCCCCTCAAGAATCGTGGGGGGTCGGGGTAGCCCCGGGGTAGCGTTCGCATGTGGCCCCCGAACGAGGACAGAGAACGAGGCACACCGAACCGCAGCACGGAGAGACGGAGCACGCGCTCCGGCTCGAGCCCCGTGGCTGCCCCCCTGGGGCCGCGCAGGCTCGCGCGGCGCTCCGCCGGGCGCGTGCGGGATCGCCGCGGGGGGGGAGGACCGGCGACGAAGCAGCGCCCGGACCCCTCAAGCAGTGGCGAAGCGTCCAGGCTCGCCTATAGCCCTACCAAACAATGTCCTGAGGACATTTCTGGCGGAGCCTGTCTTGTTTTGACACATGGGGTTCATGGTCTAAGAACATCGTTCTTGTTCTTAGAACATGTTTGGGTTCTAAGAACACCTCGTGGTAGGACTATAGGAATGCCGGGACGGTCGGTCCCTGCTCAAGTATTGGGTGTCGCTCGCAGGAGGAGGAGAAGGAGAAACCGAATCAGATTCGTAAGGCTGGTAAAATGATGCATCATGATAATCATCACAATCATCATATGACGGAAAGAATGGGTACATATAATCACCACACTCATCACAATCATCGCAGTCATCATGACCCCAGATCTGCACGAACGAAATGGGCACGGAAAGAATGGGTACAATGCCCAACAGCGGATCTTGTTCATTCTGAGCAGGACTCGCTGTCCACGCCGCCGCGGCCTGTGTCCATCCGAGACAGAGGGCCGCCCGCCCAACAGCGGCCGCCGTTGGTTTGGGACAACAGTTGTTGTTGGGCATTGCACCCATTCTTTCCGTGCCCATTTCAGGCGTCCAAAGCAGAGGTGTTGAGCCAGGTGTTGTGTATCGCTCGTCGGAGGAGGAGAAGGAGAAACCGAACCATACTCGTAAGGCTGGTAAAAAAGATGATGCATCATGTTAATCACAATCATCATACTAATCATCATCATAATGATTATTTGGCTGACGCCGCACCGCCGACCCCTTGGGGAAGAGTCGCTGTTTCTTCTTCTGGATGCTGCGCGACTTACGCTTGTATTTATATCTAGTGGCCTTCGGTCCATCCCGCCACCATGCCTTGGGTGTGGTTCAGAGGCTTCTTGGATGTGCGTTGGGATCTCGTGAGAAGCCCCTCGGGGGCCTGCCCGAGGCAGTTAGGAGGCCTCTGGGTGGCTTTTTGGGGGCCTCTTGGGGCCTCTTTTGGGCCTCTCGGGGATCTCTTGGGGGCCTCTTGGGCCCCCTTGGGGGCCTCTTGGGGCTTCCGGGGGCCACTTGGGGCGGAAAGCTCGCATTTTCGGTTCGTGGTTCCCTTCTTGGTCCCCTCTTGGGGCCCTCTTGGGACCCTCTTGGGCTGTCTTGCGGTCCTTTTGGGCCGTCTTCGGGCCCTCCTGGGGCGTCTTGGGGCCTTCTTGGGGGCCTCGTGGGCCGTGTGCTGGCGGTCGTGGGGGCCTCTTGGGCCGTCTTTGAGCGTCGGAAGCCGGAAAAGGCGAGAACGCAAAACATTTGAAAACAATTTACGCTACCGAGAAACCCCACATACTTATCATGTGTCTTCCGTGATGGTAGCTGACGTGGGACTTGCGAGCATGTTTCTCGTGGCCGTTGCTTCGCCGACATCGAAGGCACCCCCTGCGCACCCCCGATGGTCGAGAAAGTGCCACGCCTGCAACGCCTTGCGACCCTGAGACGGATAGGGACCACGGTGAGGGGCCACCCCCTGCGCACCCCCTTATGGTGTCGAGAAAGTGCCACGCCTGCAACGCCTCGCGACCCTGAGACGGATAGAGATCACGGTGAGGAACCACCCCCTGCGCACCCCCTTATGGTGCCGAGAAAGTGCAACGCCTGCCACGCCTTGCGACCCTGAGACGGATAGCGACCACGGTGAGGGACCACCCCCTGCGCATCCCCTAATGGTGCCGAGAAAGTGCAACGCCTGCCACGCCTTGCGACCCTGAGACGGATAGCGACCACGGTGAGGGACCAACCCCTGCGCTCCCCCTATGGTGCCGAGAAAGTGCCACGCCTGCCACGCCTTGCGACCCTGAAACGGATAGAGACCACGGTGGGGGGACCACTCCTTGCGCTCCCCCTATGGTGCCGAGAAAGTGCAACGCCTGCAACGCCTTGCGACCCTGAAACGGATAGAGACCACGGTGAGGAACCACCCCCTGCGCACCTCCTCTGGTGTCGAGACAGTGCCACGCCTGCCACGCCTTGCGAATCTTGCGCGCATGTGTTGTGTGGTATGCGCGTCATGTGTATGATGCGTGTGCGGCTATATTTGGACGTGTGTCTCACGTCGGCGCCCAGTATGTTGACGCGTGTCTCATGGATGTGCCATGCATGTGTTGCGCGTGGGTGAAGGGAGGAGGGAAGAGGAGTTGGAGGAGACGGGGGAATGGAAGAGGGAGGAGTAAGGGAGGAGACGTGGGTGCGACGTGGCAGGAAGTGCCACGCCTGTCACGCTTTGCGAGCCCGAAACGGATAGGGAGACCCCCCCCAGAAGTGCCACGCCTGCCACGCTTTGCGAGCCCGAAACGGACAGGGAGACCACCCCCAGCGCACCCCCTGTGGTGTCGAAGACGCGCTACGTCTGCCACGGCGGTTTTGTCAGTGCGAGCGAGACAGATAAGCAAAAGGGTGAGGAGGAGGAGGAGGAGGAGGAGGAGGAGGAGGAGGAGGAGCAGGAGGAGTAGAAACGCGGGTGCGACGCGGCAGGGAAGAAAGCCAGAACCCCACGAAACATGTGGGGAAGAAAATCACAGATTTGGCCCTCTTGGGGCCCTCTTGGGAGACCTCTTCGAAGCCTCTTGGGGCGTCTTGGAGGCATCTTGGGCCGTCTGGAGGCCATCTTGAGCGTTTTGGGACGGTGTTTCGGCGAATCGGGGCCCTCTTTGACCGTCTGGGAGGTCCCTTGGGGCCCTCGTGGCCCGTTTTAAGGCCCTCGATGCCCTCCTGGCAGAATTTCTGGAGCAAAGAACCCCCCCCCCGGCCGGCCCGGCTAGACCCCCCTCCCCCTAATCGACCGGATCGGGCTCCCAGGGGAGAGGTTTAGGGAGGGGGAAGCATCTCACACGCCGATGGAACCCCAAGGGGTCGGCGGATAAGACGAATACGAAAGATAGTAGTACGCGCTGGTCGTCGAAAGCAGGCATCTTCGGACCCCCAGATCCCATTATGTTTTCTTTCTGGCGCCTTCCTACTTTAAATTAAAGTGGGAAGGCGCCAGAAACCATTAATAATGGTGGAGCGTACAAGACCGTGCGGGCACCTCACTCGGAGCATCATCGTGATCAGAAGGCGAAAGCCCACCATGAATCAGGAGAGGAAAAACACACAGACAATTAATCGTCGATTCCCCAGAAAATATGGGAAAATATGGGAAGTGGGGGGGAAGACAAAAACCCAGAACATATGGGAAAAGATGGGGATTGTTTGTTATTTATGTGTCCCAGGGCCCCTTCACAGATGTCGCTCACAGTGCGCGGCCTCCCTCACGGGCTTAACTGTTGGCCCCCTCGTCGTTCAGGCCCGATTAGGCACAAGGCTGGGTCGGTGCCTGGCCACGTGCATGGACACATCGACGTATCACTAGGGGAACAAAAAGTGGCATAAACATAAAAACAACTCGGAAGTCCGCGCGGATTTCTCGGATCGGCGCTGGGCCCCCCTCCCTGACGCGCGGAGTTCGAAGATGAGCGCGTGAGCATCATGACCTCGCAGTAGCTTCCCTGCAGCCTTTCTTTCCTCAGAGGTGTGTGTGTGTGTATGTGCGTGCGTGCGTGCGTGCGTGCGTGCGTGCGTGCGTGCGTGCGTGCGTGTGTTTCACTTTATATCTCCTCCAGCGCCGTCTCCACATGTGGGGCGCGTGCTGCCTCCGCGCGCGATAGGGCCTTGCCCTGCCCAGGGCGGTGCCTGGCCATATGCATGGACAGAGTCATCTCGCCTGGTGCACACAGCAGGCGGGTGCACGTCCTCATGGAAATCCTGTGGCAACTTCGGACGGCTAAGGGCTGAGTGAGCTCCCCGCCTCGGTAGGCTCGTGTTGTTGCCGCGCCCCCTACCCACCCAGTAGACAGTTGAAACGGGGCAGGACTGGAGAAACACGCGGCGTGAAGCAATGTACGAGCAAATAACGTAAGGAAGCACTTCAGCACCACCCTTCACAGCCGTCAGTTCCAAGGGGCCTGGCAGATCTCCTGATTCGTCTCCCCTTTTGCCCACACTGCATCTCGCGAGGTGTCTCTCCTTCGTGCGCGCTGTGTCTTCGACAATGCGTCGGTCGGTTTCCTCTTGGTACTACAGCGTCGGTCAATTGTCTTGCCACGTGACATCAATACTGTGGACTCGTCGCTTCGAGAGTGCGTGTGCGCGTGTGTGGGTGTGGCTGTGCCACTCCATCTGACTTTCCCTTTTCTTTCCTTCTTCCTTCCCCGCTTGCTGCCGCGCTGCCCCTCACACATGTCTTGTGCTGTCCTCCCAGGCCAGAGCTCATTGCACCAGCTTGGGCAATGGCAGGTCGGCTCGTGTGGCCTTCCAGGCTTGCCTGGCGATCCTGTGCTTCACGCTGCTGTGCTAGCCACGCGCGATGATACCTAGTGGGGCGGGGGGGGTACAGCAACTATGCGTACAGCTGCCTGGACACGGTCAGACAGTCACCATCAAAAGGCATCTGCAACAGTCGGGAATACACCCCGCTCTCTTCCCTTCCTTTCCCCCTTCTGTCCTCCCCCATTTTCCCTCCTTCCTTACTTTCCTCCACCTAATCTTCTCCCTCGTTTCCTCCCTCCCTCCAACTCCAACTCCTCAGCCTCGTCTGCATCATCCTCTTCACTTTCCTGTCCTGCTCATCCTGCTAAATTTCACCATCGTCATCTTTCTTCCACGTTCTGTCTGAATTATGGCCTTCCTCCCTCTCCTGTCGCTCCCCCCCCGCCGCCTTTCTCCGCCACCTGCGTCCTCTTCTCGTCACCCTGCTCTAGGCCCTCCTGGTTGCTCATCCTGCCTCCTCCTGCTCGACCACCCTGCTCCCCCCATTCCTGCCTGTCCGACTCATCCCCACTTGGCCCGTCCTCGGCCTTGCCCCCCCCATCTCCCTCCCTCTTTCCATACAATCGGTGTAACGCTAGGCTGAGTCCTGCCAACAAAAAGTCGCTGCCCCTCCCTCCCCCTCCCCCCTTCTGCGCCCTCTCCCTCCCCCTTCTCGACCTCCCTCCCTCACCCCTCCCTCGCCCTGGCCCCCCTCGATCCCCGACGCCCTCCAGGGACCGAATGGGCGCGCGCGCCCGCGCGCGCGCCCCTCCCGCTCCATCGCGGAGAGGCCGTGCTGCCGCTCCGGTGCGCAGTCGAGAAGCTGAGGCCCAGCGCGGAGACGCTGACGCCGGTGGGGCCCGGGCGTCGTCCGCCGTCGTCTCCGCCGCCGCCGCCGTCATCCTCGGCGTGGTCTTTCCCGTCGTCGGTCGTTCGTCGCGGTTCTCGGCACGTGAGGAGGGAGAGGGGGAAGAGGGGGGAAAGGATGGGGGAGGGGGAGGTTGGGGAGGAGGATTGGTAGGGGGCGGGCGAGGGGGGGGGAGTTGGAGGGAGCGTGCGTGGGGGTGGAAGGGGGCGGGGAGAAGATTCGCCCTCCCTTTCGGCGGCGAGCGAGGGGGGGAAGTGAGAAGGAGAAGGCTTCTCAGAAGGCGACGGTGCTTCTCGGAAGCCCTCGGGCCTTTCGGGTGTCTTCGGGGAAGGCTTCGATAACTTCTCACAAGGCTGGAGGACTTCCGAGCCTTCTGAGGAGGCCCGCCCCTTCTCACTTCCCCCCCTCGCTCGCAGCCGGCCCTTGCTTCGAGACGATGAGTCGGCTGTTTGGGCGCACGGCTTAGGGCTTATGGTTCAGGGTCTGGAGGCTCTGCAGCATCGTTTGACTTGGTCCACACAGATGGAGGGCCTGGGAACACGGACGCTTGCGCCTCGGTGGTCCAAGCAGAAGAGTTACAGTCGGCCCGGATCAGTAGGTCGACCCTGCCAAATCAAGGGTGCCCTTGTGTCCTGTGTCTCGCGACCCGTGCCTCCTGCATTTCTGTGGCAATGTGGCCCCCAGAAGGGTCTTGTGTCCTCTCGCGTGTCCTCTCCAGTCAAGTCCGACTGTACACGGACACTTGTGCCTCGGTGGTCCAAGCCGAAGAGTTCTCCCTGTTCTGGACGTCGCAGTCTGATCGGGGGCGCGGCAATGGCGGCATCGAGCAGCGGCACGTGCGAAGCTCTCTTGGGGTATTCCAGATGGGCCCTGCGAGCGGCTCAGCGCGGCGGCCTGGCCCCCTTGGAGGCAGTGGGAAGCCTCCGTGCAGATGCGCTCGGCTCTTCGCAGCTCCTCTCTACCGCTCGGGCTCGCAAGCAGACGTACGTCAGCGTGCCTTCCCAGCTTGTGCTGGGTAGGAAACACGAGTCGCAGCATGTATCTGTCCAGACCCACACGCACTCTCTTTTTCGATCACTTCCGCTCTACCCCACTGGGCAGGTGCACGCCGACTTCCTCCGCGTGTGCCTGAAGGCGAAGGCTGCGGAGTCGGCAGCTACATGACATCATGAATCCTAGCCGGGTTGCTTTTGGCCCAGCATCGTTGTGCTCAGTGATTTGGCCAGGAGGTTCTACACAACAGTTCGCTGTGATCTTGGTCCTTGTCGTCGTCTAGCTGCTGCTGCTGCTGCTGCTGCTGCTGCTGCTGCTGCTGCTGCTCCTTCTCTCTCGTGTCCTCTTGGCCATGCGACTCGACACACCAGCTCCGAGCCCGCGACGTGCCTGGCCTGCTGGCAGCCCGCTGGAGGCCTACCCTTTCGCCTCGCCGGTGCTGGATCAGCCCATCTACGACATCTCCATGAGCAACGGGAGCTCCTCGCAGGATCCGTGCGCCCCTCTCATCGGGTCGGGCGAAAGGGGGGGTTTGGGAAAGGGGGGGTTTGGGAAATCGGCCTCACCGATTGGCCCATTCCTAGATATATGGGCGCCTCCAGCGCCGGGAGGCGCCGGGAAAATCAGCTACGTGAGCTGATTCTCAAACCTCCCCTTTGGTATCCCCCCCTTTCGCCCGACCCGATCTCAGGGAAGGTCCTTCAGCGGAGATGGCTGCCACGCCGAGGGGAGGGGATCAGGATGCTGCGTCGTACTTTGCTCTGTGTGTGTGTGTGTGCGGGAGAGAGAGAGAGAGAGAAAGGCATATGGAAGATGCCGATGTGGATGAAACGCAGCAGGGGGATTCTCAGGAGGTGAAGGAAGATGAGGAATGTGCAGATGCGGAGCAGAGAAATATGTTCAGGCACGAACACTCTCAGGGCCCACCAAACTCTTCAAGCGCCCCCAAACCTCCCAACGTCCCTCCTCTCCCTCCCACCCGAGGGTTTTCGGGGGGGGGTAGAGGAGGAGTTATTGCGACGCCCCAGCTGCAGTTCGCGCGCCGGGAGGAAGCGCCACGCCCGCACAGTGCGTGGGGCCGCTCGCACGGCTTCTCGAAGTATTGGCGAGGGGGATCCTTCTTCCCCTCCTCGAGGATGAGGCTGGAGGGCAGGGAGGAGACGCCAGTACACCACCCGAGGCGTCTGAGGAGAGGGCAGGGGGAGGCACAGACCCTGACATTCTCGAACAGCTTGCCGCCTGAGAACATCTCAGATGGTGTCGGACAGCTGGTCTGAAGATCGTCGCAGCCAAGTTCGGATCAGGAAGAGGTGCACTTCACCGCTGCCCTTCTGGGAGGCTCTCGTCACCACCGCTGGATTCGCCTTGACCTTCTGGCCAGGGCGCACCCTGAGAGAGGTCCCGGGAGTCGCGATATCGCTACCTTCTGGTCTCCCCATGGGCTAAGGAAGCGACGCTGTCGTCGTCGATGTCTTTTATGTCAACGGCACCCAGCCGCCGCAACGTGGGATAGGCCTGGCCGAGACAGGCGCCAGGGGCGAAAATCCCGAGACAGGCTCCAGGGGCGAAAGTCGCTCATGTCTCGTGTGTTTTCCAAGGACTTTCGTGTGGTCGCCTGCTCCGCTGCCCGACGCGCGGAGACGGCACAAGAGGCGCCAAACAGGGCTCCAAACCGCCCGAAGAGGGCGTCGAGACGGCCCACGAGGCGCCCAAGATCGCCCCAGAGGGCTCCAGGTGGCTTCCCCACTGAGCTTGGACAGGCCGCAGGGGTGGTCACGGAGGCCCGCAGGACTCCGAGCCTGCCCGAGCACGCCCACCATCGCTCCGATGCTGCCCACGACGCATCCAAGACGGCCCAACAGGGCTCTAAAGCGTTTTCCGAAACAGCCCCGATTGGCAAAATCCATTGCTTTTACATCAGTCAGGAGGGACAAAAAACACACAGACACAATTAATCGTCGACTCCACAGAAAATATTGGAAAATATGGGAAGTGGGGGAGGACAAAACCAGAAAATATAAAAACAAATACAGGGAATCTTTTTATTTGTGTGCATTTATTTGCGTGTCCCAGGGCCCCTTTAATCAGCCTTTCATTGCTTTTCGCCTGGTCGCCCGCTTCGCTGCCCGGCGCCCGGAGGACTGCGCACGAGGCGTGCGCACGGGGGGCCCGAACGCTCCCCAAGGCGGCGCCCAATCGTCCCAAGAGGCGCCTAAGATGTCGTAAGATCAGCGAGCGAAGAACAGTATAAAATAAACTTTTTCGCTGTCGGGGGCGCCTGTCCCAGGGCGGCTGGAAAGTTTATACCTCTGCGGTGCCACCGTAAGGGTATAAACTTTCCAGCCGCCCTGGGACAGGCGCCCCCGACAGCGAAAAAGTTTATCTTATACCGTTCTTCGCCCGTTAATAAGGGTGCTGCAGGCGGCTTCTCAAAGCGGTAGGGGCACGCCAGGAGGGCGGCAAAGAAGGCCAGCAGGGTGCCCAAACGGCCTCGGAGCGTCCACCAGAAGGCTCACAGAAAGAGGCCGCCACGAGGGCTCCCACGTGAGCGTAGCGTCAGGTTCCCGGAGAGGCTTCCGGGAGCCAGCAAGCGCGCCTGTCATCGGGACAGGAAGTTCTCCAGCATTTTTGCTGCGTTGATTTGGAGAGCCTTCCGCGGCCATATATATATATATATATATATATATATCAATATATATATATATATACCAACATATATATATATATACACACTATTCACACCCATGCGTACATACACTATAGATACACACGCAGACGTATACACCGATATACATTCAATAGGGGAACAACAAGTGGCATAAACATAACAAGTCGGAGGTCCAAGCGGATTTCTCTGATCGGCGCTAGGGCACCCCGGCGGCGCCTCCGGCGCCGCCCCTGGCGCGCTCCGCGCGCCATGGAGGGGGGTCCAGCGCCGATCCGAGTTTCTATATTTATGGCACTTTTTGTTCCCAGATTTAAACACATACATAAATCTGCTGTGGGAAGGAGATTGAGGCCCAGATGCCACGGCCTCGAGCCCCCAATCTGGGCCCACCACCCCACTGGGGCTTCCTGATCCGCTCCCCGCCCGCTCAAGGCAGCCCTCGGGGCGCTCCAAGAGCGCCCACGATGTCTTCCAGACTGCCCTGAGAGGTCGCCAAGGGCACCCCAAAGGGCTTCAGAGGCTCCCCAGGACCGCTCAAGGTAACCTCCCGGCGGCTCCAGAGATCTCCAAGACGCCCCGAGAGCTTCGACAGGCGCCCCTAGAGGGCCCCGAGAGGCCCAAATCGTTCCGTTCCCTGCGGAAGACGTGCACGTTCCACCATTTTGGTCTTCACAGCGTCCAAGACGGCCCAAGAGCTCCCTTCAGATCGCCCCAAGACGGCCACATAGGACCCCAATGAGGCATCAAGGACGCCGATGAGAGACTGAAGACCAGCGTGGATCACTACTTCAGTGGAGCTGGCTGTAAATAGATCGCACCATCCAGTGAGTGTTGATGGTGATGAGGGGGAGGAAGGAGGAGGAAGGAGGAGACGCAGGTTTTTCAGAACCCCTCAGGTGTTTTTCAAAGCCTCTGCGCACGGCTCGCACTGGACAGAGGGAGAACGCAGGGCACGGGGCAGACAGGGGCGCTGGGGCTCGGTGAGGGCCCCCAGACGCCCTGCATATGCTGGCGTACGGGGTGGCGGCCGGGCGTCGATTAGTGAATTGTCCGTTTTCGGTTCTCGAGAGGGCGCCGTGGCCGTTATTTTCCAGGCCTGCGCCCGCCAGGTTTGGGCCTCAGGTCGTTTTCACTAAACCACGTTTTACTAAAGGGGGGTCTGTCCATCCCCGACCAGAGGCCACCAAAAAGCGACCAGCGCTGAAGACGCTCGAATATTGTTCCCAAGCGTTTCAAGAGGCCCGGAAGACATCGAAGGCTCCAAGATGGATGGGCCCACAGAGGGCCTCAGGAGGCCCAGATTGTGTCATCCATCTAGGGGGACGGTGCATTTCTGGCATATTCGCATTTTGGTGTTCAACAGCGTCGAAAAAAGTCCCAAGAAGCTTCACAGATCGCCCCAAGACGGCCAAAGGGGCCTCCAAGAGAGCTGCAGGACGACCCCAGAGAGCCCCAAGACGGTCCAAGAGGCGCCCAAGACGGCTCAGTAGGGCCTCAAGAGGAGTCCTAAGAGGGGGAACTCCAACCGACATTTCGAGCCTTCCGCCACGAGTTGGCCCCCGAGGCCGCAGCAGGCACCCAAGAGGCCCCTAAGGGCCAAAGAAGATGCCCCAAGAGTTCCCCACATGGCCCACATGAGGCCACAAGAAGCTTCAACACTTGCTCCACGAGGCGCCCGAGAAACATACCGCATGCGAAGAGCCCAACATACAGGTACTGGCCCAAGACTCAGGTACAGTGGCGGTATGGACCGAAGGCCATATATAAGCAAGTGATTTGTACACTGTGCGCCGCTGAGCAATGCGGCAAGATGACTGCTGCGGAGCACGCGTGCACGCGTGTGCTGAATTCTTGAATTCTTTGTATGGCAGAATCTGCGTGAATGGTGCGCCGATTAATTCGGATACCCTCACGCGGATGCCCCACTGAGGCCACAGGTGGACCTCCTCCAGGCACGACCCGTGCGAGGCATGTTCCGATATGGCGGGGGGTACGCCATTCGAAGCTGCCCATCGGTGCCATAGGTGGAGCTCCCTCTGGGGCACGGTTCGCGTGACGGGTCTGCCGAAATGTGCGGGGGAGCGCTGAACGAACCTTGTCTCTGGGCCTTTAGGTGGCGCTCCCTGTGGGCACGATCTGCGTGATGGGGTGCGTGCCGATGTGATCGGGGCGACAATGAAGCTCCACTCTGGTGCCGCAAATGCAGCAACATGCGATGCACGATCCGCGTGAAGGGGCGTGCCACGATGCGAGCCTTGTCTCTGGGGACGTGGTTGGAGCTCCCTGTCGGGCGCGATCCCTGTGAGGGGTGTGCCGACAATGACGGGGGAACGCTAGCCAAGCTGTCTCTGGTGCCGCAGGTGGAGCTCTCTGAGGGCACGAGCCGTGCGACAGTCCATGCCCTCCAATAACGCACCCATGCTACAACTAGAGCATGCTAGAACCTGAGCGTGCGCGAAGCGCGCGGAGGGTATACATATATATATATAGATATGTACGCATAGAAGTAGCATCAGTCGCATTTAGTTACATATGCATACCATTATGTATACATAGACCTGCGCAGAGATCTATACCTCGACCGAAGTGTAGTTAACCTTGTCCACCCTGTATGAATCATAGATATGTAGACGTGTGTGCACATGGAAATATCAAAGCGACACACATACAAGTAGACTTACTTGTTAATCTCCGTTGCCTCTACGCACCCGTATCTATCAGTAATTCTCATATTGGTACCCCGATACGTGTAATTCGGAATTTTGTCATATGTACAATTGCGTGTCCAATGCCAACGAAACGTGCTTCCATCCCCCCCAGCGTTCTCATCACCCGAGGCGTGGTCCATGCGGTAGGCAGTTGCCTACAGTCGACCCGCAGAGTAAGGATAGGCATCCCTTGCAAGGGTACCCTTGCATCCTTGCCTCCTGGGTCCATCCTCGGACACTTACGTTGGCCGCGCCCCGCTCGAAACGCTTCGAAATGGGCGTCCAAGGCCCTTGCATCCTTATCGCGCATCCTTACTATGCGGGTTGACTGTCTGTCCCAGGGAGCCCGCATCTTGATAGTTAGTCGTTCCCCTGTGCCCCTGCTCCTCAGCTGCGTCGGCTCTCTACAGGGATCCCGAGGCTCCGTATTGATCCTAAGGTCTTCATGGTCTTCTACGATTAAGTCGGGCGTGTCCCTCTACCGGACGAATACTCCAAAATAGTCAAGAAATAGCCTGGGGACGATTTGTTGACCATTCTTGAGCATTTTAGGGTATTTTTTGACATTTGTCCCTACCTAGGCTCTGCCTAGAAGGGTTCCTACTGTGTGTGCTTAAAGGGCCGGGCAGTGGACCCCGCCCAGGGCGGTTCCCCCGGCATCCGCCCCGCGGTTCCCCCAGGATCCCCCGCTTTGCCTAGCCTAGCTTAGCTTAGCTTAGCTTAGCTAGGCTTAGCTTAGCTTAGCTTAACTTAGCTTAGCTTAGCTTAGCTGAGCTTGGCTTAGCTTAGCCTAGCTGAGCTTAGCTTAGTCTAGTCTAGCTTAGCTTAGCATAGCTTAGCCTAGCTTACCTTAGCTTAGCTTAGCGCAGCGCAGCATAGCGCAGCGCAGCATAGCGCAGCGCAGCATTAGCACAGTACATCATAGCATAGCATAGCCAAGCATAACATCGCATAACATTGCATAGCTCAGCACAGCATACCATAGCATAGCATAGCATAGCAACGCATATCATATCATAGCGCAGCATAGCATAGCATAGCATATCATAGCATTGCTCAGCAGAACACAGCGCAGCATAGCATAGCATAGCACAGCACAGCATAGCATATCATAGCATTTCATAGCGCAGCATATCATAGCATATTATAACACAGCGTAGCATAGCAAAGCAGAGCATAGCGCAGCATAGCATATCCTACCATACCATAGCGCAGTATAGCAAAGCATAGCATAGCATAGCGAAACATAGCTTAGCTTACCTTAGCTTAGCTTAGTGCAGCGCAGCATAGCGCAGCGCAGCACCAGCACAGCATACCATAGCATAGCATAGCATAGCATAGCATAGCCACTCATAGTATAGCATAGCATAGCATAGCATGCAACGCACACAAGCAAAACCAATGCGAACTTTTACATGTAGATGTAGATGTAGGTGTAGGTGTAGATGTGGATGTAGGTGTAGATGTAGATGTAGATGTATATGTAGATGTAACTGTAGATGTAGGTGTAGATGTAGGTGTGGAAGTAGATGTAGATGTGAGTCTCGCTGTTGGCGTTGATGTAGTGTAGATGCAGGTGTAGATGTTCATGTCGCTGTCGGATTAGATGTAGATGTTGCCTTCCTGGATGCTCCAACTCCTAGGCAGGGTCGCACTGGGATATCTCTTTTATATCTGTCGTCCAAAATCCCCCTGTAGGGGGACAGGCCCGACTTAATTCTACGATGATCCACTGGCCTTCCGGTGCGCTCGTTGCTTCCCGGCGACGGTGGGCGCGGTGGCCTCCGTGTCGCTGCATTCGATTGTTGCCTGGCGTCTCGGTCCCAGGGCCGTGCGCCCATCTCTTCGGGTAGTTCCTGATTGGACCTCCGTCGGGGCATCCGCACCGAGTGTGGCTGCACGAGGGCCCCAATTTTGCTGCGGAGCTGCGCCGCCGAGGCGCCTGGCCAGCTCGGCCTATCCCCATCAACCTTTCCCTCCTGGCACAAGGGGGGGAGGAAGGGGAGGGGTATGGGACACGGGCTGCCCCACAGGTCGGGGGGTCGTTCGGGTTGTTTCTCTTCTGGCCCTAAGAGACCCCCGCAGTCGGGACACGACCGCCGAAACTTGGAACAGAGTCATTTTCCCTTCCCTGCCCGTGGACTCGCGCCAGACAACAGGCTAAACCGCGGGCTTACCCACTCCCCAGCCTTTGGCTCCAGGCTTCTGTCATCCAATAAACTTTAAGGTTTTGGCAGCAGCTGCCAAAGCCTTACAGATGGTTTAGGTACCCTATAAACCTATAGCGAGCTTGGCAATCCTCCTCCTCCTCCTCCTCCTCCTCCTCCTCCTCCTCCTCCTCCTCCTCCTCCTCCCTCCCTCCTCCTCCTCCTCCTCCTCCTCCCTCCTCCTCCTCCTCCTCCTCCCTCCCACCTCCTCCACCTCCTCCTCCTCTTTCTTCTCCACCTCCTCCCCCCCTCCTCCTCCTCTTCCTCCTCCTTCTCCTCCTCTTCCTCTTCCTTGGACTGGGTGGGCGACAGGCTCTGTGTGGATTGAGGGCACGGTGTCTATCCATATCTAACGCTCTTGGGGCGCCACAAGGCCGAGGCGCACTGCATGTGGATAAGATTCGAGCCTCAGGGGGGCATTTTTTTTCCACATCCAGTGCGCCTCGGGTTTCTGGGAACGGGAGCCCGAACATCCAAGCTGCAGTGGATATGGACACAAGTCCTGCCCGCATGGATGGGGCCTATCGCTGTTTAGGGAGACGGCGAGCGGTTCTGGCGCTCCGCGACAGATGACGCCGCAGAGCTTCCTCTGCTACTTCTACTACGGCGCGCTCCTGCGGATAGGCGCGCGCGCGGGCCCGCGCGCTGGGCTGCGGTGGGGACCCAGTCCTCCTGGACTCGGGAAGGGGGAGATTCGGGCGGGTGGTAATGGGATGACCTGCGTGGGTGGTGGAGAAAAGGGCTGGCATCGCTCGGACGTGTGGATTTTTCCTTTGGCGAGGACCATCGAGGAGCATCCTTGATCATTTGGCGAAACAGCCACGCCCGAAACCGAAAAAAGTACAGGGAATGGACGTCCGAGCGATGGCCAGGGTCATTTAGGGGCGTGGTCTGCGGATGCCCCGCGCGGGACGTATCCGTGCGGACCGCCTCTCCGCGGGGTCGCGTCGGGGAACCCCAGGCTGCGGGGGCGCCCGTACCGGCGTGTCCGCAGCTCGCGGGGGGGACAAGCGGCGACCCGCCACCGCCGGCGGGCCGCATCCGTGGAGGAGGTCCACGTTGCCTTCCCCGCAGGCTGGACAGCTGGGGTCGCCCCGAGCGGGGCGCCGCAGAGTGCAGGGGGGCCGCGCCGCCGGGGGGGCCCCTCCCCCGCGCCTCGCGGTGGTGGCGGCCGTGCTGCTTTCTCCCTGTTTCGATGTGATCCTCAGGATGCGTGTGAGCCCAGTGTGTGCTTGCGCTGTTCGGCCTGTGTCGGCCATCGTCGCACCGACACGTTGGCGCCAGCACGCGCTCTGAGGATCAAAACGACTGTTGCCGATCGACGTCCCCAGGCCCTCGACCTCTTGGCACTGCGAGGAGGTCACGGCGGGTGCTGCCTCACAGCTTCGGCGGCTGGGGGCCGCCTTCTGGAGGTCCCGGGGCGAGGACGCGGCCCACGACCAAATGGCTCCGACGGGGGAGGGATCGCGAGCCTCGGGGCCCGCGCGGTCAGACGAGAAAGCAGTGCGTCGGCCGGACGTCCGCGTCTATTGGCTTTTGTTTTGCGGCGTTGCGTTGGAGGTCTGGGCTTTGGGAGGGGGCCTCGGAGGAGAACGGAGGAAGGCGAGGAGGAGGAGGAGGAGGAGGAGGAGGAGGAGGAGGAGGAGGCAGGAGGACGATGCCGCGCTCATCCACCTCTTCCTCCACCCTCCTTGTCCGCAGCCTCATTATCCTTTCTCTTCCACCTCGTTCCTCCTCCTCCTCTGACGCTCGTCCTCCTCTGACGTTGGTAATGGTACCTGTTATCGCCTCGTAATCTACATCGTTACATCTCCGCATGTCTGCATCCCTCACGCTGCGTTTTGCCAGACAAGTGACAAGTTCAAGTAATTCATCACCAAGAGCATCATCAAACTCAGCGTGACACCAATCATATCATTGACGCTCCGCGTACCGCCAATCCATCCGGGAACGCTGCCCAGGCGAGCTGCTGGGAGAACGCAAGTGTAAGTTTCCCCCCCCGTCTGACAACACAATGTTCGTCCTCGTACTCTGCCTGATGCTTTTGGCCATTTTGGCTCAAGTGTTCGACCGATTTGGGACAACGGTTGGGCGCATATGTTGGCCCTTGTGGCCGTGCGCCTTCGACGCCGTGCGGCTGCTGGTCAGCCAGGTGCTACGTGAGTTCGTTACCTCTCTGGCCCGCGTTCCGCGCTGCATGCGGACGAGGCCGAGTTCGAGGGACTTCTCGTGCAAGTGGCAGAGGCCGTAGATGTTCCTACAAACGCTGGTGCCGTTTCTTGCTTCGTTTGAAGATCGACGTTTTCGTGCTGTCGTGGCAGTTCTTTCTCTGTCTTCGGATGGCCGTCTCTGTCGGTTCGTTTGGCAATCCGATTTCTGCTGTGAATATGGTTGGGGGATCAAAGGGAAGGGGCTCCCCTCGGGGGAGCGGCGACGGGCAGCCGAGGGAAAGGGGGGACGCAGGGAAAGGGGACGACAGAGACAACGACTAATGAATGACGACGGCGACGCGAACGGACAAGCCTCTCGCACACGCATTTTTGCCGTCCAAGACTCAGGCATGCTGCTGCTTTGCGTCTGGCGTGTGTGTGTGTGTGTGTGTGTGTGTGTGTGCGTGCGCGTGCGTGTGCGTTTGTGATTGTGTGTGTGTGTGCGTGCGTGTGCGTGCGTGGGACGGGGGTGGGCGGTTTCTGGGGTCCTGGCCGCCAGTCTGAGCGACGGCCCCCCTCGGCCGCATTTCTGCCGTGCATTTGGCGGTTGCTGCTGTGCATCTGGTGTGCATCTGCTTGAGGAGCTTGACGCATCGCCGGTGCGGCGCGATCCTCCGACCACATCCGCTCGGACCGCGTCTAGGAGGCTTCCAGAGAGGCTCCCAGACCTCGGCCCCACCCCTAGGAGCGGCTTGTCGTCCGCATCCTTCTTTTCGTTGACTTCTCTTTCTGCCCTCTCTTCTCCCTCTCTTTCTGTCCTCTGTTCAATGTCCCTTGCGCTTTACAGATGAGCTCAAGCAAGGCAGTGTGGGTGTGCGGGCTCACTGCAGGTTTGAGAGCTCTCTGATCAGGCGTGGCTGTCCGAGCGCCCCCGAAACCTCAACGAAATGAAGACACCAATTCCCGAAATGTTCATGTTACCCCACTGCCTCGGCTCGGGGCGAGGATGCGTCCCGCCCGCAGCCGACGGCCTCACGAGAGCCTTGCGCCCCTCTCCTGCACCGCCCCCCCGATGTCATTCGTCCGATTCGGGGGCGGCCGGCGGCGGCTGCCTTGTGAGACGGAAGTGTCATAACCCCACATTGCGCTTTGGATTCGTACGAAGGGACAGATGTCTTCTTTGCCCTCATACGTGTCCAAGGAACAGCATGGCGGAAGAAGAGGAGGGGAGTTGCGGGAGAGTTTCGCGTGCCCGCACGAGGCATGAAGGAGTATCAGCTCGCACTGCAGATGCTGCTGGTGGTCTTGACCTGCCCGGCATCATGCCTGAGTGCCATCCAGGACCGTGGAGCGTGGTGTTGCCGCCATGCCAGATCAGGACGAGGAGCAGGTGGGAGGAGCTGGAGGGCCGAGGGGAGAGAGCAGACATGGGGGGGGAGCAGAGGGCAGGACGAAGAGGCTGTGGAAGACCAGCGGCACTGATCGTGAAGGAGGACGGGAGGGGCAGGATGAATGAGAGCGGGGGGGGCCGCCGGATCAGAGTGGCTCCCGCCTCCGCGCGTGCTGATGGGAAGTCATGCCACGCCCCGTGGCAGGTCCTGGCGAGCGCCTCGCATCTGGGTCGTTCCAGGGAGGGCCTCGTCTCCAAGAAGCGAAGGAGCTGCCGACGCTTTTGAAGGGGCCCTGGGGCACACAGATGAATACACACAGATAACAGGATTCCCCATAGTTTTCCAATCTTTTCTGTGTTTTTGTCTTCCCCCCCCAATTCCAATATTTTCCCATATTTTCCTGGGAGTCGACGATGAATTGTGTCTGTGTGTTTCTTTCCCCCCTGAGCTTTCTCGGCGGAACGCGGCGGAAGGGCAGCGGGACCCCCGCGGACGTAAGACGAGACCGCCTCCACCAGCAGAAGGTGGCAGATCGCCCGCGGAGGCTCGCGGAGCTGGAACAGCAGGGTTCCCCACGAGACGGCGAGGCTTTGTCGGTCCAGGTCTTTTTCTGGAGCCCGCTAGCTGGAACTGTGTGAGGGCCTCGTGGGCCTACCACAGGTGCAGGGCCTGGAGGGACCGGGAGGGGTGATGCTCTCGAGGCACGCCGTCCGGGGCTCGTGGGCAGGGATAGCTGGCAGGGGCTGAGCCCCGGGGCTCCTGCGCGTAGCGGTTCTTGACGCCTCACATTGGTAGTATGTCAGAGTCAGGGAACACCAGGCGCACTTATCCGTGCAGTTGTTTGGCATGGAACGCTTCATTACTACATCTGCAGGGCTCGTTTCGATTCCTCCGATTCGATTCGATTCGATTTTGATGGATTCCGATTCCGATTCGATTCGACATCGGATTCCGATTTAGGATCCGATTTCTCAACGCAGGTCTGCTGGCCTGCCGATGTATACCGATTCGATGTTTCCCGACTCGGCTGCCGATTTTCGCTGATCCGATTCATTTCGATCGCCGATTCGACTTGTCGATTCGATTCTGGGCTCTCCTGCATCTGGTGTGATGGTCGATCTAGATTTTGAGCGCCACATTCTTTGTACCCTGTCAGAGTGAGGGGCCGAACGGTCATTCACTGTCCCTGGGCGTGTGGCGGAAGTGAGGGTTTGCGGTGCGGATTGTTGTTGTCTTTGTCGTCGTCCCGTCCCGCGAACCGTCCCGCGAACTGTCCCGCGACCCACCCGCGACCCACCCGCGTTCCACCCGCGACCCACCCGCGACCCACCCGCGACCCACCCCGCGACCCACCCGCGACCCACCCCGCGACCCGCCCGCGACCCACCCGCGACCCGCCCGCGACCCGTCCGCGCCCCGTCCCGCGACCTGGCCCACGACCCACCCGCGTCCCACCCGGGACACCCGCGACCCACCCCGCGACCCACCCACACTGCTTTAACGAAAAGATCGGCACCTGCGGTGAGCTCACGGCATGATTTCTAAAAGTCAGGCGCCCGCGGAGGCTTCGTAAGACCCTCGCGGACTACCAACGTCCTTTCCGCCCCCCCCTCTCTCTTATCCGTTACTGCGGGGCGCTACGTATCCAGTAATCTCGGTGTGAGTGAAGGTCTCACGTTCATATGTTGCCAGGAGGGAAAAACACAGACACAATCGTTCGTCGATTCCCCAGAACATATGGGAAAATATGGGAGTATAGGGAATCCTGTTATTGGTGTCTATTTATTTGTGTGTCCCATGGGCCCTTCGGAAAAGGGTCTCACGCTCATCTGCTGGGAGGAGGGCTCGAGCCAGTGGGGTGCCATCCGCCGGCCCTCAGCGTAGCGCC
>CAUYUJ010011914.1:0-60000 GCA_963575745.1 Prorocentrum cordatum | reverse complement strand
TGTTGCGCATTTTGCCGAGGTTGTCAAGTAAATCATATGCTTCTTGTTTGTACAGAGCGCTATTAATTGGCGAACCTTGCCTTCTGGTGTTTGATTCTGTCGCTCCGCCCGTCCTCCAGATTTCAAGCGAAAGACCGCCAACAGGTTGTGGCGTCCCTGCAGAGACACAAGGTTCAGTTACTAACTAAGACGTACCTCACGCTCTCCCTTGCAGAGATAGCCAAGGAGCGGGATGGCCTCTCTGATCCAGGCTGGTCTGCAGTCCGTACCACCGCAGTCCTTCGCTTCGCACTCCTCCTCAACAAACCCCTTGTCTTTGACTCGCCCCCCTAACTAAGTATCCCCCTTCCCCTCTCCCTTCCCCATTTTTCTTTCCCTGATTCATTGCCTACCCCCTTTCTACATGCGATTTGGGCACGTGCGTGGTCCCGATCAGATTTGGCGCCACAGAGCCCTTGGAGGACCGCCTGCCCGAATGTTGGTGTGTTTCCGATCTCCGTCTGCGCATTGGGCAGCAAGGGAAAGTGCAAGGCCCCCGCCTCAGCACCAAGCCTCTGCCTCCGTAGGGGGGAACCCCGGGGCCAGGGGCGCAGCTGGGGCCTCCCGGCCCAAGGGCGGGCCCACGCGATCTCGGCCGAGCGAGGTGGTCAGAGCCAGCCCGGGGCCACGGAACCCTGTGGGAGGGCCAGGTGGTGTCCGCTCCCATTCGCTTGTTCCTGATTGCTTCTCCGCTTCCTTGGCCTTCTGCGTCGTCCTCTCCTCCTGCCGCCGCACAGGAGACCATTTTTTTACCCACCCAAGGGATAACGCATGTTGCCCCCCCCCACCCCCCTCCCCCCCCCCTCCCCCCCCCACACCCCGTAGCGGTAACGCCCCGGCCCCGATCCCGCGCGCGATCCTGGGCAGCTAAGGGTCCGTCGTGCACGGAGGCGTGCACTATGGTGCACGCAGACAGTGCGGTGTGCACGGGCGTTCTGGCGCGTTCTGGCGCCCGCATCTGTCCTTGCAGCAGCAGCCGTGGTGTACGCAGGCATCATGGGTGTACGCAAGCATTGGTGTGCACAGGCGCCGTGGTGTACACAATCGCTGTAGTGCGCAAGGTCTCTACGATGTAAGCGTGCGCTGCGGGCCAGAAGGGATTGTGTTTTTTTGATCCGGCGTTAACCCGGGTTGTCGGGCTCGCCCCCCCTCCCTCCCCCAGGATAACCTAACTGAGCCGGTTGTGCAGGTCCGGCGTGGGGGCGCAGGGAACTCGCAGGGAACGCTGTGTTCAACGGTACGTTGGTGATCGCCACAACATGCTTGTATTTGGATGCACCTTGGCGAATCGTTGGGGCTTGGAGTGGCACGGGGGAGACGACGACGACGACGACGACGACGACGACGACGACGACGACGACGACGACAGACGACGACAGACGACGACAGACGACAACAGACGACGATAAACGACGAAAAGACGACGACAGACGACGACGACGAACGACGACGAACGACGACGACGACGACAACGACTACGACCGACGTCGTCCACTGTGTTATGCACAGGCAGCGCAGCGATTTGGTGCGTGCATTTGCTATTGTTGCAGCAGGATTGATTGTGTACGCAGGCGTTGTGGTGCACTCAAGCATACATGCGCGCAGGTCGCGCGGTGCACGCGGGCATCGTGATGCCCCAGGTAATATAGTGAAGACAGGCTCTGTGGTGTGCAGCTGTTCCTGCAACATCAGTTATCATTCACGCAGGCATCCCAGGCATGGTGGTGTACAGAAACACTGCGGTGCACGGTCATTGCGGTGTACCACACCTTGTGGTATGAACGGGCGCTGCGGTGTGCACATCCGTTGCTGTGCACATTCGCTAGGCTGTACACGTGCGTCGGGGGCCCAAAAGACAGGACCGTTCCTTGTGCACGAATAATCAGTAATCACAAATAGCTTACATTTTGGATTTGGTACGTTCGGATCTTGTTGCGATTTTCTGGGATTCGGTCCCGCCAGCGGCCCTTGAAGTGTACGCAGTTCTGTGGTGTACACAAGCACTTTGGTGCACGAGTATGGTACTGAACCAGCAAACGTGGTGCACATCGGCGTCGTCGTTTACACAGGCAGTGTGTGTGTGGTGTGTACACAGACGCTGCGGTGCACACGGCTGCTGTAGTGTACACAGGCATTGTGGGGCACACAGACGTTGTTGTGTACGGTAGGTTCGCGTCGTGTCGACCGGCGGCGACCCCGCCGCCGACGTTCAACGTTGAACGCCGACGGCGGCCCAGAATCGGTCGATGTTGAACGATCGGACGTTGCGGAGACGGCCGATCGTTCAAGGTTGAACGATCCAGCGCGGTGTCAGAAACCAACGCCAGGGTCGACACGGCACGGACCTGCCGTAGACAGGCGCTGCGGTGTACACAAGCAGCTGTGGTGTACAACGGCGTCGTGGCGCACGCTACAGAGGCGCTGTGGTGTACACAAACGTGGTCGCCAAAAAATGGGGGGACCGCACCCCGGCCCAGAAAAATCAATAATCACCAATAACCGACATATTGAATTTGATACATTCGGGCCGGGCCCCTATGGGTTTTCCAGATCTGGGCCCCAGCGGGACCTTGGAGGTGCACGGAAGCGCTGTTGCGCAAATGTTCGCCATGCGCTGTGGTGCACGCGGCATGTGGTGTGCGCAAGCACCGCAGTGTATACAGGCGCAGTGATGCACGCAGAAGCCTCTGCTGCAGCAGCACCTGTGGTGTGCAATACCGTTGTGGCGCGCGCATGTTTCGTAGTGCTCACAGGCAGTGTTGTGCACGCGTTTTCTATAGATACTGTACACAAGACTTCGCGGCTACGCTTAGCAACCGCATCCCGCGTATTCCAATGCGAGTTGTCCAGACATCCTTAGGCATTCTCAGACGGCGCCCGCATCGTCGCAGCACCAATAGCTGCTTCGCGGCAGCATCGTTAGCAGCTGTGGGGGCCGCGGCACCGGTGCGCGCGGGCATCTGCAGGGCTGCCCACTGCGCGAAGGTCAGGTCATCGGCCGGCCCCCGCCTTCCCCCCCCCTCCCCGGATAACCCAGGTTATCGCCGATTTTAAAAAAAGGTCTGTAATGGGCCCACGTATATTTTCGCATTTCTTCCTCCTCCCTCTTCAGTTCCGTGCACGCAGGCGTTGTGTTTCACACTCGCTGTGAGCGCAAAATGTTCAAGCGTTCCTCGGGCCAGAAAAAAACAATAATCACAATGATATGATAATATGGGATTTGATACATTCGGGCCCCTGGCAATTTCCTGGACTTTGGCACCGTCGGGACCGTGGAGGTGTACCCAAACTTTGTGGTACACGCAGGCAGTGTAGTGCACGCGGACGGGTGCCGAAACAGCAGCTGTGATGTCAATAATCACAGGCGTTGCCGGTGCAGACTCCTGGGGCCAGAAAAACAAAGAATCACAATCATTTCAGATATTGAATTTGATACGTTCGGGCCCCCGACGAATTTCCGGAGCTTGGCCCCGTCGGTATTGCCTTCAGGCGTACACGATTTTTGCGGTGTGCGCAGGCGCTGTGTGCACGGGGGGTGCTGAAACAGCGGCTCTGGTGCACGCAGGCGCGGCGAGGGTTTGTGGGGGTGTGACCGAGGCGCTTTTGCCTCGCGCCTCGCGGCCACTAGGGGGTCTGGAGACCTGCCCTTCGACTAGGGACCGACGACAGAACCGATGTACCCCAGCATTCATTTCCTCGTCGGATCCACAGTGGATGTTCGTAGATTTGTGCGTCTTTTATGGACTCGGCGAGGGAGTTAATCCTGGGGCACATCGATTCTGTAGTCGATCCCTTTCGCCAGAGTGACCGTTCGCCGGACTTTGGATGCGGGTCCAATGGGGTCTTCCGATCGCCGAACGCGATGAGGTAGCAGCGTCCTGCGCGCTCGTGTTTGGCTCCCCCGCGGCCCCCCAAAAGCCGCGCACCGCAGGTCACTCTTATCCAGGGTCACTCAGGCGTGTAGCCGAATCGGCTACAGAACCGATGTACCCCAAAATTGATGTCCTCGTCGATTCCATTGAAACGTGCAAAGGATGCTGGTAGATTTGCGCGTTTTATCGGACTCGACGAGGGAACCATTTTGGGGGTACCCATCGGTTTTTCTCAGGGACCATTTTCCCATAGTTCAATCTATGAGGGAACCAATTTTCCATATTTCAATCTACTTTGAGCGCCTTCCTACTTCAGTGATCGAGTGGCTTCACCTTTTCCGTCCTCCTTAAGGGGCGGACGGAACCTACTCTTTTTTCAACGATTTCCTACTTCATGTTTCTACCTTTCAGTATCGTTTAACCGATCCCCATCCCCATCCCCATCCCCTTCGAGACCCCCACCAAATTACCACCCCAGTTGGGGATACACCCCTCGAAACCCGAAGGGAACGACCTACATCCCCATCCAGGGGGGTAGATCGGCCCGTGGGGCCCAGGCCACGCCGCTGGGGATGGGGATCGGTTGAACGATACTCAACCTTTTTCTGCAGTCGCGATTATGTAGTCGCGATTATGTAGACAACCTTTCTCTGTACAGGCCGCCCAGACTAGCTGGTCGACCCTGCCAGATCAAGGGTACATTCGTGTCCTGTGTCTTGCGACCCATGCCTCCTGCGTTTCTGCGGCAACGCGGCCCTCGGAAAGGGTCTCGTGCCCTCTCGCGTGTCGTCTGCAGTCAAGTCCGACTGTAGTCACGATTATGTAGTCGCCTTCCGACTGGTGGGTACATCGATCCTGCAGTCGAACTCTTGCTGGAGGAGGAGGAGGAGGAAGAGGAGGAGGCGGAGGAGGAGGATGAGGAGGAAGAGGAGGATGATGAGGGGGAGGGAGAGGAGGAGGAAGAGAGAGGAGGAGGAGAGGAGGAGGAGGAGGAGGAGAGGTGAGGAGGAGGAGGAGGAGGAGGAGGAGGAGGAGGAGGAGGAGGAGGAGGAGGAGGAGGAGGAGGAGGAGGAGGAGGAGGAGGAGGGGGAGGAGGAGGAGGAGCAGGAGGAGGAGCAGGAGGTGCATCCAGGGATGCGGCTCGACGTGGAGCCCGATCTTCTCCCCCCCCTGGATGTGGGGCCCGATTTTCTCCCCCCCTGGATGTGGGGCCCGCTCTTCTCCCCCCCTGGACGTGGGGCCCGATCTTCTCCCCCCTGGATGTGGGGCCCGATTTTTTCTCCACCCCTGCCCCCCCCGCTGGGCGTGGGGCCCGATTTTCTCCACCCCGGGACGTGGGGCCCGATTTTCTCCACCCCTGGATGTGGGGCCCGATTTTCTCCACCCTGGCGTCGCCGATGCGGCGCCGATGCATCGGCGACGCGTCGCGATCCTCCGACCCGGTCTGCTCGGACGCCATCCAGGAGACCTCTGGAGGAGCAACCTGCCCAGAGAGAGCCCTCTGGGGTGCCTCCCTGCCTGGTCAAGCCAGTCCTTTAAGTGTGCCCGCCCAGTCCTGCCAAGTGGCAGGCGAGTCGACCCTTGGCAGATCAGATTGCGAGGAGCTGGGCATCGAGGAGTCGAAGACTGCCGAGGTGGAGGAACTCCTCTTCGATATGATTTCGAACGGGGAGATCAATGCGAGGATCGGGCTGGCGCAACGCATGCATGTCATGCCCCTCCCTTCGCGCTGCAACGCACTTTACGCGCGGACATCTCACATATGACTGGTTTCGGAGCCACGATCGAACAGTACTGTATTCATGATTCATGTCTTGAATTCAACTGTGTACACTTATTATACACACTCATTTGTAGTGAAGATGGCCCAGATCGTTCACCCCCGCCTCCTGAGTTTTTGGAAACGTCCATGCAGCCAGCCGTTGGGTCGAAGTCTGGGCAAGCTACTGGAGTATGTGCTCCTCCAACAGTCGTGGAGCCGTATGTGGGGAACACCTGGGAAAACGAGAGAGAAGAGGAGGAACGGGAGGAGGAGGAGGAGGAGGAGGAGGAGGAGGAGGAGGAGGAGGAGGATCAAGAGGAGGCCTCTTGAGGCCCTGTTGGGGCCTCCGGGGGACTGCATGGGAGCCTCTTAGGGGGCATAACATTTTGGGGACCTCCTGGGGCCTCTTGGGGGCCTCCCAGGGCCTCTGGGGGGCATGACATCTTGGCCTTCGGAGGACGCCGTGGGACCCTCTCTCTTGGCAGACGTGGGTACCTCATTGGCGGCTGCAGGGACGTCTTGGAGGTCTAGGGGCCGTCTTGGAGCTGTCTTAGGGGGCTATCGGGCCGCCTTGGGGCCCTCTTGGGCTTCCTTGGGAGAGGGGGGGGGGGGGGGGTTCGGGGGGTTGGGGAGGGGTGGGGGGTGGGGGGGAGAGGAGTCCCCCTGCAGGTTTTGATCGTCGGCGCCGAGTGTTGGGGGGGGGCCCACCCCCGGTTTTGAAACGCGCCGCCGAATGTTCCCCAGGCGAGCGCCCGTGAAACGCGTTTTCTCGTCGGTGTACCTGAGAGTATCTCAATTCATTAATCTAGCTCCCCGTACTTATTATCCAAATAGGCTTTCCTTATATGAGTCCTAGCTCAAACCCTACTAATTGGTCCGTTGCCCCCTAATTCCTGTGCCCCCCTAGTTCCTATCGCTATGCCTATGCCTATGCCTCCCCCCGAACTCCTCTGCCTACGCCTATGCCTATGCCTATGCCTATGCCTATGCCTATGCCTATGCCTATGCCTATGCCTATGCCTATGCCTATGCCTATGCCTATGCCTATGCCTATGCCTATGCCTATGCCTGCTTGCTTGCTTGCTTGCTTGCGGTCTTGCTTGCGTGCTTGTTTGCTTGCTTGTTTGCTTGCTTGCACGCTTGCACGCTTGCTTGCTTGCTGAGTTGCGGATTCCAATCATGCTTGATTTCTATGATTCCTTGATTTGAGTCGTCTAATCTATTTGGAGTCAACGCTGGCTGATATTGCTCTGAACAAGACGTTCGATGATCTTCGGTTCCTCTTGCTTTCCGTGCTGCCTGCAGGAGCCCCCAGATGCCCACAAGAGCCCGCCAGAGCACACCCTAAGACTTCCCCGAGCCCGTCCCCCAGACCCCGCACCGATTTACAGAGAGCTGGACGCCGCGAACATACCACGCCAGTTGTTTCTGCTGCGTTTTTCGGGATCTTGGGGCCATCGCGGATTTCGACCTGGACGGCGAAATGCCGCCGAACAGTGGCGCCGAGGGAACCGACCGACTTTGGATTGCGAAGGCCTTACGGCCGGTGCCGCCGACCCTGAAGGGTGACGACGCCGACGACGACGACTACGACGACGACAACGGCGGCGGCGGCAACGACGACGCTGAGGTGGGCCAGAATCCTCATGGTCTGGTTCTTGGGATCTCTTCGGAAGTCTTTCGGGGGCCTCTGGGTAGGAATACGTCGGAGGTGAGGGGGTGGGATCGAAGTGGAACGGAGAGCCCCCCTACCGGGGAATCGATTTCGGTTTCGTGTTCGTGCGTGCCGTGCGTGCGGGCGAGGCGAAGCTGCGTGGGTGGGCGAGAGGAAAGTCTCCTGTGGCTGAGGCGCGGCCGGACCAAATGATTCTCCACCGGGCGGCCGGTGGCGCGCGGTGTCCCGCCGGTGTCCCGGTGGTGTCCTCTGTGGCTGAGGCGCGGCCGGACCAAATGATTCTCCACCGGGCGGCCGGTGGCGCGCGGTGTCCCGCCGGTGTCCCGCCGGTGTCCCGTCGGTGTCCCGTCGGTGTCCCGATCATGATGTTGATGATGATGATGATGATGATGATGATGATGATGATGATGATGATGATGGATGATGATGATGATGATGATGATGATGATGATGATGATGATGATGATGATGATGATGATGTTGATGATGGCGATGATGATGATGATGATGATGATGATGATGATGATGATGATGATGATGATGATGATGATGATGACGACGTCGATTGCGAGATCGATTGTGATATCGGTAGTGAGACCGAATGTGAGATCGATTGTGAGATCGATAGTGAGATCGATTGTGAGATCATCGATAGTCAGATCGATTGTGAGATGATGATGGCGATGATGGTGATGATGGTGATGATGGTGATGATGATGGTGGTGATGATGATGACGTTGATGATGTTGATGAAGATGATGTCCCGATGACGAGGATGTTGATGATGATGTTGATGATGGTGATGATGATGATGTTGATGATGATGGTGTCCCGATGATGATGATGATGATGATGATGATGATGATGATGATGATGATGATGATGATGACGATGATGATGATGATGATGATGATGATGATGATGATGATGATGATGATGATGATGATGATGATGATGATGATGATGATGATGATGATGTCGATGATGATGATGGTGTCCCGATGTGAGACCGAGTGTGAGACCGAATGTGAGACCGAATGTGAGATCGATAGCGAGATCGATTGAGTGAGACGTTGGTTCCCCCTCCCCCCTCTCCTCCTTATCACCCGCAGGGTGGTCGTATAGGTAGGAATTGTGGGGCCTCGTTGGAGACTCTGGGGGGCCTCTTGGGAGCCTCTTGGCGGCCTCTTCGGGCTTCCGGGGGCCTCTTGTGGGCCTCTTGGGGCCTCTGGGGAATCTCTTGGGGCCTCCTGTGATCCTCTTAGGGCCGAAGGCTCGAAATGTCCGTTCGGGTCCCCCGTCTGGGCACTCTCCTGGAGCCGTCTTGGGGGCCTCTTGGGCCGTCTTAGAGGCGTCTTGAGTCGTCTTGGGGCCCTCTTCGGCCGTTAGGGGACCCTCTTGGGGGCATCTTGGGCCGTCTCGGGGCGATTTTGGGGGCCTCTTGGGCCGTCTTGGCGCGTCGGGAAGCGAAAGAGGCAAGAACCCCAACATCTGTCAAACACGTATGGGAAATCCATGAATTGTGCCTCTTGGGGCTCCCGTGGGGAAGCTCCTGGAGGCATCTTGGGGCGCTTTGCAAGCCTCGTGGGCCGTCTGGAGGCCGTCAAGGCGTCTTGGATAGATCGTTCAGTGATTCGGGGTTCTCTTGGACTGTCTTTTGGGCCTCTTGGGGCAGTCTTGGCCCGCCCGTCTTAGGGCTTCTTTGGCCTCCGGGACTCCCTGACCCCCCCCCACCCTGGGACCCCTTCACCCCCCCCCCGGCGGGGGAGGGATCGAAGGGAAGGGGCTTCCCCTCGACTCAATTACGACGTTGCTCAACTTCGCTTTGGCTGGCGCGCTGAGGAGGTCCCTGGGAAAGGGGGGAGCTTCGACGAGCCCAGGGAAAGGGGGAGGCAGGGAAAGGGGACGACAGACGACGACCAACGAATGACGGAGATGACGACTTGAACGGACAAGCCCCTCACACACGCCGACAGGGTCGGCGGATGTTCCCAGCTGTGTTGCCTCTTTCGTGACGTCGGCTCTCGGGGCCTCTCTCGGGCAAAGCGTGCGACGCGCGGTGTGGCCCGCGACATGGCCGTGCGTTCCTTTCCCTCATGCCCCATAAGGACGGGCAGCCCAGGCAGGGCCAGAGCGCAGCCAAGACGCTGAAAGGAAGGGCCGTTTTGGGGCCAAGCAGGGGCTCTGGTTTTCGGGCCGTTTATTGGATTCGGGCCGGGGAGGCTAGTCTTGGCCCTGGCTCGCCGTGACCAGCGCCTTCGTCCTCTCCTCAGCTTGCCTCATAGTAGCACGATGACTACAGATGGGTTTTGAGGAACGCGCCGCATCGCCTGTGCATCTGTTGCGTCGTCGATCCTTTGGCCATGCGGTGCGGTCCGCTGGCCCCGTCTACTGCGGTTCCGATGTGACGGCCTCCACCTGCCCCATCCCTGCCGGCCGAGGATAGACCAGATCACTGGAAACGTCTCTTTCGAGGACGACTCCGAAGACATGGATAGCGCTATGATGGAGAAGATGCAGGCGGGTGGGGGCGATAATCAGTTGACGGCGAAATCTGAACCCTACCTTCGCCGATCAACGATTCAGGCAACTCGATGGGCGGCGGGTGTAGGGTTCGGAGTTCGAACACGTGGCGAGATCCGAACCCTGACCCCACCTTCCATCGATTCATGAGAATCGATGGTTGGTGGGGGCAGGGTTCGGGTGTCTCCACCTACTCCGAGTTTCTTGATAAGCGTCGGGGGGGCGTCACCCCCGCCGACAGCCCCACATCGACCCCCGTCGCGTGCAGCCACCGCGCGCCGAAGGCGCTCCGACCCCCGTCGCGGCGCGACGACGAGGCGAGGTTCACCCCCGTCGAGGGGGGACCCCTCCACGCTTAGTCAGAAACCCCGAGTAGATGTGGACGCCGCGGCCTGCGGTCGGGCCGCCTTCGGCTCCGTGGCGCGTGTTGGCCTCGTGGGTTCCCTCCCAGCGGCGCGGGCGGTCCCGCTCGCACGCACAGAACTCCCAGGCTCCCGCTCGAGCGTCTGGCCGGCTGCGACGGGGCAGGTCAGTCCGCACCCCTCGAGCCCCACGCGAAGGAAGCGGGGGCCCCCCAGGTCGCGCTGCATCGAGGATGCGTCGGCGTTGCGGCGCGCGATCTAAAACCAGGTTCGTTTATCTGTTGAAAACGTAGCCGTATCCCTGTGTTCGGCATCACCTTTACTTCGGTGCCGATCTTGAAAGATCCCTCAGTTTCCGAGGGCACTTCCTAAAAGTTGTCATTGCCTCTGGCTTGCCGATCTCAGAGATAGGGGATAGGAATAAGTTCGAGGCTGGTCATTTGTCCCTTCTTCATCCCTTCATCGTCCGCCCATCGTCGGCGCCTCGTCGTTCCTGGAGCGACGCGGTGCGATCCTGGGGCTTCGTGCGCAGCACAGGGGCTTGAGGGGCACAGTCGCGCTCCCCTCCGCCGCCCTCCAGGCTTCGGGGGCGGCAGGGAGGGCGGCCATGACCAGGGGGGGATCTAGCGGGGGCTACGATGCCTCCTCAGATCTCATGGCGCCTGTTCTCATTCCAAGACGTCCCTTTGCCCCCCCCCTCCCTTGCCTGCGATCCCCACTCCTGGACGCCCCCCCTCCTTGGACGCCCCCGAAGGCTGAAGCTGCACTTCTCCTCTTGGGGGCACCAGAGGAACAAGAAAAACTCGGGAGGGGGAAAACACACACAGACACAATTAATCGTCCATTCCCCAGAAAAGATGGGAAAATATGGGAAGTGGGGGGGAAGACAGAAACCCAGAAAAGATGGGGAAATATGGAGAATCGTTTTATTTGTGTGTATTTATTTGTGTGTCCTTGGGCCCCTTGAAAAACGATCTAGACAACAACTGTCAGAGTTTCGCGTGTGGATTTCCTGCGCCCCGGCGCTGCCCCCCCGAACAAAAATATCTGCTCGAGCTGTGCTTCTTTTTTGTATCCTGCACTTGTGTGTTGGTATCTGCTGTTGTGTGTGCATTGTGTGCATTGTGCATTGTGCATTTGTGCATTTCTGCTTTTTGTTATCCTGCATTTGTGCATTTGTGTGTTGGTATCTGTTTGTTTCTGTACAGTCGGGGCCCGGAAGAAGGAACCCTTTTCGTTTGGGGAGGGGCTCCGCGTTCCTTAAGTGTTTCACAGCTTGCCTCAGGTTGTCCTTATGTTCTCGATCGGAAATCGAAGCTGAACTCATGGAAAAAAGGGGCCTCGTTCCTTATTTAGGGTTCCTTAGGGCAAGGCCCCGACTGTATCCTGCATTTGTGTGTTGGTATCTGTTTGTTTCTGTACGAAAGGGCGCAGAGGCGACCGCTCTTCTGGCGCTCCGCGCAGCGCAGGGCTTCGGGCGCAGAGTGGGGGCGACCCGCTGCTCGGAACGCCTCCACGAGCTCGTTCGCCTCTGCGCCGCTCCGAGCTCTGCCTCGTCCTCGTCGCAGTCCTCGCCAATGTCAACGTCGCCCTCGTCCTTCTCCTCCTCCTCGTTCTCCTCCTCCTCCTCCTCCTCCTCCTCGTTCTCCTCCTCCTCCTCCTCGTTCTCCTCCTCCACGTCGTCCTCGTCCTCTTCTTCGTCCTCGTCGCAGTCCTCGTCGCAGTCCTCGTCCACGCCGTCGCCGTCGTCGCCGTTGTCGGCGTCGTCGTCGTCGTCGCCGTCGCCCTCCCTCGCTCCCCCTCCTCCGCGTCGTCGTCGTCCTCCGGCGGTTCGGCGTGGGGGGCTCCGAGAGGGGGGGGGGCATGGCGGCATGGCTGCCGCCGCGGGCCGTCCCGCCCCGTGGGCCTCGGGAGCGGCGCGTGCGCCCCCCCCCCTCCTCCTCCTCCTCCTCCTCTCCTCCTCCTCCTCCTCCTCCTCCTCTCCTCCCCTCCTCCTCCTCTCCTCCTCCCTCCTCCTCCTCCTCCTCCTCCTCCTCCTCCTCCTTCCTCCTCCTCCTCCTCCTCCTCCTCCTCCTTTCCCTCCTCCTGCTCCTCCTCCTCCTCCTCTCTTCGTCCTCCTCTCCTCCCTCTCCCTCCTCCTCCTCCTCCCTCCTCCTCCCTCCTCCTCCTCCTCCTTCCTCCTCCTCTCCTCCTCTCCTCCTCCTCCTCCTCCTCCTCCTCCTCTTCCCTCCGCCAAGCCCACCGCCGAGAGGCCACAGGGAGGCGCGGGCACCGCTAGCCCGGGGGTCCACGTGGGCGTGCGCCCCGGGCAGAAGCGCGGCGGCCGCGCGGGCAGGTCTTCGTCGAACCTGGGCGTGCTCGCCGCGCGAGGCCGCTCCTTGGCACCGCTCGGGCGTGAGCATTTTTTGTTCCTTCGGCGAGGGCCATCGAGGAGCATCCTTGATCGTTTGGCGGAAAAACCACGTACGAGACCGAAACAAGCACAGGGAGTGGACGTCCGAGCGGTGGCTGGTCTCGGGGCGGGCAGCACGACGGGTGGGGGCTGGGGACGACGGGGGTGGTGCTCGGCGGCGAGCGAGGGGGGGGGAATTGAGAAGGGACGGGCCTTCTCAAAAGGCTCGGACGTCCCCGGGCCCTCTGAGAAGTGTTCTGAGCCTTCCCCGAAGGCACGAGACAACTGCTCAGAAGGCGCGAGGGCTTCTGAGAAGTCCCGCCGCCTTCTGAGAAGGCCGCCTTCTCCATCTCACTTCCCCCCCTCGCTCGCCGCCAGCGTACGGACACTGGCTTGCAGATGCAGGCACCTGATTCGCCCCCCCCCTTTCCTCTGCTGTCCCGTCGTTCGTCCGATGCGATCCTTCTCTGCAGGACAAGCTGGCCCGCATCCTCGAGCTCGCCTCGCGCCTTGCCTCCTTCGAGCATGAGGTGGCCTCGAGCGAGGCCTACATCCGAAAGGTGGCCACCCTGGAGGCGGAGCTCTGGCGAGTGAGGGGGAAACAGAGGTGGAGAGAAGGAGGGGGGCGGAGGGTGCGGAAGGAAGAGGAGGGAGAGGCTGGAGGGAGGAGTGACAGAGGGAGGAGGGAAGGAGAAGGAAGGAACGAGGGAAGAACAGGGGGAGAGAGGGGTGTGTGAACGAGGAGTGCTAAGGGAGGTGGCCATGGGCAAGGAGGGGGGCTGAGGAAGAGGGAGGATGACAGGGAGCACGGAGGGAGGGTGAGAAGGAGGAGGGGGGCGAGCAGGACGGGACGGAGGACACGAGAACGGAGGGAGACTATCTTAGCCGGACGAGCACACCATCCTGACCCGCCTCTGTGCATGACTCTGAGGAGAGTTGAGGCGGGGAACGGCAGCGGGGCAACATCTACGATACCCCCTTTGTGTGGGCAACTTGTTTCAAGTTCAGACGCCCTCTCATCTCATAATCTTGATCGAACACCGAGCCTCGGCGCGACTTCATCGCACGGACCTGGCCACCGCGTGGGCTTCCAGGCCACAGACCCGATCACCCGGACGCGGCCCCTCTGGCGCGCTCAGCGCGCGCGAAGCGCGCTTGCTGGTTCTAGTTAAGTCTGTGTGAACGCATCGGTACCGACGGGATCATTATGGTGATATCAGTCGATCGTGAGACCGATGACTATTCAGATTGGTCGATCGTGGGATCGGTAGATCGATATATGGATCATGGGCGACTCGCGGCAGACACGGCAGCATCGAGGAAGGTTCACACCCAGAGATTCGGGGCAATCCCACGTGAGCGACGCATATCAACGGGGTCGTCTGCACCGATCTATGCTTCCCGCGTAATGTCGTGTGTAAGCGCCCTTGCTTCCAATGTAGCGTGTCGCGCTAGCGGCCCGCGTAAGCCGCGGCGTAAGGTCGCCATGTCATAGTGCGCAAGTCCCCTTTCTTTCCGTTGCCTTCGTCGGAAACGAGACAACATTTCAGTGCCAGTGCGGACCCGGGCTTGACAGACAGCCTGAAGCTTGGCTGATGCTTCTCGCCCCCAGAGTCCGCACCTCTTCAAACACAACATCTGGGCCCGCTGGACCTCGGAGGAGTCCCTGGGGAAGTCCAGGCGGTCAGCTGAGGGCCTACGCAAGAACATTGGTTGCATTGCCACCCCGGCTCCCCCGTTTCCCAGCCGTGCCACCTTGTCCGACGGATGTTTTTCCTTCTCCCGTGAGCCGTCGGCCGTTGCCATCCCGACTTGGCCGCGGCCTCGAGTCAGGGCAAACACTAATGCCGTCAGCCGAGCAAAACGGCCCGCCCTCTCTCCTCTGAAGAAGCACCCCTGCCCGCTTGAAGCAGGATCCTCGACCCTCGATCATCAATCGAGGATCGAGGGTCAAGGATCGAAGATCGATCGAGGATCGATCCTCCATCCACGATCCATCCAAGGAGGAGGAGGATGAGGATGATGAGGAGGAGGAGGGAGGTGGCCCACAGCATCTTTCTCCGTCAGATCTGCGCAAACATCAGCACGATCACGCGGGGCCTCCTCCTTATCCAGACCCTGACATCCTGGCGTTGCATTTGTTTCACAGCTGGCATTGCCGTCCCGTGCCCGCGGCTCGAAGCAGGTCGCAGAAAGATGGAGTCCAGTGCTCTGGCCGAGTTTGTGCTGGCGATGTCGTATGCTCTTTTCCAACGCTGGATCTCAGGGGCACCTCGGTCTCCCGAGGCGACCGGTGAGCCTCGTGGGCGAAAAACACATCTCCGCATCCGCGGCCTCGCTGGCTGGGCCCCTGGGCAGCGACCCCCCGCGGCCGCGGGTACGGGGCGTGTTCTCGCGGATGCCCCGCGCGGGGCGTAGCCGAGCGACTGCGCATGCGCGGGAACGCGCTCCGGAGTCAGGACCGCGAGTGCGCGGATACTCGGGGGTGGACAGAACCCCCAACAGTGGCACGTCTAGCGAATTGTCCGTTTTCGGTTCTCGCGAGGGCGCCGTTGGCCGCTATTTTCCAGGCTTGCGCCCGCCAGGTTTGGGCCTCAGGTCGTTTTCACTAAACCACGTTTTACTGAAGGGGGGTCTGTCCATCCCCGAGATACGGATATGTTCTCCGCTCGTGAGACCCGTACTTGGGGCGACCTGCAAGTGCTGAGACCTTCTGAGAGCAATCGAGCGAAAGTTCACAATCAGGCCATCCTGATTGGTGCTGCGGAGCTCGCGGGCGAGAGGGCTCTGGAATTGCCTGACGGCACGAGTCCTAATGTCTTTGGGCATGTGCACATGCTACTTACATCTGCAGCTTGTCTTGCCACGCGATGGCACACACTCTGCTGCTGCTGGGTTCTGCGAGCGCCCTTCACTCGTCATCCCTCCTCCTCTTCCTCCTCCTCCGCCCATCCTCCTCCGCCCATCATCATCATCATCATCATCATCATCATCATCATCATCATCATCATCATCATCCTCATCCTCATCCTCATCCTCATCCTCATCCTCATCCTCATCGGCATCATCATCAACATCATCATCATCATCATCATCATCATCATCATCATCATCATCATCATCATCATCATCATCATCCTCGTCATTATCATCATCAGTATCATCATCAAAATCATCATAATCATTATGTGCCGGGTCGTCATCATAAGTAACCGTTCACGCATCATCGTACGTATCATTATCAACCTAATCATGATCGCCCTCGTCAGCATTATCGTCATCATTACCATCATCACCAGCAGCATCATCATCATCGTCATCGTCGTCGGCGACATCGTCGTAGTCGTCGTCGTCGTCGTCATCATCATCATCATCATCATCATCATCATCATTGTCATCATCATCATCAGCATCATCATCATCATCATCATCATCATTACTGTCATCGTCGTCGTCGTCATCAGCGCAGGGAGGAGGGGAGCCGCTGGCAACACGACGCCGCGCCAGGGCGATCGCCCCGGGGCGGCTCCGGCGATGGGCGGCTACGGCGACTACATGGACATGTGACCCGCCGGGGGCCGCCCTGCCGGGGCCGCCCCTGGGGCTCCGCGGTTCATCTGCACGCCCGAAATGGGTACGGAAAGACTGGGTACAATGCCCAACAGCAGTTCCTGTTCATTTTGGACAGGATTCGCTGTCCACGCCGCCGCGGCCTGTGTCCATTCGAGACAGAGGGCCGCCTGCCCAACAGCGGCCCCTGTTGGCTTGGGACACCATGTGCTGCTGGGCATTGTACCCATTCTTTCCGTACCCATTTCGGGCGTCCAAAGCGGAGGACAGCTGGGGGGGGAATGGTCTTTCTGCACCTCCGCCGCTTCCCCGTCTGGCCTGTTCTGGTTCCCCGGAGGCTCCCCCCCAGGAACGGCGGACGGCCGCCTTGCTGGTCCGTGTTGTGGCAGAGAAGGGCGTGAGGAGTTTCTCCGTCGCTTCCCTCCCTCTCTTCGAAGAACAGACAAAAGGCAAACACGATCAACTTTTGACGCTCCGCGCGGAAGTCTCGGATATGCGCTGGGCCCCCCTGGCGGCGCCTCTGCCGCCGCCTCTGGCGCGCTCCGCGCAGCAGGGAGGGAGATTCAGCGCAGATCTTAGAAATTCGCGCAGATGGGGAACAGTTTATGTTTTTTTTATATACGTTTCCGATTGCCCTGAGGCTCCCTCTCACGAATGAAAGACGGCCGCCCTGCTTTCCCATTTTTAGGCGAAGGGGGACGCGCAGAGTTTCTCCGATGGACAGGACCTTCATATGGCGCCGTCCAGCCATCCCTCCTCCTCCTCCTCCTTCGCTTCCTCCCCCTCGTCCTTCTCCTCGTCGTTCTCCTTGTGCCCCGCTTCCCCAGCCCTGTCGCACTCTCTCTCCCCCTCCCTCTCCTGCTTTCCCACCTCCTCCTCCTCCTCCTCCCCCTCCTCTCCTCATCCTTCTTCTCCAGGCCGAGGCGGGGTGGGGGAAGAGGGGTTGGGGATGGGTACAGAGGATGATCGAGCTCATTCCTGCTTTGATGTTCGATGCTTGATCGTCGTCATCGTTTCTTGGTGTGTTGTTTTTGTTGTTGTATTCTGACGCCTGAAGAGGCCTTCGGAAAACAATTCTGATGAGGAGGACTTGCCAGGTTCTGCCCTCAGGAGAGAATTTCTAGATACAGACACACGTAAACGTCAATGTTCAGGAACACGTTAGCCATTGTGGACCCCTAACAGTGATGTCTCGCAATCTATGCGGTGCAATCTATGTGGTGAGATGAAAGTGGTGCAATCTGGGTGGTCCTCAGCAACGCAAAGCAATGCACCACACTGGGCAGCAATGCAACTCACTGAAAGCAATGCGGAGCAGTTCGAAGCAATGCAGCATAATGCAGGACACTGCCACGTAATGCAAAGCACTATGAAGCAATGGCCAGTAATGCAATGCGATGCAAAACATTGCAACGCAGTGCAACTCAATGCAACGCGATGCAGACCAATGCGACGCAGTGCTACGCACTGCACATAATGCAAAGCAGTGCAACGTAGTTCGAAGCAATTCAACACAATGCAGCGCGATGTAACGCAATGCAACGCAATGCGATTGCAATGCACAGCAATGCGATACAACGCGATGCATACCGATGCACCGCAATGCAGAGCAATGCGAAGCAATGACCAGTGATGCAATGCGACGCAAACCTTTGTAACGCAATGCGGATCAATGCAATGCGACGCAGAGCAATTCGACGCAGTGCAACGCACTGCACATAAATGCAACGCAATGCAACGTAGTTTGAAGCAATTCAATACAGTACAGCGCGACGCGAAAAAAGCAGCGCAATGCGACTACACTGTGATTGCAATGCAAAGCAATGCGATGAAAAGCAATGCACAGCGATGCAACGCAATGCAGAGCACTGCACAGCAATGCAGAGCAATGCAGCGCACGGCATAGCAATGCAACTTATTGTAATTCAAGGCAGCGCAGCGCAAATCACGGCACAGCACTGCATAGCAATGCGAACCAGTGCGAAGTAGTGCAGGTCCAGCGGCCCAGACGACGGGCGGCGACGAGGCGGTGACGGGGTGGTGGCGGGGCGACGATTGACGACACAGCCGCCAGACCGCCAGGCAGGCCCAGACGACGGGCGGCGACGAGGCGGCGGCGGTGCGGCGACGGCGACGACACCTCCGCCCGGCCGCCAGGCAGTCCCTCAGAAGAGAGAGCAGAGAACCCCCATGAGTTCGAGGGCGGAAAAGAGGGGGGTGATGACTACGCTACATGGGCTTGTCATTCAGACGAGAGCCCCATTTTGAAAAGGAACAGGCCCCAATCTGATAAACTGTTTGTCGGGTCTGCACTTCCGGTCATGAAATTCTAGGCGCTTCTCGTATCCCCACTCTCGTCGTCACCAGGTCCTGGTTCGGCGCCATTTTGACCGCGTTGAGCTCAGCGGGGCTTCTGATGGGGCCGCTCCTGCTTGCTGTTTTTACCTTCCGTCGGCGCGTAGCCCGCCCGTCCTGCACGGCTTTCGACTTTCTTCGCGAGCGCGCGTACCAAAAAAGTATCCCCACTAGCCCATCCAGAAACGATGCCCAGGCTAGTTGCTCTGATCAGGGACGTGTAGGAGTACGCAGTGGAATAACGAGGGGAGACAGCCGACAAACCGATCTTCGAGATCAGCCTGAGCAGACCCAGGAGTCAACTATGAAATACCTTCTCGAAGCTTTCTATATAGGAGCCACTTGGCAGCTAACTTGGGAAATCTTGGGGCCCTCTTCGGGCTGTTTTGATGGCGTTCGGGCTCTCTTGGGGCCCTCTTGGGGCCCTCTTGGGGCCCTCGTGGGGGTCTTGAAGGCCCTCTTGGGACAACTATGGAGGCCATCAATCAGAGAAGGGGGGAATTAATAGCAGCCCCACCTGTCGGAGGCCTGCCGGGGCCTCTTGGCCGCTGTTGGGGCCGTATTGGGGTCCTCTTGGGGCTTTCTTGGGCTATGTTGGAGCTTTTTTGAGGCCTCATCAGCCCATCGGAAGTGAACAGGCAAGACGGCAAACTATGGATTTTCCGTCGGGTCTCCAGTGACTTTGACCTCTAAGGTCTCGTGGGCGTCGTTGGAAGGCTCCGTGGCCATTCGGAGCCATTTTGGGACGGTGTTGATGCATCGAGGGCATGTTGGGAGCCATCTTCAGTTCGGCCTTTCGTGTGCGATCTTGGAGGCCATCTCGGGCTACCTGGGGCCATATTGGGCTTCTCGGACCCTCCAACGACCTGCGGAGAGATGGTTCCAGACGAGAGGGGGTAGTGAGTGTTTGCAAGACCTCTCCGAAACGGAAGGAGGTTGAAATAAAGGCCTCCCTAAACCGCCTACGCCCGAAGGGCTGGTAGGATTTCACGAGTTCTCAAGCTAGATCCCAAAAATGATAAAGCACCGTCTTTCATCTTTGTAACTGTTGTACGCCTGTAAGAGCTAACTTTGCGCAGCGCTACGGCGAGAGCCGCGTTAGGAAAACGAGCGGGCCTCCATCCTTGTAATTGCTCGTGCGCGGCTCCCAAGACGAGAGCCGCATTTTCCAAACGTGCGGGCATCCGTCCGTGTGTGTGTGTGTGTGTGTGTGTGTGCGCTAGGTTTGCGCCGCTGACGCCAGGGCCACAGTTGGCAGCGTGCTGGCCTAAACGGATGTGCGCGGCCCTGGTGTGAGGTCCGCATTTTGAAAACGTGCGGGCGTTTGTTTTTTTTGATTGCTGCAAGCTTTTATGACCAACGTGCGCGGCGCTGAGGCGAGAGCCGTCATTTGAAAAAAAAACATTGGTCTCAAGTCTTGTAACTGCTGCAGGCCTTGAGGACGAATACGTGCGGCGCGGAGGCGAGCACCGCAGTTTGAACACGTGCCGGACTCCTCTGCGAGTTGTTTTAGAATAATGTGGGCGACCTTGAGGCGAACGTCGCATGTTGAAAGCCACTAGCTTTCCATCCTGTAGCCTCGAACATCGTAAACCGTAGCTCGAACATAGCAAACCGTGGGGACGTCTCGAGCGAAACGCCCAGTCCAGCCAACGGACACGTTTGTGGTGCGACGGGGGCGTTGTCTACAAGGAGGAGGGATGTAGGAGGAGGAGGCGGAGAGCGATGAGGATGAACATTGGAGGTGGACAGGTTGTCGGGGGGAGGATTCGCGACACCACCACAGCGGGCCACAGCGAGGAGGTCCACAATGAAAAACTCGGGCTGGGGTTTGAAGAATCCTCGGGCGGGGCACCGCAGAGCAGGGGAAGCAGACCGCCAGGAGGACCCTTCCTGGCTCTTGCGCCCAGCTGTGGTCGTGTCGGTCGGGGACCAGAGGTGGGGAGCCTTCCCCCTCGGAGCCGTTCGCGGCCGCTCGCTGTACGTAGGCAGCCTCGCCGAGCAGTGCGATCGACAGCTGCTGCGCCTCGATGCTCGCGCGCCCCGCTACTCTCTGGATGACCACGGCTCCGCCCGCAATTTCTTCCCGTCCCTCCCGCTTCTGCTGCTGTCGCGGCGATAACCAGAGCGAGAGCGGTCCACCACAAGCAGAGAAGCAGAGCTCAAGAGGAGGAGGACGAGGAGGAGGAGGTGGAGGACGAGGAGGAGGAGGAGGATGAGGACGATGAGGACGAGGAGGAGGAGGATGAGGACGAGGAGGAGGAGGAAGAGGATGAGGACGAGGAGGAGGAGAAGCAGAGCTCAAGAGGAGGAGAAGGATGAGGACGAGGAGGAGGAGGAGGAGGTGGAGGACGTGGAGGAGGAGGAGGAGCAGCCGACTTGGGGGCGTGGCCCCCCGCCCGGCCCTCGGCACAGGGGCGGGGGGTCTCGCAGGGGTCGACAGGCTGAGTGCGCCAACCTACACGGGGGTGGCACGCCGCGCAGCGAACGACATCGCACGCCGAAGCCCTGTCTCCCACGGCTTCGAGGCCTCGGTGTTCTCGTCCTCAGTGGGCCCTGGAAACGACAGGGCCGTTTTGATACCGGTTCTGTTTCGCCGTTTTTGTTGCCGGTTCCGACGCCGTTTTTGTACCGGTTCCGTCGCCGTTTTTTGACCGGTTCCGGCTCCGGTTCCAATCCTGGAGCAGTTTTTTTGTCGTTTCCGGTAGTTGTTTTTTGCCGTTTCCATTTTCAAGGGATATTTTTTTTGGAAACGGTGAAAAAACGGCCCTGCCGCTTCCGGGGCCCACAAGGTTCTCGTCATCGCATGCTCAGCTGCTTCTTGTTCTCGCTCGCTCTCGCACACTGTGGCCCTCAATCGTGCAGGCTTCGCCTCGGGGGTTCGCAGAGCATCTGGCGGCTCTCGATGCTGAAGACATACATGTGTTGTCTGGTGTAACGCCTCATGTGAAGACAAAGTCACAAGTCGGCACGGCACAGTCAGAAGTACCCGAAGATCCGACAAGGAGACCGTTTAGGATATCGTCGTTCAGGTCCCCCCCTCATTACGAAAGTGGTTGGAGAGTGTTTCTCTTTTGCTTGGGGCATGACGAGCGTCATGGCCCCCGCCCACTCCTCCTCCCCTTTGACCCAACGCCACCCCCCCCTCCCAGTGTTCTCTGGGCACTGCCGCCGTGCGCATCGGGATCCGCATAGGTGTCCGCATCGGAATCCGTATAGGTGTCAGGTCCGCAGTCGTCGTCGTCGTCGTCGTCGTCGTCGTCGTCGTCGTCGTCGTCGTCGTCGTCGTCGTCCTCGTCCTCGTCCTCGTCCTCGTCCTCGTCCTCGTCCTCGTCCTCGTCCCCGTCCTCGTCGCTCGTCGCTCGTCGCTCGTCGCTCGTCGCTCATCGTCGTCGTGCGCGCGGACGCTGCAGGAGCCTGTTTTTCATTCCGGGCCGGTGACGGCAATCATTTGGGCGGGGGTGGGGGTGGAAGGGGGCCGACGACGTCGCGTTTCGCGCTGGCGGCGTATGGGAATGCCTACGAATGACGTCTGGCGACGGGTAGCAGCAGCATGTGCGTGACGATCTGCACCAAAGCGCCTGTGTACACCACAGTGCCTGCGTGCACCACAACTCCTGACCACGCCGCCTATGTACACTACAGCAGCCGCGTGCAACACAGCGCTAGTGTGTGCCACAGTGCCTGCGGGCACCAAAGCGCTTGTGTACACCACAGCGCCTGCGTACACCACATCAGCTGTGTGCAACCCAGAAACAGTGTACACAACAGTGCTTGCGTGCACTACAGCGCCTGGGTATATCACGGCGCTTGTGTGCACCACAGCAACCGTGTGCAACACAGCACCACTGCAGCATATGGAATATTTGAAGGAATCCTTACGACAAAATGGAAAGCGTGTGGACTCCACAGAAAACAATTGTTTTATATAGGATGCGGAACGGAGTCCTTATGGAAAAGGAGCGCCGGTGGAATCTACGGTTCCTCCCGAGTGCGCCTGCATCATCCTAGCTCCTCCTATGTGCGTCCAGGATGCGCCAGCAAAATTCTTTACGCTTCGCGTATCCCCACCAGCCCATCTCACAGCAGCAACTCTTGCGAAACATGCCGACAGTCGTGTTTTTCAGGCGTGTGTCCGCTTGGCCCCGCATATCTCCCCTGTTCCTCCTTCCTCCCGCCTCCTTGTACATCCTCCTTGTGGGGGGAGCGGGAGAAGGACGAGGCGAAGGAGGAGGGAGAGAAAGCTCTCGTCCTGGTGTGAGTCGTTCGGGCCCTGAGTCTTCCTGGTGTGAGTCGTTCGGGCTCTTCGTCCTGGTGTGAGTCGTTCGGGCTCGTTCGGGTCCTGGTGTGAGTTCGGGCTTCGTGGTGTGAGTCTTCTCGTGGTGTGAGTGAGTCGTTCGGGCGCCTCGTCCTGGTGTGAGTCGTTCGGGCCCCTCCTTCTGGTGTGAGTCGTTCGGGCTCTTCGTGGTGTGAGTCGTTCGGGCCCCTCGTCCTGGTGTGAGTCGTTCGGGCTCCTCGTGGCGTGAGGCGTTCGGGCACCTCGTCCCCTTTTGGGGCGTCTTGGGGGCCTCTTGGCGGCCCCAGGGGCTTCTAGGAGCGTCTTGGGTGCCTTGGGGGAGCCTCTTCGGGCCTCTTGGGAGCCTCTTGGAGGCCGTTTGGGGCGTCTTGGGGGCCTCTTGGCGGCCCCAGGGGCTTCCAGGAGCGTCTTGGGTGCCTCGGGGGAGCCTCTTGGGGCCTCTCGGGGGCCTCTTGGATGCCTCTTGGATGCCTCTTGGGGGCCTCTTGGGGGCCTCTTGGGGGCCTCTTGGATGCCTCTTGGGGGCCTCTTGGGGCCATCTTGGGGCCTCTTGGTGCCTCCTGGGCGCTTCTTGGGGCCATCTTGGAGGAAATCGATCAAAGAAGAGGGGAGCTTTAATGAGCGCTGCCCCCTCAGAAGGGCAAACTGAGCCCAAAACCTTCGTAAAAAGGGGCGCAATGAGCCCAAAACCTTCGTAAAATCAATGATTTTGCCTTGAAAGAAGAGGGGAGCTTTAAGGAGCGCTGCCCCCTCGGAAGGCCAACATGGGGCCAAAACCATAGTAAAATCAATGATTTTGGCTTCAAAGAAGAGGAGATTGTTTTTTTTCTGCCTCCCCCCGTCGGGGCCAGAATCCTCGTGAGGGGTGTCGTTTTTTAGCCCTCCCAGGAGTCGAAAAGGACTCAGAGAGAGCTCCCTAAACCACTCACGCCCAAAGGGCTGGTGGGAGTAGTAGTGGATGTCTTTTGGTCGGAGGCATCTGAGGGCGTCTTCGGCGCCTCTTGGGGCCTCTTGGAGACCTCTTGGGGGCCTCTTGGGGGCCTCTTGGGGCCATCTTGGGGCCTTTTCGTGCTTTCTGGGCGCTTCTTGGGGCCATCTTGGAGGGAATGGATCAAAGAAGAGGGGAGCTTCACTGAGCGCTGCCCCCCCAGAAGGGCAAGATGAGCCCCAAACCTTTTTGGAGAATCAATGATTTCTCCTTGAAGAAAGAGGGGAGCTTTCATGAGCGCAGCCCCCTGAGAAGGCCCAAATGGGGCGAAAACCGTAGTACAATCAATGATTCTGGCTTCACGGAAGAGGAAGTAGTAGTAGTAGTAGTAGTAGTAGTAGTAGTAGTAGTAGTAGTAGTAGTAGTAGTAGTAGTAGTAGTAGTAGTAGTAGTAGTAGTAGTAGTAGTATTAGTAGTAGTAGTAGTTGTAGTAGTAGTAGTAGTAGTAGTAGTTCGTAGTAGTAGTAGTATTAGTAGTAGTAGTAAGTAGTAGTCGTAGTAGTCGTAGTAGTAGTAGTAGTAGTAGTAGTAGTAGTAGTAGTAGTAGTCGTAGTCGTAGTCGTAGTCGTAGTCGTAGTCGTAGTAGTAGTAGTAGTAGTAGTAGTAGTAGAGTAGTAGTAGTAGTAGTAGTAGTAGTAGTAGTAGTAGTAGTAGTAGTAGTAGTAGTAGTATAGTAGTAGTAGTTAGTAGTAGTATAGTAGTAGTAGTAGTAGTAGTAGTAGTAGTAGTAGTAGTAGTAGTAGTAGTAAGTAGTAGTAGTAGTAGTAGTATGTAGTAGTAGTAGTAGTAGTAGTAGTAGTAGTAGTAGTAGTAGTAGTAATAGTAGTAGTAGTAGTAGTAGTAGTAGTAGTAGTAGTAGTAATAGTAGCAGTAGTAGTCGTAGTATTAGTAGTAGTACTGGTAGTAGTAGTGGCCGTAGAACCATGCGTAGAAGTAGTAACAGTAGAGGTAGAAGCAGTAGTAGTAGTAGTAGTAGTAGTAGTCGTAGTAGTAGCAGTTCTAGCAGCAGTAGTAGTGATGGTAGTCGAAGTAGTTGTAGTGGTAGTTGTCGTGATAGTAGCAGGAACAGGACGAGTAGTAATAGTAAAAGTCGTAGTCGTAGTAGTAAGAGCAGCACTAGTAGTAGTCCCAGTAGTAAGAGTAGCAGTGGTAGCAGTAGTAGTAGTCCCAGTAGTATTAGTAGCAGTGGTAGTAGTAGCAGTGGTAGTGGCAGTACTAGTAGTAGTAGCAGTAGTAGGTGTAGGAGTAGTAGGAGTAGTAGTAGTAGGACTCGAACTAGTAGTAGTCGTCATAGTAGGTATAGTTGTAGTAGTAGGAGATGATGTAGTGATACGAGTATTAGTCGTAGGCGTAGAAGTAGTAGTAGATGGCTTTTGGGAGCCTCGTGGGGCCTCTTGGGGACCTCTATGGGGCATCTTTGGGGCCTCTTGGAGGCCTCTTGGGGGCCTCCTGGGGGCCTCTTGGGGCCATGGCAATATGACTGGTAGTAGTAGTCGCAGTAGTAGTAGTAGTCGTAGGAGTAGAAGTAGTAGTATATGTCTTTTGGGAGCCTCTCGGAGGCCTCTTGGGGCGTCTTCGGCCCCTCTGGGGGCCTCTGGGAGACCTCTTGGGGCCATCGTGGGGGCCTCTTGGAGGCCTCTTGGGGGGCTCCTGGGGACCCCTTGGGGCCACCTTGGCGCCTCTTGGTGTCTCCTGGGCGCTTCTTGGGGCCATCTTGGAGAGAATGGATCTAAGAAGAGGGGGGAGCTTTAATGAGCGCTGCTCCCTCGGAAGGGCAACATGAGGCCAAAACCTTCGTAAAATCAATGATTTTGCCTTGAAAGAAGAGGAGAGCTTTCATGAGCGCTGGCCCCTCAGAAGGGCCAAATGGGGCCAAAACCGTAGTAAAATCAATGATTTTTTTTGGCTTCACAGAAGAGGAGAGGTTTTTATTCTCCCTCCCCCGTCGGGGCCAGAATCCTCGTGAGGGGTGTCGTTTTTTTAGCCCTCCCAGGAGTCGAAATTAACCCCCCTGACGACCCGCGAGGCGCCCTCTCCAGGCCCAGGGGGAGGGGGTAGGGGGAGGGGTGAACCCCTCCCCGAAGGGGAAGAAGGGGGGTTGAGAACAGAGAGAGCTCCCTAAACCACTCACGCCCGAAGGGCTGGTGGGATTCTTCACGCTTCGCGTATCCCCACCCGCCGGCCAGCAACAGGCCTCAGGCGTACTTGGACGGGGAAAACTTCACGTGGCTGTGCGAAATCTGCCGGGCAGCCAGCCTCAACAGAAGGGGCACCCCAAGTCCATAGGGCGCCTCCGTCGCCGCCAAAGCACTGGACTACACAACTTGGCGGAACCGTCGGCCAAGCGACCCCATCGCCAACGCTTTCCCTCCGCTCCCCAGCCTCTGGCCCCTGGGCGACGGATGCAGCCCCCTCGCAGGGGTTACCTGGACGCTGAGCGACCTCCTGATGGTCCCGTCCGCCCAGCACCGTCCGAAGCTCGCGAACACCACAGTGCCGGCGAAGAAAATATCAGACGGAAGTCTCGGAGGCGACGCCCACAAAACGAACTCCTACTCCGCCAAGTGCGACACCTGCCCACCCGACGGCCCACTCCTGGTGTGGAAGGTCGACGCGCCAACGCTTGGCTGCTTCATATGGACGGCTGGCGACGAGGCAACAGGCAACGGGCGCACCAGCCTCCCCGAGTGGGACCAGTGGCCGCCCTCTTGTTGCGATCGCAAATGGAACGCCACGTGGTGCTGCCGAAGGTGCCTAGTATACATCTGGAACGTTGTTCCAGCAACCCTGGACTGTATGATGGACCGTGACTCCTGGGAAATTTTCCCACGGTTGCCTGCAGCCCGCCCGCGTCACACCGCGCAGGCGGACGCCTGCGATGCTCCTCTCGACCTGGCCACCCAACACACACCCGCAACGGCAGATGCAAAGGCGCCCGACCCCTACGCCCGCAACAATAGCTCAGCGGGCACAGCAGCGGCCGGAGGTGAAACTCGCAGCGATCGGCCGCAGCCCGGCCCGCACAGCCGCACAACCCCCCAGGTCCTGGAGTTATTTCCCGGCCTGCCGCCGCCAAAAACCCCAAGGTTTAGCTGCAGGAGCGTCTCCGCACTAACCCTAGACGAGGCAAGCGATTCCAAACGCAGCCGACGCAACAAGTTGAAGGAGGCCCATCACACCCTGGTCGCTTACCCACGGGACTACCACTCCACGCTGGACCATCACTGGATGGATTTCGCCAAGGCAGTTGGCACAGACATCCCAGCCCCGAAAGACCAGGAGACCTCTTGGCCTGCGCTCCAGCTGAGCCCCTTTTCTGGTCAAGGTGTGCGGCGCGAGCATCCCAGAAGGCGGCCGCCCGGAGGGGGCCCCCTGGGACGGCGAGAGATGGGCGGCATCGAGGGTGGTAGGACACCTACTGTGCAGCCCAGAGCACAAGGTGGCGTGGACAGCTCGCTACTCGAGCCTGGCCCACAACAAGGGGCCAAGCCCGTTCCACCATGACCTCGCCGTCCTCGTCAGCTTTCTTGCCGGCCTGAACCCAGGAGCTCTCGCAGCTGCCTCCATTGCCACCCTTGCTGGAGAAGACCCCTCGATTGTGGGCGCCGACGAACCGCGCTCGGCGCCCCCAAGGGAAGCCATGAGAACCTGGCTTCAGCCAAGAGTCGAGGGGGCAGCAACCGCAGCGGACGAGGGGCCCTCGGCCACTGGTGCCCCGCCCAGCGGCGCGGCCCGTAAGGAGGCCGAGCCTCGTGCCTTGCTGGCAGAGCACGCCCGACAGGCGGCAGATCAGGGGGCGACCGACAACCCCCTCTGGCACAGAAGCAGCCTTCTCTCCAACGAGCCCACCGCCCACCGTGAAGGCCGACATCGAAGGGATCGACAGCGACGAGGAGGGCGGAGTCGAAGGGGCCCTGTCATCAGCCTCGCCGCCGCCCTGCGATGCAGCGGAGGGCACCGCCGACCTGGAAAGCAGCTCGTTCCCATCCTCGCTCGGTGCCGCAGGCGACGCAACCGGAGGCAGCCCCTCCGACGACCCCCCGAGGATCTTCGGCACCGGCACGGCCAACGCAAGCAGACCTGAGCAGGGCCGCGCAGAGGGCAATGCCAGAGCCGGCGAGCCTCGCAGGCTGAGCCGCGACCCCCCGCGCAGGCACGCAGCCCCACCCAGCGCGCTCGGCAGCGTCAATGCGGCAGCAGCTGCCCCAGCGGGGTCCGAAGCGGACCCGCGTGGAGGCACGGTGGGGCCGTGGGACGTGGTTTCGACGACCTCGTCGATCCAGTCTACGGAGGCAACGTGGAGCTTGACAGGGTTGACGATTCGCCAGCAGCCAAGATTTCACGACTTCAGACAGCCTTGGGAGGAGTCTTCAGCGCCATCTGGCACGCCTACACCCGAAAGCACGCCGCGGGACCTAAAGGCAAGGCCAAGAGCGATCCCGCGCGGAACACCGAGGCAACCTGCCGCGGCTTCCTGGGCGACTGGAAGCGCTGCGGGTTCGACGCTCACGAGATGGGCCGCCGGCTCAATCATCAGATCGACCGGGGCCCGGAGCGCGCCAAGTGGACGGGGGGCCATGGCAATTGCGCCCCCCAGCCCGCGGGCCGAGCGACAAGCCCCCAGCAACCCTGGGACTGGGGCGCGTGGCCCTGGTCACGCGCCTGGGGCGGCGACGACTGGCACAGCGGGGGCAAACGAGGCGGCAACTACAGCGGCGACGGGAGAGGCGACAAGCGCCCCCGCGCGTGGCGGTGGCCCTGACGTTTTCGGCAGCCAGTGGCCGACGGCCACTCCTTGGCAGCGCGCGCTGCCCCCCCCCTACTCTCGCGGCATCTCTGCGCCTTGGCCCTCGCCGCCTGCCGGGCCCCCCATCCCTCCCAACATTGCGGGCCCGCCCGCCCTGGTTTTGCGCGGGGCGCAGCCTGCCGCGCACGGACGCGCTGGCCGCTGCGGTTTCCTTCGGGCAACTCCGCCCGCAGCTGCCCGCGGCTCACCTGGTTAGCCGACCCTCAGTGGGCCTCCCGGTCCTCGCGCCACGCGGCCGGCCCGCCTCCCCGGCGCGGTGGACTGGCTCAGCAGCCGACCGATGGCTCGCGGGAGGGCTTTCACTACTGCGATGGGCGTAACGGATGATGCTCCCGCACTTGGTGACGCTCCAGCTGTGCCTGGCAGACCAGTGGCCGCTTGCCACTCCCTGGTAATACTTTCTGCACAGCTCCCGCTGTCCCGCGCCCCTGGGCTTCTGGCAGCGGCCAGCTATTTCCCCTGGCGCGTCGGCTGCTGCTAGGGCCGTGGCCCACCTGCCCCGTCCTTGCGGGCCCGCCCGCCCTGGTTTCACATCGTCGCAGCCGCCGCGCCTGGATGCGTGGGTTTGTGGCTTCTCGCAGAAAGCGCAGCCGGCGGCTACTCCCTGGCCCCCTGGTTGGTCGACCAGCAGGGGGTCGCAGCGGGCCGCGCTCGGTTTCGTTCCCTCTGCAATCAGCAACCAGTGGCCGTTAGCCTGTCCCTGGGAGCGCTTCCTGCCCAGCTGCCGCTGTTCCCCGTCCTTGAGGCATGGGCAGCGGCCAGCTGACAATTCTGGCGCGTGGACTACCGCTGGGGCCGTGGTCCACCTGTCCCCTTCGGCTCTCGGCCATACTGTAGTTGTTTTCACCGCCATCGGTGCGCCCCCTACTCCGCGCCCCGTGGTACCCACCGCGCTGGGGCGGCCTCCCCCCGCGGCTGGGCCACCTCCCTGGCCCCTCCCTGCTCCGGCGGCTGCGCGTCTCAGCGACCCCGTCAGCCCCAGCCCTCCGCCCCCTGCTCCAGCGGCTCCTCCCCATGGGGCGCCTGGGGCTCCCGAGTGCACGTGGTTCAGTCTGTGCGCTCTCGGCTGTCGTCCGACCGTCTTGATATTTTCCATGGTTCCCGGCGGCAGCGCCCACGGCGTCCTCTTGCAACTTCGATCCGGATTTGAGGTGTGGGCCGCGTTGTCCCAGCAGCCCTCAGCCGCCGGTTCCAGCTCGAGAGTGCGCGTGGCTACTTGATCCGGTGGTGCGGGAGTTTACGGTGTCGAGTACCTCCACCGTGCCCCTGGCTACTTGCCCGTCCCTGGGTAAAATCGCGGACAGACTTCTCAGGATCAGTACATCCCAATGGGAACCGGGTGTTCGACTTTGGTGGCGCCACTCAGTTCACTAGTTTGGGCGTTTCGGCACGCTTGGCAGTCGTCGCAGATACTGGCTCGCCGCCCCCCCTGGCCCCATCCTTGTGTGCAGCCCGCGCCATTTTGGCCGCGCCCCAACCTTGGTTGGCCATTTTGCGCGTTGCGCTGGCTCAGCCCCCGGCAGCCGCAGCCTGCACCCCCACCCGCCGGCTCTGCCCGCCGTTGTGATGCTGAGGCCCCGCCGGCTTTAGGCAACTCGTCTTTGCGCGGCCCGCTCTGACTCGACTCGCCGTTTGCGCTTTCGCTTGCGGCTGCTGCTGATTAGAAAAGTACCCCCACCAGCCCATGTAGAAGCCCTGCCCACGAGAGGTGACGGGAAAAAGAACGAAAGGACACATTTAGGGATACATAGCGAGCAACCAGGATGGACCGAGAGATCGCTGGGAGCAAGGGGGTGGCCTTGGAAGGCCTCTTCGGGCCATCCCTGGGGACCGCGTGGGGGCGAGGGGAAGAGGAGGATGAGGAGGATGAGGAGGAGGAGGAAGAGGACGTGGAGGGATCCAAAGAGTGTGATCCCTGGTGGTGGTGCTGCTGCTGCTGGTGCTGCTGATGTTGCTGGTGCCTCTGCTGGTGTTGCGGCCGGTGCCCTGGAAGACCTCTTGGGGCCATCTAGGAGAACATGGATCAAAATATGGGGGTGTCCTCGATTTCGGCCCCTTCCCAGGAACCCTCAAAATCGCCTCTTGGTGCTCTCCTGGGGCTTTTTGGGAGGGTATTGGAGCTTTCTTGGGGCTCTTTTGGCCGTCATGGGGCCCTCTTGGGGCCCTCTTGGGGCCTTTTGGAAGTCCTGGAAGCCTTGTTGGGGCCATCTTGAAGGCCATCGGTCAAAGGAGAGATTGGACAACTTTCGGCCCCCCCCCCAAAACAGGCCAACATGGGGCCAAAACCGTAGTATAACCAGTGATTTGGGCGCCCGGAGGGCTGGTAGGATAACGTTGCCCCCCCCCTTCCGCAAAGAGGCCACAATGGGGCCGACACCTGGGTAAAACCAATGATTTTGTCGCCCAGAGGGCTGGTGGGGTAACGTTCGGTCCCCCCCCAGAGGCCAACATGGGGCCAAAACCTAAAGAAAGCTAATGATTCTTGTTTCCTCGCCGAGGCCGTCTTGGACGCCCTGACACCTCGCGGGCCCCCCCCAAAAAAATCCAGGGGGGGCAAAGGGGAGGGGTCAACCTCTCCCCATAAGAGGGAAAGGTTTTTCTTCTTTTTTTTTCGAAAGAGGGAAGAGGCATCTCGTTGGACCACCTGTCGCCGAATAGCGGTATGGGTACGTTTTGGTGTCCCCAGGGATAAGAACGGCGCAGCGTCCTCGGTCCACGCACCCTCGGCGGGGCGCCCATGAACGAGGGTGATTCCTTGGCGCCGCGCGCCCGCGGCCTCTCGCGCCGCCTGGTGGCCCCCGAACGCGGCGATCACCGCGCCTTCTGCTGGCGAGTCAACGGAGATTCCAGGGTACTCCAGATTTCGTAATAAAAGGGAGGGGGTCTGGATCCTCCAAGACAAACCATTTCAGACCTCCCCTGTGGGAGAACCCTCCAAAACATCGTCCCCAGACCCCCCAGGCCCTCCAAGATAGCTTGGAAGAGACCCCCCCCCGAAATGAGACCCCCCTCCTGCGGCGGGAGGCCCAGGAGGCCGCGGTGAAAACCAAACGCCAGGGGGGGGGGGCCTTCGAGAAAGAGGCGCGAGCCGCTGGCGCCCAGGGCAAGGACGACGACGGGGAGGACCACCAGGGCAGGGGCGAGGACGACGAGGGCGAGGACGAAGAGGGCGAGGGCGAGGGCGACGACAGCGCCATCCCCGACGTCCCCGATTTGGGGCCTCGGAGCCCATCGGCGGGGCGCCTTTGAATCGGGGGGTGCTTTCTGCGCCGCGCGCGCGCGCTGGCTCGAGCGCCGGGCACAGCCCGTCGCGCGCACGCCCCCGTTCGCCCTGGGCCCGGAGGGCTCCCAGAGTGGGGTCGAGGCAGTGTGTGTGGGGGGGGGGGCAGTTTCGGCAGCGGCCCAAAGGGGGGTCATGAAATCCCTTCAGATGTCATGGCGCATTTTCTTATTCAATCGCTTCGCTCATTCCGCCGCCCCGTATTGCATGATCGCTACTGCTTCGGCGCGGTCTCGGGGCCATTTCGGCGCCGCCGGAAGGAGGAAGATGAGGATGGGGAGGGGGAGGGGAGGAGGAGAAGAGGATGAGAAGGAACGGAGGAGGATGAAGATAAATATGAGGAGGAGGAGGAGGAGGAGGAGGAGGAGGAGGAGGAGGAGGAGGAGGAAGAGAAAAGGGTGGAGGAGGAAGCCTCTCGATGGCATCTTGCGGCGTTCTTGGGGCCAAACAGGGCCGTCGTCCAGATGCTTCTTTGGGAGGCCCTGGGGTCTGTTGAGAGGCCGTTCGGGGGCGCCCGGGAGACATTTTTGAAGCCTTGTAGGGCCTCTTTTGAGCCTCCTTGGAGCCTCCTGGGGTCTCTTGGGGGCCTCTTGGCGGCATCTTGGGCCATCTTGGGGGCCTCGGGGCCTCCTGGGGCTCCCTTGGGGCGGAAGGCTTGAGGTTTCGGTTCGTGGTCCCCATCTTGGGCCCCTCTTGGGGCCGTCTTTGGGCTCTCTTGGGCCGTCTTGGGCGTCTCTTGGGCCGTCTCGGGGCCAGTTTGGGCTCTCTGGGGGCCTTCTTGGGGGCCTCTTGAGCCGTCTTCGTGCGCTCTTGGGGGCCTCTTGGGCCGTCTTGGAGCATCGGAAAGCCGAAAATGCGACAAGGCCAAAATCATTCCAAAACCATAGTAACATTTATGATTTGGGCCTCTCGGGGCGCTCTTGTGAGTCCTCTTGGAGGCCACTTGGAGCGTCTTGGCGGCTTCTGGGGCCGTCTTGGGATCATCTTCGGCGACTTGGAGCGTCCTTTGGGCGTCTCGGGGGCCTCTTGGGCAGTCTTGGGGGCCTCTTGCGGCCCTCTTGGCGCGCTCTGGGGGGTCTGTGAGGCCGTACCCAGGAGGAAACCATCTCTGAGTAGACCTTCCCGGGACCTTCCCGGGCTGCGGTCGGGGTACTTTTCGCCGGGGGACCCCCAGGGGCCGCCCCGCGCGCCCGAACTAGAAGAATTGTGAACCAGTTACGGGAGATCTTAGCACGCCTCTGGCCCGTTGGGCCGGCGAATTTCAATGCGTCCCCGGTCCCCCTCTTGGGCCGCTCACGTGCCGCTGGCCATGATTTGCGCCACCCCCTTCTTGGACGCCCCCCTCTTGGACGCCCCCGACAGTGGGGGAGGCGACAGTCGAGCACGATGAGGAGGAGGAGGAGGATGAGGAGGAGGAGGAGGAGGAGGGGGAAAATGAGGAGGAAGAGGAGGAGGAGGAGGAGGAGGATGAGAAGAAGGAGGAGGAGGAGGACGAGGAGGAGGAGGAGGAGGAGGAAGAGGCAGAGGAGGAAGAGGAAGGAAGGAGGAGGCAACCAGAGATACGAAGGAGGTGGAGACGCAGGAGTACCAGGACAGGGGCGCTCGGAGGTGGCCTCATCCCCCCCCCGCCCTGCGCCTGCAGCTTCTGCCTTCCCCCCCCCTTGCTCCTCCTGCCTCTCTCCCCCCGCGGCCCCCCGCCCCGGGAGCCCCGCCCGCCCCGAGGCCCGCAGCCCCACTTCTGGAGCCCTCCGGCTGGCCGTGGGGGGCCGCCCGGGCGCCCCCCCGAAGCAGGGCTCTCCTTTGCCAGCCTGAAGCGCATCCCTGTCCGCATCCTGTGATTGGCACCGCCCCATCTCGATGCCGGTGCGCTAGGAAAGAAGGAAGCTCGGGAGCCTTGAGACGGGGGTCAATGCAAACGGGGGTCAGCCAGGGCACCAGATCCTGCAGGATCCTGCGAAGACCCCCTCTGGCTGACACGGGTTAGCGAGCCGCTCGTGACTGCGAGGCGGCCGCGCATATTGGTTGACCAGGGTTTGCGACGACCTGCGTTGCAGTTTTTTTTCCTGCATTGCAGTTTTCGGTTTCCTGCTGACCCGGGGCTGGATTGACCCGGGTCAGAAGATCCCCGAGAAGCCCGATCACAAACGACGCCCACCTCCGCACCTGCAGCACACCGGACTGTTCCCATGTGCGGGCGCGCTTTCCCCCTCGGGTTCTGCGGGCGCATCTCCCCAACGTTGTCGTCGCCTTTGGGCTTGTCAATCCCAGGGACAGGGATCAGTTCCAGGCTCGGGCCAGACGAAAGGGGGGGATAGGGAAAGGGGGGGTGACGAAATCTAAGGTGCGCAGCTGGTTTCGGCCCCACCGAGGGGCCCGTTTCTCGATACATGGCCGCCGCCGGCGCCGGGAGGCGCCGGGAAAATCAGCTACCTTGGCATCGCTCGGACGTGTGTATTTTTTTTCTCGGCGACGGCCAGCGAGGACCATCCTTGATCATTTGGCGGAAAAAAAAACACGCACGAAATCGAAAAATACACGAGGAATGGACGTCCGAGCGATGGCGAGCTACGTGAGCCGATTCTCCCCCCCCCCTGTGCTATCCCCCCCTCTCGCCCGGCTCGACAGGGTGCTTACCTCTCCCGCGCCGCGGGCGGCCCCGCGCCCCCCCCGCGCGCGCAGGCGCGAGTGGGGGTGTGGGGGGGGCAGGCGCGTCGAGCGCCGCGCTGGCGCGGCGGCGGCTGGCCCAGACTTCAGTCGGGCCTGTCCCTCTACAGGAGAGATACAGTCGGGGCCCTGAATAAGGAACCCTTTTCGCTGGGGAGGCGCTCGGTGTTCCTTGATTGTTTCAAAGTTTGCCTTCGGTTTTCATGCGGTTTTCATAGGACATCGAGGTTGAACTTACGGGAAAAAGGGGCCTCGTTCCTTATTCAGGGTTCCTGAGGTCAACGCCCCCACTGTATGCAAACTAGTCAAAACATACTTTGGGGACGATTTTTTCACTACTTTAGAGCATTTGGGGAATAGTTTTGGAGTATATTTTTTTCGTCCAACATCCCCCTGTAGGAAGACATGCCCGACTCAAGCCTAGACTCAGGGGAGGCCTATCCTGCCCCTGGCAAACCATCCCCCTCCTCAACGTCCTCCTCCCCTCGCCCCAAGACGTACGCATGCGGTCGGAGGGAAGCTTGAATGGCGAGGATGTCGTCTCGGAACAAGATGGTCTGCTCGGGGTCGGTTAGGCTGCGCCCGATAGACTCGACACAAGCACACATAAACATTGCCGGCGGCAAGTCATGGGAGCCTCTCATACCTCGCCATGGGAGAAACGGGTCCTGAGGTTTGTCGCCGTTTTCGGGCCCCGAGACAACCAGAAAATAGCTCAGGATGAAAAGTTCGTCTTGTGGGAAGGCCCCAGGGCTCAGGAAGCGTTTCCCCTCAGGACCCGTAATCCCCATGCTGACGTATACCTTTCAAACTCCGTCTCTAGGGTGCGCTGGCGTCGATTGGCGTCTGGTGGTCAATGAGATAACGCAGATTTAGCTTCGATTAGCGTTTTTTAGAGTAGACTTAGATCATATTAGCGCCGATTCGCAAGAGCCAACAAGACGGTATGGGAGGCTCCACCAGTTGCCTAAGAAATTATTCTGAAAGCAAGCAGGAAGCCACATACATGTTGATTCAAGAGGCTTACGCCATTCCGCCGACCCCCAGAGGAGGCAGGGAGTCCACGGTTGAGGCGTCGTGGACTTCTTGGGCATGATCTTGGGACTCTTGTGGGCGTCTTGAGAGCTGTTTGGGGTCCTGGTGGAGCCTCATGGAGGCAGTTCTGAAGCGTTGTTGGGGCCGCTTTGGAGCTTCATTCGAACCGGCACACCCACACACATGCTCATTTCCATGATAACGGCGGCGGGAATATGGCGGAGGTTGAGTTCCACGTACGTTCGCCTAAGATACGCGGCGCGGCGGCGCACGAGGGAAACATTTGCACAGACACATGAGCGCCGATGTCCGTGAGAGCGTGATGCGAGTAGGGGAGCGGGACGTCCGGGAAGCACGGACGAGGATGGAGCATCCTCGAGTCTGGAATCCGTGCCGATCTGCGCCTGCCCTCCTACCCGAGCATTTTCTTTGGGTGGAAGGCAGCGGGTGAAATCTGGAACGCCGTTTCGATGGGTTCTCGAGGCCTGAATCCACAAAAGGTGACCCACAAGACGGATGGATTTTCGAGTGCACGAGCCCATATGGATTTCACCCTGAGCCCTCCACCCTCAGAAACATGCTCACCTTCGGCCCCTTCCTGTCGACGCCGCCCGGTGGCCCGAGCTCGGCCGATGTCGAACGACCCGCGCGGGTCGGGCACGCCGCGGTCGCTCGGGGACGAGTCGCCCGCGCGGCCGGCAGATGCCGAGGCTTATGTTGGGCGTGTCCCGCTACAGGGGGATTTTGCCTCAACAATACCCCCAAAAAGGTCAAACAAATAGTCAAAACATAGTCCCCAGACTATTTTCGGTTGATGTTTTGATTATGTTTGGCGTATGTTTTACTTGGCATCGCTCGGGCGTGTGCATTTTTTCCTTCGGCGAGGACCATCGAGGAGCATCCGTGATCGCTTGGCGAAACAGCCACACGCACAACACCGAAGAAAGCACAGGGAATGGACGTCCGAGCGATGGCCAGCTTACTGTGCGTCGGACTGTTTTTCGATTCTGTTTGGCGTATTGTTTATGGTTCGTCGAACATCCCCCTGTAGGGGGGACAGGCCCGACTGAAAAGCCGAGGCCGCCGCCCGCCACGACAGGGGGGGGGGGGCTCCCCCGCCCCGCACGGGGGAGCCGCGCCTCCGACCGGGACCGGGGGGTCCCTCTGCCGCCCGGGAGGGGGAGGGAGAGGAGGGGGAGGGAGGAGGAGGGGGAGGAGGAGGAGGAGGGGGAGGAGGAGGAGGAGGAGGAGCAAACGGAGGAGGAGGAGAAGGAGGAGGAGGAGGAGGAAACGGAGGAGGAGGAGGAAACGGAGGAGGAGGAGGAGGAGGCGAGGCCTCCGACCGGGGAGGGGTCCCTTTGCCGCCCCCCCCCCTGTCGGCTAGACGTAAGAGTGACCTTTCGCGCCGGAGTGACCTTTGGTGCGGGCCCAATGGGTGCCCCAGGTCGCCAAGAACGCGGTGCGACAGCAGCGTCTTGCGCGCCTGTGTTTGGGCCCCCCGCGGTCCCCAGAAAGTCGCGCACCAAAGGTCACTCTTACCCAGGGTCACTCTTGCGCGTAGTCGACCCTGGCACAGCACGGAGCCGCAGGCAAGACACGACGGGAGTCTGCTGCTGCGGGCCCCCCGGGGCCCCCGCGGATCTCCGGGTGCAGCTCCTGGGAGGTTAAACATTCGGACTTAGCCCTGGTCCGAGATCCAGCTTCATCCAGCTTAATCCCGCTTAATCTGGCTGAATCCCGCTTGATCCGAGGCCCACTCTGGCGTAACAGCCCCCCAATGGGGCTTACTCCTCCTTAATCCTTCCGACGAAAACCTACCAGTAGTTGCCTCCTGACGGATCGATCGGGGTCCCTGGACATCCCGTGAAGAGATGTTGTTGTGAGCGCCAGTCGCGTTTCTGCATTTCGATTCGGTACTTCATGCACGACGTCATACCTCAAGGGTCCTCGCAAGGCCGCCCCGCACCATGAGGGTGGTGATGAGAAGGGGGGGGGATAGGGGCGCGTCCTCCATCTGCAAGAAGATACGGACGAGGCGAAAGGAGGAGCTGCTATAGGAGAGAAGGGAGGAGCAAGAGGGGCGATCGGGGGAAGGAGGGAGAATGGAATCGGAATGGAAGGGTGACCGTGCTGGCAGACCACGCAGCCAGCGTCGCTGGATGGCCAGTGGCCCTGGTCGGGTTAGGGCGGCGTGAACGGCGCCAGAAGAGGAAGGAGTGGTGCGCTGGCCGCCAGGACGGCGGTTTTGGAATATTTTGCAGATGGAGCGCAAAGAACTTGTACACAGATCTGAGGAACTGCTCGGGATTTCCATCTCTTGATCACACTCGCTCTAGAAGGGGGCTGCACACACTGGCAAGTTCGCTGGGGCAGTGGGCCTGTCGTCGTTGCGAGTGATGGGGGCACGTGCTTGACCCGCCTTGCGCATAAGATGTCAGATGATGATGTTGAGGACTACTGTGGGATGGGCAAGGGGAAGAGAAGAGAGATATACTGGGAGGACGTGGAGAGTAGTGGGCAAGGTGGCAGGATGATGGGAGGCAGGGGAAGGGGGGGGGAGCGAAGGGAGGCGTGAGGAGGGGGCATGGCATGCCAGGAGCGAGGGGAGCGGAGGGAGCCTGGGATGCGAGTGGCAGAGGGGATGGGTGGAGTGGAGGGCAGGGGGATAGCGCAGAGGTCGAGGAGAAGGTAGGACGAGAGAGTGGTGGAGGACGAGCGGAGGGAGCGGAGGGCGGCGGGCCACTCGGGGAGCAGCCCGGGAGAGGAGGGCCGTGCTCCGCTCCTCCTCTCGCCCGGCGGCCCCCCCCCACCAGCCCGGGGCGCTTCTTTCAGGAGGGGAAGAAAGCACACATACACAATGTTTATCGTCGATGTCCCAGAAAATATGGGAACATATGGGAAGTGGGGGGGAAGAAAAAAACACCGGAAACTGTGGGATAATCTGGGGGATCCTGTTATTTGTGTGTATTTGTGTGTGTGTGTGTGTGTGTGTGTGTGTGTGTGTGTGTGTGTGTGTGTGTGTGTGTGTCCCGGGGCCCCTTTTTTTTCTTCAGCGACGGAGGGGGCGGCTGCCGCACACCTCTGCCCGTCCGTGCGCCCCTGCGCTCCGCGCAGCCTCGGGCGGTGGAGGGGGCAGCGTCTGCAGTGCGGTCGGGCCGAGGTGCCGTGGAGACTCACGCCAAGAAGCATCCTGCTCGCCTCCAGGGTGCCCTGGGTTTCTTTGGTTTTGATGATGCGATGGAAAGCGTGAGTTCCCCACACCAGAAATCAATGAACGTCCCTGGGGTCTCAGGGTTGGGTTTCTTGCGGAAGGTTTCTTGTGGACTGGCCTCCACTGTACAGGATTTGTTGAGGTCGGTTCGGGGAAGGTGCCCTGATATTCTTCGTGCATGCCAGAGGTTCTTGTGCATCCTGGGGGCAGGGGGGGAACCCTTTTCTGTCCTAGGTCCCGCCGTACACATACTCAGCTCAAGCGATGGCTCCTCAGTAGAATTATGCTGAGCGCGCCGCAGTAGACGCCCAGAGAAAAGGGCGTTGCGTAGTGAAGAGTAGTCAGGACGAGCAGAGGGAGCCACCAGGGCTTGGATGGGGCAGGCCATACAGTATCAGAGGAGGCACTGTGGCGGGCGGTTTCCAGCCATGCCCAAAGAGACCTGACCAAAATCCCGTGCTTGCCTCCTCTGGGCTAGCGGTGGCGGCGGCCCAGCTTCTCTGGATTCAGGTGATCGATGCCGGAGCCCGACGAGAGCAAGGGGCCAATGAGCCTCCCGCCTCTGATCGGCTGAAGTGAACACATGACATCTTTGGGTTGCGTTCACCCCCTTCTCTTCCTCCTCGGTCCTCGAGTGTCGCAGCAGTTCGCTATTCGCGCGCATCTTTGGCCGTGCCCCAGCCGGCAAAAGCATCCTCTCCTCCACTTTCTTCAGAAGGGGCACGAGGTCATGACAGTGATACGCTCTGGGGTCCCCAGGATTTCCAAGACCACCCAATGCTCCACATGGGCTGCAGAAACGACGGCCGTTATATACTCTGGAACTCTCGTGGGACGTCTCCTGAGCCAATCGCATCACGACATCATTCCCGTCCCACTTCTTCCCGCCCTCCACGCGTGAGTGGAGGCGGATCTTCCTGAGCAATGAGCGCCTCCGTGGGAATGCTCGGTGCTGGCGGAGCTGCGGCGGCCGGGACGGCAGCCGTCGCAGGAGCCGACTGGGCTTCTCTCGTTTGCCCCCCCCTCCATCCCCCCGGGACGGATGGGCAGGCGCAGGCGGAGGCGCATCGAGGCCCCCAAACGGTGCGCTGACCACGCCGTGTAGTGAGCCAGCGGGGGTGCGGGGGGGGCCGCACGGTTTTGAGATTCTCGGAAGAGAGATGAACAACCTTTTTTGGCGGTATGTTCGGATTTCTCGGATCTGGGAGGGGGCTCCCTGGCGGCGTATCTGACGCCACCGCTGGCGCTGTCCGCGCGCCAGGAAGGGGGTTTAGCACAGATCCGAGAACTTATGCGCGAACCTCCGAAAGTTGGTGTTTGTGCAGATTAGTCTTCCGCCACTCGCGAGTTGTTTTCCGAGGACGTTTCGGGCGACTGGGGACTTTGGATCCCAGCAACGTGCGGTGACGGACCGTGCGGCGAGGTCATTGGGGGATCTCGAGGACACCACACGGTCATGTCACCGCACCGTTCTGGGAACCCCGAGAGGTGGGGGATTACCCTCGCGGGCCCGTCGGCTCAGCTCATTTTCGGCTGCGGCGACGGCGGCGATGACGACGGCGACGAGGGCGACGCCCGACAGAGGTCGGCTGTGCGCAAAGATAGGGCCAGGGCGGGGGGGGCGGAAGGCACCTCCTAATAGTCCCTCTGGGAAGCCTCTGAGATGGAGCCGCTCCCTTCCAAGATGCGTGCCCTCTTGGAAGCGCCCCCCTCCTCTTCCTCCCCAACTTTCAGGTGGAGCGTTCCAACGAGGGCCTTGTCTTCGAGGATCGAAGGAGTTGCCACCTCTTCCGCGGGGAGGGCGGCGAAAGGGCGGCGGAAGTAAAACAAGGGCAGCTCCGCCGGCGAAAGCGGGCGGAAGGCTGCGGAAATAAAAGATGCGCTTCCAATAGATACCATGTCGTTTAGATTCAGGGCCTCTGGAATCCGCCATTTGACCAGATCGGCTTCTTACATTTCTCGCACGCGTGGCTCATCACACGCACTTTTTTTTTTTCGGTCGGCGGGTCGGGAGCGGGCCCCTTCCGGTTAAGAGCCAGGCGGGGCGCGCGAAGCCCCAATTGGGGAGACAGGGCGCGGGCGGGCGGGGCCGCAGGCGGCCGGAGGGTGCAGAGCACAGGCGGTGCCGAAGTTCTTGCACAGGAACAGGTACGGCGTGGAGAGGAGCCGGCACGCGTGGCTTATCACACACACGCACACACGCACAACAGGATCTGGAGACTGCGGCCTCGCCCACGTGGTCTCATATTATAGGCCCAGAGCCCCCCTCCCTCCTCCTCCTCCTCCTCCTCCTCCTCCTCCTCCTCCTTCTCCTCCTCCTCCTCCTCCCCCCCTCCTCCTCCTACCTCCTCCTCCTCCTCCTCCTCCTCCTCCTCCTCCTCCTCCTCCTCCTCCTCCTCCTCTTCCTCCTCCTCCTCCTCCTCCTCCTCCTCCTCTCCTCCTCCTCCTCCCCTCCTCCTCCTCCTCCTCCTCCTCCTCCTCCTCCCTCCTCCTCCTCCTCTTCCTCCCTGTTGGCACGCCCCCTCCTCTCTCCGCCGCGCCGCCAGGCTTGGCTCGACCTCCCGCGGGCCGGCCCGCTGCCAGCTCTGGCCGTCGCCTCGCGGCCCGCTCGGGTGTGTGACGCCGACGGGCATGACGTGACATGGAGGAGGAGGAGGAGGAGGAAGTCAAGACAGGAGGAGGAGGAGATGGAGGAGGAGGAGGGGAGGAGGAGGAGGAGGAGGAGAAGGAGAGGGCGGAGGAGGAGGAGGAGGAGGAGGAGGAGGAGGAGGAGGAGGAGGAGCAGGAGGAGATGGAGGAGGAGGAGAGGAGGAGGAGGAGGAGGAGGAGGAGGAGGAGGAGGAGGGAGGAGGAGGAAGGAGGAGGAGAGGAGGAGTGAGGAGGAGGAGGAGGAGGAGAGGAGGGAGGAGGAGGAGGAGGAGGAGGAGGAGGAGGGGGAGGAGGGGGAGGAGGAGGACGATGAGGAGGGGCAGCAGGAGGAGCAGGACGAGCGGGTGTCGAGATGCTGACTGCATCTGGTGTCGCCGCCCAGCCCCACCGCCGCCCGTGGATCGGCCCCGCCCCGCCGAAGTTCCGGTGCTTTGTCTTTCGAGTGCAGAGCGAGCGTGGGCCGGCCGATGCCTTGCACGCCGTCTTGGCAGCGGGGGCCCCTTGAGAGTCACAACACGTTCCGATCGAGAAGGTTTTAGAACGGTCTGTCCTGCGGCGCCGCCGACGGGCAGAGGTGGTGAGTCGCGATCGGTCGTGATCTTTAGCGGCAGATGCGCCACCACCTGCCCCTGGGTTTCCTCCTCGCGTTTCCGAGCTCAGGTGCTCGAGTGTTCTCTTCTGGCGGTGATGCGCACAGGTGAGCGATGCAAAAAAAGGGTTCGCCTTCACCGACATCAGCGTGTAAGCTGCCCGCGTAAGGTCGCGCGTAAGCTTCCTGGTCTGCAACGTGGCCTGCCGCGCTGGTGGCCCGCGTAAGCCACCGCTTAAGGTCGCTGTGCCATCTCGCGTAAGACCCGTTTCCATCGCCGCTCAGGTGTTCTCGTCGGCTGGTGGGGCAGTCGTCGCCTCGTGCAAGCCGAGAGAGGGTCCCCTCATGGATGCCCCGCCTGCCCTTCCGCTGCCGCTCGTGCCAGCGGAGACGCCGCTGCCGGCGGCCCCCACGCGGAGGATCGTGGCTCTTCGACTACAACCGCGCAAATTTCCAGTTCGACCAGGGCCAGCGCTGGGGCCGCTTCACCGCTGCCCGAGGCTTCGCGAACGCCCAGGCCCGTTGGCGTCGGGTGGGGCGGCGGGCCAGAGGGCTCAGGAGAGGCCAAGCGTACCCCAGAACAGACTTGACCCTCCCCCTCCCCCTCCTCCTCCTCCTCCTCCTCCTCCTCCTCCTCCTCCTCCTCCTCCTCCTCCTCCTCCTCCTCCTCCTCCACCTCCTTCGAAGACCCACAAAACAGCATGAGCATCACATCTTGCAGATCCGCGCGGATCTCCCGGATCTGCGTTGTGGCTCCCTTGGCGGCGCCTCGGGCGCCGCCCCGTGCGCCGGGGCGGGGGGGGGGTCGGAGGGTCGCGCCGCATCGCAGATGCATTTGGGATGCGGCGCCAGCTGGAGCGTGGATCCCGATTTTCTCGACGCCGTCGGCTCCGATGCATCGGCGATGCATTGCTACGTGGCGTGAAAACGACCACAGCCACTGCTTTTCTTTTGTTGCCGCCGTCCAGCCCGCAGAAACAAAGCAGTGGTTGTGGTCATTTTCGTTGAGCTTGGTACCAGGGAAATGACCACAACTACTGCTTCTTTTTCGGCAGGCTGGAAGGCGGCGCAAACAAGAAGCAGTGGCTGTGGTCATTTTCCCATCCCGCAATTGCCGATACATCGGGCCCCATTTAGGAGACCTCTACTGGTGGATGGCCTGGTCAGAAAGGGTTGGCCCAGTCGGCGTGTTCGAGCCAACGCGTTCGCCAACGGGGGTGCAGGCGAGTGATGCTGCCGCCGTCGCGCGCCGGGTTTGGGAGGGATCCAGCTCCGATCTGAAAGGCTGCACGGGCCTTCAAACGGTTGGGTTTATGCAGTTTCTTCTGCGGCACACCCCGCACACGCTTCGTGGGCCTATTGGGAGCTCACTCCACCGAAGGCCACGGTGGGAGGGTCCACATGCGCCCCCCGCCCCATTTCGACACACCCCTCACATGTTTTGAGGCCCCAAAGGGATCGCCACCGAAGACGACTCTCGCAAGGGAGTCCCTCATATCTGCATGTGGTTGGGTCCTTCGCCGGGCTAATTAGATCTCTTCCTCCATCATCGTTCCGCAGGACGCGGGGGCATCTCGATGGGGCCCGCGGTGTCGGGTGCGGGGCAGGTGGTTGCGCGCGTCGGCGGCCGAGTCCTGCCCTTCCGAGGGAGACCGCCCCCGAGGGACGCGGTGATCCGTGGAGACCAGCGGACGCCACATCCACAAGCGAGCCTCTGTCGCTGCAGCCCTGCACGCCCCTTGACCCCTGAGCGACGCAGAAAAACGGGGTCGTCTTGACCGGCACTGGCGCGAAGGCTGCGTCTTCAAGGCCGCGCGCAAGCGCCCTCGTCTCCGATGTGGCGTGCCGCGCCAGCGGCCCGCGTAATTGAGCCACCTCGTAAGGTCGCTACGCCACCTCGCGTACGACCCGTTTCTGATCGTCGCTCGCTGAAGCTCAGGAGGGGAAGAAACACACAGACACAATTCATCGTCGATTCCTCAGAAAATATAGGAACATCTGGGAAGTGGGGGGGAAGACAAAAACCCAGCAAATATAGGAAAATATGGGGAATCATTCTATTTGTGTGTATTTGTTTGTGTGTCCCAGGGCCCCTTCAGAAGCGTCGGACGTGGCGAACTGGCTCGTCTCGGGCACCATCGATGCGAGGCGGGCCGCCCGGCGTCCGAGGGAGTGCGCGCCTGCCGGGGGCCGGGCGCGGGCCGGAACTGTGGAAGCCGATTCATGGAGAGGGAGCATGCTGCCAAATAGTTTCCAGATGTCTAACACATGTGTTTCGAACATGCTTTAAATATGTAAAAACATGCTTGACGCCGGTTTAGAACATGTGCTTACACATTTTAAGCACATCTTCAATTCAATGATGGGATTGTTAGAGTATCCATTGTCATGGCATCCAGAAGGCTGGAACCAGCATCCGGCACCGATGCGAGGCCAGGCGTTCGTTGCATGCTGGAGCCGTCTGTCGCCCGCGCGCAGAGAGGGGTAGGGAATTGGGGAAGGCATCTTAGAAGCACCTCTGCTTCTTGGAAGGCGCGGGCCTTCTCTGTACGTGTAGGGCCCGCGCCTTCTGAGAAGCAGCCTCCTTCTAAGAAGCCTTCCCCCCTCCCCCTGCCCCTATGTGCGCGCCGCCAAGTCTGCGGGTAATTCTGAGTAGGTGGTCAGGAGTGGTGCCGGCCTGCAGGGAGGGCGGGCAGGTTCGAGTTGTTGGGTTCGGGAAGTTTGGGCTGCTTTTTGTTAGCCTTTGGGGGCAGTTTGTGGGCCCTGGGACCGTGATCAGTGGAGCCAGAGTGAAATCTTGTACCAGATGGATCCCAGGGGGGGGGTTCAGGGACCGATTTTGAACGGAATTGGAATCATCAGTTTCGAGACATCGTGGACGTATCGCAATGGGGAGAGACGCTCTCAATTTGACTATCTCTTGTTGGACAGACGGTGGTTTTCTTTGGCACGATATTTTTTTTTGTTGCTGCCGATGTTGACATTGGTTCGGATCATCGGCCCGTGTTCGCGGAGATCTCTGTCCCAGACGTCGCTCCTCGAAGGCGGCGTGCGAAACGAGCGAGACGGGCGACGCCCTGGCAGTCAAGCAGCCGCTATCGAGATATATTGGAGCGGTATCTGCAACAAGTGCCGTGGCAAGAGTGCAACGCAGCAGAACGTATTGTCAATTTGAATTGTTGTCTGGCCAAGGCAGCTTTTGAGGACGAGGAGCAGAGCCCGGATGTTGATGAAGTGCCTGATCCAAGCAAGGCCAATTCCACAATCCATCACCTCATCGATGTTCGGCGGGCCATTGCGCAAGCGGAACTGCCACAGACGGAACAGAAAGCGTTGAGAATTAGCATTGGAAAGAGGATACAGTCGTTGATTCGCCATCGCCGGATTCTGTAGCATACTGAAATAACGATACGGTTTTAGTTCATTTCCGACATGTCAAGCAAATTTCTTCCATGACGAGCGGGCGTCGGAAGTCCCACTTCACCGAGATGAAGGACAAAGTTGGCCAACTCGTGAACGAGAAGCATGGTATTGCAGAAGTTGTTGCACAGTTCTACGAAGAGCTGTACGCGAGGATCCGGCCAGAGCGCTCGCAGAATACATCTCCTCCTGTGGGTGACAATCGAGTGCCGCCTGTCACCATGGATGAACTGAAAGAAGCGATACGCCAATTGAAGCTCCACAAAGCCGCTGAGGACAATGGAGTGAGAGCAGAGGTGATTAAGATTGACTCTGCGGTCTTGCGAGATCTGCTGTTGGACACGTTCACGCAACGAGGTCCTGAACCCATGTGCAGACTTACCGACTGGCTGGCTCCGAGTTCGCATCACATTGTTTTGACCAGATGGGGGGCTCTTCTTCACCCGCGAATTATCGTCCCACTGCAATGTTAGAAATCTTCTACAACTTGTTTAGCCGAGTGCTGCGTGACACGGCTGAGACCCACCATCACGAGAGAGCAATCGGCAGACCAGGCAGCATACCGGAAAAAAGGATATGGAACCACTGACTATATGTTGACAAGGAGGCGTGCCACGAGTTCAGCACGCCTCTTTGGATCTGCCTGGTTGTTGTCCAGAAGGCCTTCGACACAGTCGAGCACGAGATTCTGTGGGAAGCACTGGCAGACCAGATCGTGGGACACGAATCTATCAACATGCTCACACGATTGTGTGCCGAACAGTCGGCGTGCGTCACGGCAGGCAAGGCCACCTATTAGTTCTTCATTATGTGTCGTCGTCATGGAGGCAGCGGAAGCTGAAGGCGCGCTGGGCTAGCCTGAACCACAAGCGTCTTGGTTCGTTGTACGGCATGGTCATTGACAGCCCCGGAGACTCCCTTACGAATCGCAGATTTGTTGATGATGTGTTGCTGGTGGCATCCTCTACCAGAGAGTCGTCAATGATGCTTCCTGATATGGAGACGGAAGCGCGCAGATACGGTCTTGCAGAACGGCAAAACTAGTTTTTTGTTTTTGTTGTTGTTATTATTCTCCTTCTTCTGGCGAGCGTCGACAACAGGCCGGCCACTCTGCGGTGCGGGGGCAATGATGCGCGAATGCTTCAACGCGGTCAGCCTGAGAAATACATGGGGCGCGAGTTTTCCTTGGATTCTTATCGTGAGACGGAGTTGCAGTGCAGGATAGGGCGCGTGTTTGGGCAGCACTCGCAAAACACAACTTCGCGTTCTGCAGCCGGCGTATCAAGATGCAGCGCCGCATGCGGCTTTTCCAAACAATCACTGCGCCGTGTGTGATGTATGTCTCTAGTGCATGGACGCTCGCATCGGAGCAGCAGCGACAACTGCAGAGCGCGCGACGACGGATGCTCATAATTATTCTTGGTGCGCGGCGGCTCCCTGACGAAAGTTGGTTGGATTTTATCAAACGTTCTACTTCTGCAGCGTTTGACCTTGCTCATAAATGCGGCGTTCGTGATTGGGTTGATGAGGCGTCTCCACGATCAGATGCAATCGGCCTCTGGCAGGAGTTTGGTGGCGAGGCTACTGGACTGGCACCCATGGCACCGCGCACATGCCCGGCGACGCGTTGGAAGGCAGCTTAAACGTTGGCAAGACACCTGAGAGTGCAAGTGAGGGTTGCGCGCGGCCCGGCGTCATGCTGGGGCAGACTCTTCTGCCCTACGGGCCCTCTCTCTCTGTCTCTGTCTCTGTCTCTGTCTCTGTCTCTGCCTCTGTCTCTTTCTCTCTCTCTCTCTCTCTCTCTCTCTCTCTCTCTCTCTCTCTCTCTCTCTCTCTCTCTCTCTCTCTTTCTCTCCCTCCACTGGCAGGTTTTCTGAAGTACCAGCCAGTTCAGACCGTTCAGTTACATCGGCCGTCCAAGTTGCAGGAGCGCGAAGTGTTTTCTCCCGAGCGGGGGTTCTATCAGATTTGGGTTTCCAACGTGACATGCGACTCCCGCAGCTGCGCGGTTCGTCAGCGCCCCTCCGCGGACGCGCTTGCTTGGCCTAGCCCCCCAGCCTTGCACTGGGGTGGGGCAGTGTGCAGCATGGGGGGCTAACCAGTCGCGTTGCGTTTGGAACGCACGTCGGAGAACATCAACGGCATAAACATGAGCTGCTGATGGTCCGCGCGGAGTTCCTGGACCGGCGCTGGGCCCCCCGGTGGCGCCTCTGGCGCCACCTCGTGCGCTATGGAGGGGGTCGGAGGGTCGTGCCACATCGCCGATGCATCGGCGACGCGGCGCCTCCAGCGCCGCCACTGGCGCGCTTGGAGGAGGAGTTTCGGCGCAGATATGAGAAATCCGCGCGGGCCTTTGAACATTTGTGTGCATGTAGTTTTTCCTTCCGATGTCATCACCATTGCAACGTTGGCCAGCGCCCATCAGCGCGCGGTCTGAAGCTCGACCTCCTTCCCTCGCCTCTGGGGACCTCTCAAGGGCCTCGTCGGGCTTGTGGTGGAGCTCTCGGGGGTCTCGTTGGGTTTCCTGGGCCGTCTTGCGGGCCAACCGCAAACCTTGCAGAATCGAGGTGCCCACCGCGCCCTCCCACGAAGACCGCGTTCGTCTTGCGGCGCTCTTTGCGGACCAAGGGCAAGCCGGAAACCGAATCGTCCGCGGGGTCGCGGAGGCAGAGCCCGCCCGCGGCCACAGAGCCCGCGGGCGCAGTCTCCCACGCCAGCCGCCCACTCGAGACTACATGTTGTCTTGTTTTGGGCTTCTTCGGGTGGGCGATTGCTGGGTTGCTGCGCTTGTGGCTCGGTGGCGCGAGGAGGGATTTCTCCGCCGTGGGATGCAGAATCCGTGATTTCAGGCTTTGAGGAGGAAGCTTTTTGAGGCATCGTTTGTTTTCTAGCCGTGAAGGGCCCTGCCCAGGCGCATTCGTAGTAGGTCCCCTTGGCTATGAGAAGTGGGTCACTGTGCAACGCAACAGGAAGTTGGAATGAGCGCATAGAGCCACCACGGGCGAGCGCAGAGAGTCACCACGGGCGTTCCGCGTAGGTGGGCGCGAGAGGCTTTCTTTGGGGATCCAGAGTTTGCAAGCAATTTTGGCCAGAAGGGCCCGCACAATTCTCGACACCGATGGATCGACAGGGTGATTTTGTGAGAGGCTACGGCCTGCGGCTCCACCGTCATCCTGCGCAGTGGGCGCTCCCCGCATGCGCGAGGAGCGGTGCTCTACAAATGTTAGCAAGGCCCTCCAAGGCCCTTGCCTCCTCACCGCGCATCCTTGCTATATGTGCGGAGTGTGGGTGCAGGAGGGACGATGCATTCAAGGGAGGAAAATCCACCCGGACCCGACAATTGACGTTTTCTAAACGGCCTTGGGCGTTTGCTAAACAGCCCTGACTTGTTTGATTCCTTCTTCGGGTGCGTTTACTAAAGGGCTTCGCGTGTCGGGGTGGTTACTGCCGGGGTGGATTCTCTGCTTTCTACGGATCACTCGTATTGCGCCCTCCCCCGTCGTCGGGTGATGGGGGAGGAGGAGGACCGATGGCGATGCAGAGGGGGAGGCGCCCCTCACCCCCCGCGGCCCCTGCGCCGAGGAGGGGCGCGGGGGGCGGCGCGCAGGTCAGCCAGTACCGCGAGGACATCATCGGCATCACTTCCGTCACGCAGAGCAAGATGGACGCGTGGGCCCCGCCCGCGACCCCTGCGCAGGGGCGGAGGGCCACGCGCCCCCCCCTCTGGCTCTTCCTCCTCCTCCTGCTGCTGCTGCCTCCTCCTCCTCCTCAGCCTCCTCTTCCTCCTCCTCCTCCTCCTTCTCCTCCTCCTCCTCCTTTTGCCTCCTCCTCCTCCTCTTCCTCTTCCTCCTCAGCCTCCTCCTCCTCCTCCTCCTCCTCCTCCCGGCCCGCGCCCCCGCGTGTTGGCGGAGGGGGCCACGCGGCCCTCGGCGGCACGGAAAATCCGCGGAGCCAGAGCCTCCTCGGAATTCTTTCGGCGTCCGCGGAGCTGCCGCGGAGGGCCTGCGCGGCCTGGGCGCGTGCCGTTGGCTCCCCCTCCCCTTGGCATCGCTCGGACGTGTGCGTTGCGTTGTTCCTTCGGCGAGGACCATCGAGGAGCATCCTTGATCATTTGGCGGCAAAACCACGCACGAAACCGAAAGAAACACAGGGCATGGACGTCCGAGCGATGGCGAGCCGTGGCATCGCGCGGACGTGTGCATTGTTCCTTCGGCGAGGACCATCGAGGAGCATCCTGGGTCATCTGGCGGACAAAACCACGCACGACACCGAAAGATACACAGGGCATGGACGTCCGAGCGATGGTGAGTCCCCCGCTCCGCGGCCGCGCCCCCCCCCCCCCCCGCTCGCCGATCCCCCTGGCGTGCCCATTCGCCTCGTCGCGTCTCCGCTCGGGCTCTCCGACCGCCCGCGCGCTCGCGGGCGCTCGATGAGTTTTTTTTTCTTGGCGTCAGGCGTCCCGAATCCGAGCGCCAGGCTCAGGGGTTGCAGGGTGCGGGCCCCAAAGCCCCCCTTCCCCATGCGCAGCATGGCCTCGGGCAGCGCCCGCCGCCAGCGTCCGAATCGGCACGATCCTCCGAGCCAGCGCTCTCGGAACAGCGGCGCCCGCCCCCAGGGAAGGGGGCCGAGATTTCCGGGGAACGGCGGCCCGAAGCGGTCGAGTCGCGGGAGCGGTATGCGGGCCCTTGTCGCCGCGGCCTGGTTGGCCCCTCGCTTCTGGATGGGACCACGGGCCGACTCTGAGGTGGAGGAGGGCGGGGGGCCTCCTCGTTCTCCTGGTCCTCCTGGTCCTCGTGCTCCTCCTGCCTCCTCCTTGCCCCCCGCTTTCCTCCCTCCTCCTCGCCGTGCTCTCTCCTCTGCTCCCCGCTCCTCTCTCTGCCCCCCCCACCCTCAAGCGGTGGCGAAACGGTCTGGCCCGCCTATAGCCCCACCAAGCAATGTTCTAGGAACCTTTGGTGGCTTCCACGAAATGTTCTTTGAACATTTCTGGCTGGGGCTGTCTTGTTTTAACGCATCGGGCTTATGTTCTAAGTACATTGTTTTTGTCCTTAGAACATCGTTGGGTTCTAAGAGCATTTCGTGGTAGGACTATAGGAATGCCGGTAGGGTCGGTCCCTGCGCAGCACCTGTGCCCCACGGAGAGCAGGAGCAGCATGGGGCGCCATGAGGGGGGGGGAGGAGCAGGACGCGGAGGACGAAAGTTGAAGTTGCTGGGGGTCCGCGAGGTGGCCCAGCACCGGTTCTGGCCAGCAGGAAATGCGGGCAGGCTGGAGGCTCTGGGCTCGGGAGGGTTCCCGTGCGCCTGTTTCCGGCCTCCGGGGGCCGTTTACGGGGCCCAGGACCGTGGGAAGCGGATCGGAGGTGAGGAGTTTCTCCGAAATGGATCGGGGAAGGGTTGCGGCGACAGATTTTGAGCAGATCTGGCTTCATCTCCTCCCCCTAACCGATATTCGGGAGGCACGACCATTTCAGACCCTCTGGCCGCCTCCAAGAAGAAAGAGAGCATCGGAATGAAGAGGAGGATGAGATGATGATCGGTGATCCTCTTCCCCCTGAGGGAGAGGAGTGAACGGTATGAGTGAGAATTGATTCGCATGATGATTATGATGAAGACGATCTTGCTGATGATGATTCTGATGATGATGATGCTGATGATGATGATTATGATGGTAATGGTGATGATTATGGTCATGCTGATGCTGATGCTGATGGTGATGATGGTGATGTTGTTGATGATGGTAAAGGTGATGGTGATGATCATGATCATGATGATGTTGACGATGATGATGACAACGATGATGCGGATGATGATGATGATGAGGAGGATGCTGATGCTGACGATGGTCATGATTATATGGATGGCGATGATGCTGATAATGATTATGATGACGAGCAGGATGATGCTGTTGATGCTGTTGATGCTGATGAGGCTGCTGATGATTATGCTGATGATGATGATGACGATGCTGATGGGGATGATGGTTATGATCATGATGAACATGGTGATGATAATTATGCTTATGATGCTGATGATGCTGCTGCGGATTCTGCTGATGACGATGAAGATGACGTGGACGGCGATGTTGATGGTCGTCATGCTACGGATGATCATGACGATGATGATTATGGTGCAGGTGATGATGATCATGATGATACTGCTGATGCTGATGATGATGCTTATGCTAATGATGTTGATGCTCATGATGATGATGATGATGATGATGATGATGATGATGATGATGATGATGGTGATGGTGATGATGATGATGATGATGATGATGATGTTCATGATGATGATGATGCTGATCATGGTGATGGTGATGGTGATGGTGATTGTGATGGTTATGACGATGTGTTCGATGATGGATGTCAGTAATGATGACTATACTGATGCTGTTGATGCTGATGTTCATGACCATGGTGGTGGTGATGGTATTGGTGTTGATGATGTTGATGGTAGTTTTTGTGGTGATAATTTTGGTGCTGGTTATTATGACGGTGATGGTGATTTTGATACCGCTGATGACGGTGTTGGTGATGATGTTGATAGTGGTGGTGTCGTGTTGAGCATAATAATCCTGAAGATGATTATGGTGGTGATGGTCGTGTTGTTTGTGGTGGTGATGATGATGATGATGATGATGATGATGCTGATAATGGTGGTGATGGTGATGATGATCATGATGCTGATGATGATGCTGATGGTGATTGATATGCTGATGGTGGTGACGACTCTGATGGTGGTGGTGGTGGTTGTGATGACGATGTTGATGAGGACGATGCTGCTGGTGAAGGTGATGGTAATGATGCCCAGGTTGATCATGATGATGCTGACGATGATGATTATGAGGATGCTGATGATGCTGATGTTGATGATGCTTACGACCATGACGGAGACCATGCTGATGATGTTGATGATGATGATAATGATGGTGATGCTTATGATGATGACGATGATGGTGAGGATGCTGACGGTGATGATGCTGAGGATGCTGATTCTGAACATTGTGATGTTGGTGATGATGGGTAATACTATGATGCTGATGATGACGCTGATGATGCGGAGATGGAGAATGACAAGGAGGTGGGGAACGGGTGAGAATGGATGAGGATGAAGTGTCTGGACAGCGCGAGCCACACCGTGAGGAGTGAGCAGATGGGGCAAGGAGGAACACAAACGGAGAGCCACGGGATAGTGAAGAGGCGGTGGAGTAGGATGAGAGGAGGGGAGACACGGCCGATAAGCAGGAGGAGGAGGAGGGAGGAGGGACGGGGAGGATTAGGTATGCGAAGTGTGACGATGATGTGTATGGATCTCATGATGGTGATGCTGCTGGTGATGAAAATGACGATGCTGATGATGGTGGTGTTGTTGATAATGCTAATATTATGGTGATGGTTATGGTCATGATCCAGCTGCTGATGATGATGGTGCTGGTAATGATTATGATGATGATGGTGAGTGTGTTGGTGATGATGCTGATGATCATGATAATGATGATGGTGGTTGTGATGGTGATGATTGCGATGCTTATGGTGGTAGTGTTTTTGATGATGGTGCTGGGGAATGATAGTGATGGTGGTGATGATGATGATCACGATTGCCGTGATGCTGATGGTGATGATGATGATGCAGAAGCTAATGTTGATGTTGATGATAATGGTGATGATACATAGGATGCTGGTGGTGAGTTTGATGATGGTGGTGGTAATGATCATGCGACATATGCTGCTGACGCTGATAATGATGGTGATAGTGATGATGCTGGTGATGATGTCGAAGATGTTGTTGGTTCTGATGATGAGATCGGTGGATGACGATGCTCCTGACAGTACTGCTGGCATTGAAGTTGGTGATTATGGTGATTGTGATGGTGATGGTGATGATGACGCTGCTGCTGCTGCTGTTACTGATGATGATGATGATGATGATGATGATGATGATGATGATGATGATGATGATTATGGTCATGGTGATGATGATGCTGATGTGGAGGAGGAGGAGGAGGAGGAGGAGGAGGACGGGTAAGTATGGATGAGGATGAAGGGAGTGGGGAGTGCAACGAACACAGTGAGGAGAGTGCAGATCGGACAAGGACCAGGACACACGGGGAGCCACGAGATAGTGAGGAAGCGGTGGAGTTGAAAGAGAGGATAGGGAAAAAGGAGGAAGAGGGGGAGGAGGAGGAGGCGGAGGGAGGAGGAATCAGGAGGGCGTTGATGCTCATGATGCTCATGATGCTGATGGTGATACTGATGGTGGTGGTGGTGGTGGTGATGTGGAGGATGATGAGGATGATACGGATACGGGCAAGCGGGATGATACAAACGCTTGATGGGGAGAGTGAGGGTTCGCAGGCTGGAAAATTTCAGAGGTCATATGATGATGAATTGGGGGTCGGGAAGGATAGCTAGGGGACAGAGGGAGGGTGATGATGGTTGGCGGAGAATGCGGATGTGCATGACATGAGGAGAGGCATATGAGGTTTGCTTTCGGATGAGGGGGCTTCGGATGGATGATGTGGCGGAGGAGGAGGATACAGGGAAGGGTGATGCTGGTGTGGAATCGGAGGGCGAGGGGGGTGTGGACCGATGGAAGCAGGACGATGGGAGAGGGAGAGGATGGACAGGAGGAGGAGGAGACGCATAATGATGGTGTTAATGATGAGAGGCGCAGGGGGAGGAGGAGGAGGAGGAGGAGGAGGAGGAGGAGGAAGACTAGCGGAAGGATGAGTGCGACCACGAGTGTATTGAGAAGAGTGGAGACGGAGGGTGCAGGGTAGCAGAGGCGAGGTGAGGCTGGAGGGCGAGCAGGCGTCGGGAGCGAGAAGGAGGTGGCGGGCGGGGGAGGTCGGGCCGAGGTGGTGTTACTGCTGCAGTTCTGTAGGATCGAATTGGATACGGAAATAATGGATACGAAGTATCGCCCCTATGTATGGCCTCCATCCAGCCACGCGCGCGCAGGGAAGAAGTAAGACCATTCGGGCCCCCTCGGTCCGACGAGTACCGACAGCAGTCCCTGCTCGTTTTGAGCAGGACTCTCTGTCGGTGTCGCCGTGGACGCTCTCCATTTGAGACAGAAGGCCGCCTGCCCAACAGCGGCCGCTGTTGGTTTTGAACCATGTTTGTTGTTGGGCATCTCGCCCAGTTTGTCCGTACCCATTTCGGGCGTCCACATTTGTCGTCGTCGTCGTTGTCATCGTCATCTTCGGAGGAGGAGGGGCAGGAGGACCAGTAGAGGAGTCCGCGCCCAACCTTACGCCCACGTCGCATTAAAATCACGACCAGAGCCCTGGACCCCATCTTTCTGCTGCACTTTTCGAGCCAGACTGACCGGTGATTGTCCTCGGACCCGAAGCTGGGCGCTACTGCGCGGTGTCTGGCTGGCTAGGACGATAAATTTGTTCCAGACGTTCTGGGACGCTCTCAGCGCGTTCTGAAACGCTCTGAGAAGGCCGCGGCGCCCGAGGCATCCTCCGGAGCCGCCAGGTCTCAGAGATGCACCATTTTATCTTTACCCGAGTTTGTCCTCGTCCTGGTTTCGTCTCACGGTGTGACGAACTCGCAACGCCCCCGCCCCCAGGTTCGGAGGGGGGAGAAGGCGACACCAACACCACCAGGGGGCCCACCTCCAGCGAGGAGGTCCACGATGCCTCCCCGAGCTGGAGGCTGGGGATGTCTCGAGCGAGAGGGGGGACCACACCACCAGGGAGACCTCCCTGTCTCCTCGCATCTCCTCGCCCTGGTGGTGTTGGTGTCGCCTTTCCTTGTTCCTACCAGGTGGACCACCGTGTCCACGCTCTTCCTGTGCGTCTGCGCCGCCCTCTCCGATGCCGGCCGCATCGGCATGCACGGCGCTGCACCGCCGGGCGCTCGCGCGCGCGCCCGCGGCCGTCAGCTGCCGCCGCTGCCGCTGCCTTCACTGTTCGTCGCTCGTCGTCGTCGTCGCCGCCACGGCGAACGACGACGGCGTCGATCGTGATCGTCGTCGTTCGTCGCCGTCGTCGTCGCCTGTCGTCGTCACAAGGCAAGGGGATTGGCACCCTGGCGGCGGGCCTCGGCCGCTGCGTTCCGTGAACCCCCAGTGGCGGCACGTTTCGCTCCGTCTGCCGTTGCCCTTCGCACGTGTCAGAATCAGTTTTCCAGCCGATGAAAGGAACAATTCGTCGCCGCCTTTGTCGTGGTCGTCGTCACCGTCGGCGCCGCCGTTTCCGCCGCCGCCGCCGCCTCCGTCGTCGTCGTCGTTGTCGTCGTCGTCGTCGTCGTCGGCGTCGTTATCGTCGTCGCTCGTCCCTCTCCAGACCACCCAGGCCGACCAGAGCGACACAATTCGTTTGTGACGGTTCCCATCCCTCCCCCACTCCTTCCCTGCCCCCCTTCCCCCTCCCCTCTCCCAGAAACTCCCTCCCTCCTTCCCAATCCCTGCTTCCCCTTCACGCCTACCTATCCTCTCTTGTCTCCCTTCCGTCCTCTGTTCGCTCATCTTCTTCCCTCCCTCGCTCCCTCCCCACCCTTCCCACCGTCCCCCTCCCCATCCCTCTCTGTCTCCCCATCCGTCGCTCCCCCCTTTTCCCTCCCTCCATCCCCTGTTCCCCTCCCCTCCTCCCCAATCCATTCCTTTCCTCCATATCCTTCTCCTCCGATCTCGTCCACTCCCCTTGACTCTCCAAGACCATCGCGCTTCGCGGACCGCGAGGTGTTAAAGAGCGAACTTGCGTGACCTGGTCATTCGCCCCTTGGGGAGTTTGGAGTCCACGCACGGGCACCTCCTCGGTCGCCGTGTGGCCGTGAGGAGAGGAGTCCAGCCCCCCCCGAACCCGTTTTGTACCCGGGGGTTGGGACGCGGAAGCTCTAGGGAGAGGTACTTTCTGGCGCCGCGTGCGAGGATTGCTCGGAGCACCACCGCCGCTCCGCGAGTCCCAGACGCCCGTGCAATTGCACACACACACACACACACCTCGTGGGTCGAGTTCTGGGCCCCCGCTGGTGGCTCTGGGGGCGGCATGCTGCCATGTCTCCGAGCCGCCGAGCTTTTTGCTGCAGTGCTCTCCTGCTCTCGTTGTGGGGCACGTGGTTCAAGCTTGCCGGCTGCACCGTTCGGAGCCACGCTGTGGAAGGCTCGCCGCGGCTCGCCGTGGGAGGCCGCGAGGTGGGAGTCCGCGCTGTGGGGGACCGTACTTCGGTGGTGGACAGACCTCCTACCCTGACACGTTGATTGAGGAATTGGCCGTTTTCGGTTCGCGAGAGGGCGTCACGGCCGTCATTTTTGCGGGTCCAGGTCTGTCGGTTTCGGTCCCAGGCCGTTTTCACGAAGGGGAGGTCTACAAAAGGGAGGTTTGTCCACCGCCGAGTACTGCTGGAAGCCCTGTCGTGGAATCACTTGCCTTGCAGTGGTGGTGGCATCCAGACCCCCGCCCTCACCGCGCAGGGGATCCTGAGACCACCTAAGGGAGTCGCTGGGCCGTGCACGCCCCCCCTCAACTGATACTCTTGCGCTGCTTTACGCCAGTGTCGATCGACTGTGGCTGGTACTTCCAAACTCCGATTCCAAAGGGCGGGATCGGCTTCTGATGTACAAATGCAGCAGCAGCTGCGGACTCACGAAGCTCGCATGTAACCATCAGCCAGTCGATGCGATTGGATCGACCATAGTCAACACACGGCGCGCCCCTGGTACTTTCCTCCTGGCGAAATCAAATTAATGCTGGGGTTGTGGGTCATCATGCGTTGTCATACACGTGATTGGGATCTCGCCCCTCATGCGTTGCCACGGTCATCCTTGGCCGGGACCGTCCTACACCTCGCATGACCTGTCCCCCCCCCCCTCTTCCTTCCCCTCCTCCCTCATCTCGTCTTCGGTGCGTCGCAGGCTTCGGGGCACGCCAGGTGTGATCCAGTGCACAGGCCCCGGGCCTGGGCACTCAGCGCAGTGTTCCTTACAAGTCCAGTATCCCTTACTGCATGTCGTAAGTGGACGCCGCAAGTTGCAGATACAGGCTGCGCACAATCCCGACGCCATCATGCCCCACCGCTTGTTCCGCCCCCCTACGCGCGCTGAACCCAACTCCCTGGCGATCCAATCCTCCGCTCGTGTCGAGGGGAGAATCCCACCTGCCCGCACGATCCCCCCCCCCAACGCTCATGACACCATCCAGAGTAGCTTCTGTGGTGTTCTCCTCCTCCTCCTCTGCCTGTTGCGACCAGCGCATCGCTCCTCCGCCGAAATGAGTGCAGCTTAGCTCCACGGGAGTTTTCCATGCGCGTCGTGCGTGTGTTGTCATAGTGGGCGCGCACAGGTGCCCGATGCAGCTCGCTCGATCGATGCTCGTCCTCCTCCCTGCTCATCCCTGGTCATCCCTTCATTGAGAATGATAGACCCCCAAATCCCAATAACACGACGAACATGTGGCCTCGCTGGGGTCCCCGTCCCTGCACCAGGGGACCATACTTCTGGGCGGTGTGCTTCGATACATGTGCTGGACCCCCTATCCCTGATGTTGGCGTGGCCCTCCTGACCTACCCCCTAGATCCCCTCCCCAAGGGTCATCGGAGCTTGTCCTGCTAACTCGTCCCTGCTCCTTCTGCCTTTCCGTTTTCCTCCGTGCCTCCTCCCTCCTCGCCGCAGGCTGGCTCTGTGCCCTCTACTCCGGGAACGTCTTCACCTCCGTGATGTACTGCGGCCTCGCCCTGTGGCTCTCGATGCACGGAGCCACCGTCGCCACCGCCGTCGTTGCCAGCGTCGTCGTCAACGTCGCCGCCACCGTCGTCGTAAGTCGTTCGCCGTCGTCGAACAGGGAGGGTGAGAGGACGAGAAGGGAGCAGGAGTGCGGGTGAGGAGGGAGAACACAGCAGGGACGAGCAGGAGGCGAAGCGCATGGGGAGGAGAAGCAGTGAGGTAACAAGAGAGCGCGGAGATGGTAGCAGGAGGGAGGAAGGTGAGATTCAGGAGCGACGCGGCAGCAGGAGGGAAGGAGTTGCCATACACTCGGTTAGCCACGAAGTGGTAGGGCGTTCAAAGAGGATGGTTATGATTCTGACGACGTCAAAGGCGAGAACGTCAAATCCCTTCAAACACCTGAAGACAATCAATGATTTGTCCCTCTTGGGGCCCTCTTGGGATTACTCTTGGAGGCCTCTTGGGGCGTCGTGCAGGCCGCTCAGGCCATCTTAAGGCCATCTTCCTCTGGGAGCGTCTTTGGGGCCTCGTGTGGCCCTCTTGGCGCGTGTTGGGCCCCCCTTGGGCCCGACAATCCATGCGGGAGGCCGCGGGGTAGCCCAGAGGGCAGCGACAAGCCCCTCCAGATTTGGCAAGTTGGTGTCCCGGCCCCTGAGAAACTCCTCAGAGGACTGAGGCCCAGAGGATGAGGCAAAGGACCTGCTGAGGACACGCCCACTCCGTGCCCAGAGGCACGGTGTCGGATATCTAGACACGCATATATCGGAGGTTGGGGGGTGAGATCGCAGTGGAGCGGAGACCACCAACCGGGAAATCGTTTCGTTTCGTTCGTGTCGTGCGTGCGGGCGAGGGGAAGCTGCGCGGGCGCGCGAGAGGAATGAAGCCGCCGTTGCTAGGGCGAAGTCAAGACACATGATTCTCCCCCGCCCGCCCGTCCAGCGGCGGCCCGAGGTGTCCCGCGGTGTCCCGTGGTGTCCAGTGGTGTCCGCCGTTGCTAGGGCGAAGTCAAGACACAGGATTCTCCCCCTCCCGCCCGTCCGGCGGTGGCCCGCATTGTCCCGTGGTGTCCCGTGATGGCCCGTTGAGTGAGATCGATAGTGAGATCGATATTGATATCGATAGTGAGATCGATACTGAGATCAATGTGGTGCCCCGAGGTGTCCCGTGGTGTCCCCCAAAGTGAGATCGATAGTGAGATGGATAGTGCGGTTTACAGGTGTCCCGTGGTGTCCTGTGATGTCCCGTTGAGTGAGATCGGTAGTGAGATCGATAGTGAGATCGATGTGGTGTCCCGAGGTGTCCCTTGGTGTCCCGTGGTGTCCTATGGTGTCCCGTTGAGTGAGATCGTAGTGAGATCGAAAGTAAGATCGGTAGTGAGATCGAGAGCTGTCTCGCGGTGTCCTGTGGTGTCCCGTGGTGGCCTGTGGTGGCCTGTTGAGTGAGATCGATAGTGAGATCGATATTGAGATCGACAAGTGTCCCGTGGTGTTCCGTGGTTTCCCCTGGTGTCCCGTTGAGTGAGATCGATAGTGAGATCGATTGAGTCAGATGTTGGTTCCCCCCCTCTCCCCCCCCCACAACCTCCTTATCACCCGAAGGGTTGTCGTATAGGTACATATATATAGAGATGTGCAGAGAGTGGTTTATTTATACTTACTGGGGTGATCTCACATCGGATGATTCCGGCTGGCCGACCGTACCACCGTCCGGCGGACCCTCCGACCAGGGCGGAGGAGGCGGAGAAGGCAGATGAGGAGGAGGAGGAGTAGGAGGAGGAGGACGAGGAGGAGGAGGAGGAGGAGGAGGAGGAGGAGGAGGAGGGAGGAGGAGGAGG
>CAUYUJ010011913.1:0-15000 GCA_963575745.1 Prorocentrum cordatum | reverse complement strand
GCAGCAGTGAGCAGGGGGCGGAGGAGGCTAGCGGGAGTGCTGAGAAGGGAAGGGCTGCCCCGTCCCTCTCCCTCCGCCTCTTTCTTTCTCCTTCCCTGTCTCTCTCTCTCTCCCTCTCCCTCTCCCCCTCCCCGTCCCTCTGCCCCTCTGCAGCCCGATGAGGGTGATGAGGAGGACAGCCGAGCATCCCCCCCCCATCCCTCGCCGAGGTGATCCTGCCGGTGCGCCTCGTCTTCGAGCAGGCCCGGGCGTCCGGGGTCGGCGCCGCGGCGCGGGCGGTGAGCAAGGCGCCCCGCGCGCGCCCGCGCGCGCCCGCGCGCGCCGCTTCCGAGCGCTCGGCGCGCGCCCTTCCCCCCCCCCCTCGGCGCGCCCCGGTTCCGAGCGCTCGGCGCGCGCCGCTTCCGAGCGCTCGGCGCGCGCTCGGTGAGCGGCTCGGGGGGGAACACCACACAGACACAAGTCATCGTCGATTCCCAGGAGGACATGGGAGAATCTGGGAAGTGGGGGGGACGACGAAACCCCAGAAGATATTGTGAACATCGGGGGATCCGTGTCCATTGGTTTGTGTGTGTCCCTGGGCCCTTCTCTCTCTCCCTCTCCCTCACCGTCTCCCCGGCCCATGGGCTCTCCGGAGGTTGGCTCAAGGAGCTCAAGGCTCAAGGAGCTCAGGAGCTCAGGAGCTGTACCCCCTTAAATTCCCAATCGCACCTGTACCCCCTTAGTTTCCTGGTCACACCTCTCCTCCTACTTTCAGACCTACCTCTCAGCTCCGGCCGCCGCGGCGGCGAACATGGGTGACGACCAGAGCACTGGAGCCACGCAGGGCGTGGCGGACCTCCAGATGAACGGCACCGAGAACCCTGGGGTGTCGCAGACGTTGGCCGAGCTCGATGACATCGAGGTGGACGAGGAGACCATCACGAGGACTGCGGCTGCCGCGCATGCTGCGGGCTCCGCTGCAGCGGCGGCGCCGGCGGCCCCAGTGCCGGCTGCGGCGCCAGCGGACGCAGTGCGACCGCCGGGACTCGAGGGCCCCTCGCCGCGCGAGATCTTCCTGCAGAGCTGGGTGGACAACGGGGTCCTGCACCATTTCGAGCTGGTGCACTCCTCCCTTCCCTCGTCGGACGCTCCCGGCCCGCAGTCGCTCCCCGTCAAGCTCCCCCAGGACTACTCCGGACTCGTGTCCATCTTGACTCGGCTGGGCTACAACGTATCGGCCCGCGACCACTGGGCGCTCCTAGGGTTTGCGAGGCTCGAGGGCCCCGACCCGACGGACATCGATATCGTGGCCAGGGGAAGGGCCGCCTGCGAGGTGATCTCCCTCTCCTCGGCGCAGGGCTGGCCGCAGGACGACGCAGCGAAGGCTCGAACCCTCATGAACGAGTTCATCGCCGCGGCGCCCAAATGCGAGGACGAGCTCCCCAGGATCCTCAAGGAGCGGCGGAGGATCAAGCCTGACCGCCTGCCCCTCTATCGGGAGCTCGGGCTGGAGGCAATCTCCGCCCTCAAACAGAACATCAACCTTCCCAACGTGGAGCTCTTCACGCAATGGTCTGACGTGCTCAAAGCGCGTGACCCTGCCCTGCATGAGCCCCGCCTCTGCAGGGTGATCGCGTCGCTGACCGAGAAGGGGAACGAGGAGCTGTGGGACCGCCTGGCGGGCAGGGTCCCCGTACTGTGGATCCCCGAGGACGCGAACGCGCAGACCCGCCTCCGTTCCTCCCTCCTGCGGCGCGTGGCTGACCAGCCTCGCCCCGTCACAGTGGTCATGATCTCCACGATCCCGCTGACGACGGGCCTCACCAACATCACCAACATCACGGACATCTGCTCGTTCCCACTGCTGTCCGAACGGTGGGTCCCCCTCGTCAAGGACGTTGCCTTCATCTCCTTCCCCTTTGAGGTGATAATGCCCACGATGTCGGGGGCTCCACGGGTGCAGCACCACGGACTGAGCATGTTCTCGCTGCAGCTGAACGGCGGCAGGCGCCTCCCCCGCATGATCTCCATGACCCCGCTCTTCCAGATCGAAGCGGCCCGCGCTGTGACCTTCGACGTGCTGGTAGACGACCTGCAGGTGCTTATGGCGCTCCTCGCACATCGGTTGGTGGCCGGTGCCACGCCCCGGGCACACCGCAAGAGCCACCTCAGCACCCAGGGGGTGCCGCGCCTGTCCGTGGACGTCGTGTTCCCCAACCACCTCACTTATTTCGACCTCCTCACCACCCTACGCGAGCTCCGCCGCTCCCATCTTCCTGCTACGACGTTCTTTGGCCTCAAGGATTTGGCAGCGGACGTGAACACGTTCATCTTGGAATGCAATGGGCCAGGGGTCTTTGACCACTACTGGGCGCTGTGTTCCCAGATGTCCGCGCTCAGCGCGACGAGATTCTTGGTGGTTTCGGATGCTTCTCCAGACACGTGGGCCGCAGTTTTGGACACGATCTACCAGCGCGACCCGGGCAACGCTGCGACCCGCCTCAAACATCGCCCCTCCAGATTCGGTGGCCGGGCTATCGCCACCGCCGCCGCGACGGCCCCGCGCTCCGCTGCTGCCAAGCGGAGGGCCGGGAAACCCAATTCCATCTCCGACTTCATCGCGGAGGTGCGGGTTCAGGGCGAGCTGGGGCTGCAGGACCAGGAGGTGATGTCACGCCTGATGCGCCACGCCGTCGAAGCCACTGGCATCGCCCTCACCCTGGCGACGAACTCCGACCACCCTAAACCAGGGGAGTTCTACCACGTGCCCCGTGACGCGCTGCCCATGCCAGGGGGGGTCATCAAGGTGTTGGCCAAGACGAAGGCGGACATCACCATGTTGTACACGACCCTCCACGGGCAGGCGATCCAGGTCGGTCAGGACATGATCCGCGTGCAGGTGGTGAATGACATGATGGACCTCGCGGCGGAGACGGGAAACGACCCGCGGGCCCGGCCCTAGGCGCCCCCGGAGCCCGCGAGGCCGGGCGCCTCAGGGGATCGAGGTCGGTCGTTGACCTCGGAATTCGGTGCATTGATTGGGAGGGCTTCGCAGGTTTCGCCGTGCTGCTCGTCTTCCGCGCCCACGTGGATTGCATTTCGCCTTCTTCGCCGTCGCGGCCTGACCTTCAGCCTCCGTCTCCTGCTGGCCCAGATTTTTCTGCTGAGCATTCTATGCACGCCTCCCTTCTGCCCTCTTCTTCTCACTCCTCCCTTCCCTCTCGCGCACGTGATTCGCCATGCGCTAGGGGCGGCCAGCGCCACACGAGCGCGATGGCGCCCCGCCTTGCTCTCCCTCCTCTCCTGTTCTCTGCTGACGAGCTTACGCCCGACGCCGACGACGCCTGCGGTGACGTCCCGGTGCACATTTATCGACGTATGCGAGTTCTGCGAGCGCTTGGTGCTGTTCCTGCTGGCCGTATCTTGCCGCCGCCGGTATCTCGTCCTCGTGCTCTGCCAAGTGGCCTCGATCGTCGGCGAGGGCAGTTCTTGGGAGACTTCGCCGTTACGACGTGGAACGCCCAAGCTCTCTTTGCGTCTGACATATATCGCTCCACTGCGAAGATCTCGTACGTCGCGAAATTGATGACCAAATCCGACGTGTGCTTGATCGCCGAAGCCCATGACACGGAGACCAGCAATTCGACATGGAAGGCACCGCCGGGCACCACGGCTTGGCGGTCTGAAGGGGCCTCGGCGGGGCAGGCCGGGGTCGGCGTGATCGTTCGAGACACGTTCCTCCGATTATTCTCGGAACCTCCCCGCTGGGTCCACATCTGGCGCGGTCGAGCCGCCAAGTTGTGTCTCCGGGGTACCCGCGGCGCTCTGGACCCGGCGGTGGTCTATGCGCACGCGGGCAACCACAGCGCGCCTGAGGGAGCGGACCTTGACGGCGTCCCCGCCGCCAGGCATGGCCACATCCACTCCTACTTCGACCTGCGCTCCTGCTTGCGGTGCAAAGTGCGCGACGCCCTGGCTTCCCCCGAAGATTGCCTCGCGGTGTTGGGGGGCGACTTCAATTACGTCACCGAGGAAGAGGATAGGATTGCGCTGAACACGATGACCTACACGGGGTACCGGGACAATCGCGATGAGCAGCATTTTAAGGCGACCATCGGCGACAGGTACAACCTCTCGGAGATGTTCCAAGGCGAGCTCACCCACGCCTCGGCCTCCGCGCGGTCCCGCCTCGACCGTATATATGCAAACTTCCCGTTGGCGGACCAGCTGGACAGGCGCATCCGGTGCTCCGCGCTGGAGTGGCGGCACGACCTCTCCCACCACCGGGCTGTCTTCTTCGCTCGGCACACCCCTCAACATGGCGACGGCGATCTACGGCCGCTCCCGCCCTCAGCATTGTCGCACCCAGACTTCTCCAGGAGGGTTGCGTTGGAATATCTTGCGGCTCGCCAGGACCATCCCGAGGCTTCCGCGCTGATACGCCTCCGCTTGTACATTGTACAAGGCGGCGATGCGCCTGGTCGCATCCCGCATCGAAAGCGAGCGCTCGACGCCTCCGGCCGCTACCGCGCTTGAGGGCCGGCTGGGGTGCACCGTGAAATTCATCCGGGCAGCTGAAGCCGGCCGCGTTCACGAGATCTCCACTTGCTTGCTGCGATACCCTTCCCTGCGGGACCACGTGGACAACCCGTTCGTCGTCGAGGGCAACATGTCCCGGCATCTCCGCGGGGTCCGGCTACGCGCGATCCAATTGGCGAGGGAACACGCTATCGACGAGCTCGGGAAGTCGCACGCCGACCTCACCAGCGAGGACGATTTCCGCGCGACGCAGGCCCGGCAGAAGAACGCCCGCCTGATTTACCGGCTTGCCCCAGGACGTGCCGGCGGTGTCTCAGCCGTGGAGCGGCCCGACGGGGAGGTGGTGACCTGTCCGGACGGGAAGGCTAATGCTCTTCGTTCTCATTGGGGGCAGGTGTTCAAAGCTAAGGGAATCGACACGGCCTTGCTGCGCGCCTGGACGGACGAGGACGAGGACACCCGCCCACTCAGGGACGCGGTGCCGTTCAAGGACTCCTTCCGCCTCTCTCGTCGCCACGTTCGCAAGGCCATCTTGAGCTCCAATAACTCCTCCCCGGGTCCAGATGGCATCCCGTTCCAGGCGTGGAGGTGCAACGTGCGGCTCTCGGTGGAGGTCTTGAGCGACGCTTTCGCGGCCCTGTCCGGGGGCGATGCCCAGGAGGTCATGGAGGATTTTGCGGCGGACTTCAACTCCAGCCTGCTCTTCTTCCTCCCCAAAAAGCCCTCCGGGGTGGGACCCACGGGCGAAGGGTATTACAAGCCAGCAAACGTCCGTCCTTTGAACGTCACGAATACGGACATCGGCTGTTGGCCAGCGCGGTCCGGCTTCTCATTGAACCTGTTGTGGGCCCTCGCGTGTTGGACATCCAGCGCGGGTTCATTACTGGGAGGTCCATGCTGTCCAACCTTGTCGACATCGAGGAGGCTGCGGTGCGCGCCGCGTGCGCGTCGGACGACGGGGGCGCTATCTTCTTCGACTTCGCGGCCGCTTTCCCGTCCATCGAGCATTCCTTTCTTCGGTCCGTGTTCGAGTCATTGAATTGGCCGCCATGGCTGCGACGTTTCATCGACGTGCTCTACAACGGGAACTTCTGCGAGATCGTCCTGGACGGCGCCCGGTACCAGGGCTTCCCGATCCACCGCGGCATCCGGCAAGGATGCCCCCTCTCCCCCCTCCTTTTCGCAGTGGCCGCGGACTTGCTCTTGAGGCGTCTCGCCCGCGACTTCCCGGCCGTAACCCTTCGGGCGTACGCCGACGACGCGGCGCTGGTCGATCCGCATCTTTTGGAGCACCTGAGCCCGCTCGAGCAGGTCTTCGGCGAATACGCCCGGATCTCCGGCCTGGAGCTGAATGTGGATAAAACGGTGTTGATCCCATTGGGGCAGCTGTCCAACGAGCAGGTTCGAGATCAGATCCAACGGCGCGCGCCGCTATGGGGCGCGATGTCGATTGCGGACTGCGCGAAATACCTGGGCTTAGTGGTGGGGCCAGGGCGCGGTCAGAAGTCCTGGAGCGCAGCTATGGGGAAGTTCTTGGATCGCGCGAACGTGTGGGGCAAGGTCGGCGCGGGAACTTTGCGCGCCATCGAGGCGTGCAAGGTGTTCGTCGCCTCCGTGGTCTCCTTCATTTTGCAGCTCGACCCCCTCCCGGACGATTTCCCCCAGCTGGAGGCCCGAGCTCTGCGGAAACTCTTCCCAGGGCCGTGGGACTGGATCACCGGTGACCTGCTCAAACGTGTGAGCTCCCTCAGCTTCCCCCGGGACCTGGCGGACCTGTTCGCGAAAGCCGACGTTGCTAAAGTACGGGTGTCGTTACACGAGGCTCGCCGGAGCGGAGGCTTGAGGGTGCGCTGCCGCGCCGCCTCCTTGAGGTCATTGCTCGCCGACTTCGACAGCATCCGGCGGTTGGGAACCCGCCTACCGTGGGCTACCAGTACTTTCCTCTTTTCGCTGGACTCCGCACTCGCGGCGTTCGAGGGGAAGGGCGACCTCACCGCGGCACTCATGAATCCAGAAACCAAGGAGGGACAGCGAGAGGGTTGGCAAGCGCGCGCCCTGCGCGCCACCCGCCCTGCCCACTCCGAGCCAGCAGGACGATTCCTACGGCGCCGTCTCGACCACTGGCCGGCTACGGTTCTCTCGGGTCACCGATGCGCAGCATATCGACGGCAGCTCCAGGATATCCGGGCCCACATGCCCCCCCGAGTGTTGGCGGCTGTACTGCGGGTGGGCCTCAATGGGTGGATGACGGCTCGACGGTTTGGGCGTTCTGGGACGTGCGTTCTGGGTTGCGGGCGGGCCGACGACTCCATTGAGCACTACGCCCGCTGCCCGTGTTACCATGGGCTCTGCCGTCGCCATCTTCGCTTGGAGCGGCCACCGCACGACCTCGAGCTGGACGTATTTCTCTCCCTCCGCCCTGCAACGCGACGCATACTTATCGACGCACCTCCTGAGGGCGGCGCCCGGGCCTCCTCCCTCCGCGCCTTGAGTGTTTACGCGCTGTACCGCACGCACAACTGTTTGAGATTAACTCCCACGGCGGGGCCTGCCGCCGAGCTCTTCCGCGGTTTTCTGCGCGAGGGCGCACGGGGCCACGCTCCCGCGATGGCGCTCCTGAGCTCGGTGCACAAGCGCCGGCACCAGGCGTAGCCCGCTGGCTTCGGCAGTTGCCTCGCTGCTCCTAGTGGGGCTCTGGTCGTGCTCGTTGGCTCTCCTCCTCTTCTTTCCTCCCCTCCTCCTATGCGTGTTGGCGAGTTTCACTTTTATATCGTATATCGTTCTCACAGGGCACCTGGTGCTTTCCCCCTCCCCGCTGTCTTGTGGGTGAGGCTTCCTGGCGCTCGCTGCCACAGTGCGTTTTGTGGCCTCTGACGCGCAAGGACCATGAGTTTTGTCTCTGCCTTCCCCCCTCTCCTCCGCTGCCTCCTCCTGCCCCCTGTTCTCCACCCGGTCTCACCGATACGATGTTGGGGTATTTCGTATCGCTCCGCGTTCGCGCGATTTTGCCAGAGGCCGTGCTCCTAAGCAGTGGCGGAGACCTGCGCTGAGTGTTGGTTCCGTTTGTGCAGTCTTCCTCCCTCCCTGCTCGTTGTCCTCCCTCCTCCTTCGCCCTCTCTCTCCCCTGCTCCCGCTTGCCTTTCAGTGTATATGTTTGCCCCTCCTGTGGCGGAGCTGCTCCTGCAACGGATTGTAACGAGGGTGCACGCTCGCCCGGGCAATCATTGTCACAGGTAGCTTCTTCTTCCCCGGCCGGAATTTCGGCCACGTTCGCAGGACAGCCTTGCGACGACCATGCGTTGTGTATACTATCGCTGTCCGCTCCCATCTCCTGCTCCTCCCAAAAAAAATGGGCTCTCCGGAGGGCGGAGGGTCTGGAGGATCGGAATGGGTACGGGAAAAAATGGGTATGAAGACTGCAGTAGGGGCCCATGCCACGAAACACCATGCTTGCCTCCAGGGTGCCCTGGGTTTCTTGGGTTATGATGGTTTTGCAATGGAAAGCGCGACGTTCCCACACCAAGAGTCGATGGACGCCCTGTGGTCTCAGGGTTGGGTGATTTGTGACAGGTTTCTTGTGGTCGGGCCCCTACTGTAACAGCCAAGCCTGGCCATCTTGAAGAGGAATCGCTGTCGGCGTCGCTGCGGGCGGTGCCCATGAGAGACACAGGGCCGTCTGCCCAACAGCGGCCGCTGCCGGTTTTGGACAACATGTGTTTTTGGGCCTCGTATCCGTTTTTTTTCCGTATTCGCTTCGGGCGTCCAAAGGGGAGGGGGAGCGGAATCGTCAGAGGAGGGCGAGTTAAGACAGCGGCCGTTGGCTTTCGGCGGGGGCCCTTGTCGCCATGGCTGGGCGCAGCCCGGAATCCTGGTGCGCCAGGACTCCGGGAGGGGTCTGGAGGCCGATTTTGAGCTGCTGTTGTCTCAACTCGCCCTGCTTCGAGAGAGGCCCCCAAACGGTGCGGTGGCCACCCTGCGTGGTGAGTCAGCGGGGATTCTGGGTGGCCGAATGGTTTTGGGACAACGGGTCGTTCTCCGAGGGCTTTTCGGGCAGCCAGGTCCTCCAGGGTCGCGGAACGGTGCGGCGACGGACCGTGCGGTGAGGTCGCTGGGGGCTGCGAGGTCACCGCGCGGTCCGTCACCGCACCGTTCCCAGGCGTGCAATGCCCACTCCGCGCGGCCTCCTCGCAGCTTACCAAACTGGCGACTGTTTCGCAGCTCCCAGCCCCCAGGTAACTACGAGGTCTGGTCTGAGTCCCCGTGGTGTGCCCTTCCTGCTGGGCTTCCTCACAGCTCACACAAGGTGGCAACAGGTTCGCAGGTCGCAGCCCCCAGGGCCTCGCCGAGGAAGGCCCTGCGAGGGACGACTCGCCCCCGGGGCTCTCGCTCGAGACATCCTCGCAAAATCGCCCCCCCGCAGAAAGACCTGCGAGGTAGTCCACCGCGCTCCCAAGGACCCCTTCTGGGGATCCCGCTCGTTTCGCGCTGAATCCCGCGCCTCCGAGGGTGCGAGCGAAAAGACCCCGCGCGTGTTGCGCGGAACCCCGTGCTTCCAGGATCTCCCAGGGGGGGGGGCGGGGTTTGAAAAGACCCCGCGCGTTTCGCGTTGAACCCCGCGCTCCCACGGGGGGGGCGAAAAGACCCCGCGCGGTTCGCGCTGAACCCCGCGCTTCCAGGGGGGGGCGGGAGTCCCCGCGCGTTTCGCGCTGAACGTGCGGGGACTGGTGCGCGCGAAATCGACGCCGACGACGACGACCAGCGACGACCGACGACGACGTGGAGTAAATGTTGGACCGGCGATGACGACGATCGACGAGTAAATGTTGCCGACGGGGGGGGGGTGCTGCGTCGGCGCCGCGCAGGCCCAGGGGGACGACCGACGACGACGACGACGACGACGACGACGACGACAGACGACCGACGAGTGCGAGTAAATGTGGTGTGGCGCCGAGGGGAGGCGGGCGGTGTTTGCGCAGGCGCCGTACAAGCACGCGGGGGGAGACCACCGACGACGACGCGACGACCGACGACCGACGAGGAGTAAATGTCGCCGGGGGAGGGGTGGGAAAGGAGGGGCTGCGTAGGCGCCGTGCAGGCCTGAGGGGGACGACCGATGACGACGACGACAACAACGACGACGACGACGACGACGACGACGACGACGACGACGACGACGACGACCGACCCGACGAGTACATGTCGCCAAGGGTGTGTGTGTGTGTGTATGTGTGTGTGTGCTGCGTAGGCGCCGTGCATGCAGGCCGGGGGGGCGGACGACGACGGACGACCACCGACGACGACGACCAACGACGAGAAAATGTCGCCGAGGGGCGGGGGATAAGGGGGGGGGGGTTGCGCAAACGCCGCCGTACAGGCCCGGGGGGGGGGAAGACCGACGACGACGACCGACGACTGACGAGTAAATGAATGTCGCCGAGGGGTGGGTGCTGCGTAGTTGCCGCGCACGCAGGCCAGGCCCAGGGTAGATGTCGCCGCCGACGGGGGGTGGGGAGCGCAGGCGCCGTGCAGGCACGGGGGGGACGACCGACGACGAGGAATGAGCAAATGTCGCCAGGGGGGAGGGGGGGGTGCGGCGCAAGCGCCGCGAAGGCCAGGACGAGGACCACCAACGTCGATCGATGAGTAAACGTCGCCAAGCGGGGGGGGTGCTGCGCAAGCGCCATGCAGCATGACTGGGGGGGAGACGACCGACGACGACGACGACGACGACGACGACGACGAACGAGCCACGACGACGACGACGACGACGACGACGGTGACGACGACGACGATGTTGACGACGACGACGACAACGGTGAAGACGACGACGACGACGACGACGCGTTGACGACGACGGCGACGATGTCGACGTGGACGACGACGAGTACGCGATGACGACGACGACGATTTCGACGACGGCGATGAGGACGACGACGACGACGACCACGACGAGGGCGACGACGACGACGACGACTACGACGAACGAGCCACGACGACGACGACGACGGTGACGACGACGACGACGTTGACGACGACGACGACGACGACGACAACGGTGACGACGACGACGACGCGACGACGACGCGTTGACGACGACGACGATTTCGACGTGGACGACGACGAGTACGCGATGACGACGACGACGATTTCGACGACGGCGACGAGGACGACGACGACGACAACGACGACGACGACGACGACGACGACCACGACGAGTGCGACGACGACGACGACGACGACGCACGTCGAAGGCGAGTGCGACGACGACGTCGATGTCAAATGTGACGGCGACGATGACGGTGACGGCAGCGGCGGCGACGACGACGACGAACGACGAGCGAAAACGACGGCGCTGGCGTCGGAGGCCGCTTGGTGACGACTACGACGACACGACGACGCGCGACTGCAGCGAAGTGCATCACATTGGATGTGGCGGGGGACCCATACGTATGCAGTTATGAGTACTGCAATTGTGAGTCTCGTCTTCGGTTGTGTTTCCTATGGGGCCATGAAGCGTGTGAGGTGTATGCCGACATGGTTGAGGAACCGCATGCGGACCCTCCCAGAGGGACATTCGGTGGAGCTTCCTATGGTGCCACGAAGCGTGTGAGGGGTGTGTTGAAATGGGCGGGGAACCGCATGTGGACCCTCCCAGGAGGACCTTCGGTGGAGCCCCCTATGGGGCCACGAAACGATTGAGGGGTGTGCGGGAACGAGTTGGGAACCGCATGTAGGTCGAGCTTTGCAGCGGCAGAACCAGACAGCGCCCCCGGCCCTCGAGGAACGAGAGGAAGGGGATGGTTTCGGAATTTTGCTCGGACATCTTCTGGCCGTTTTCGCGTCGTTTCCGGCCTCTGGATGCCTCCGGAGGCCCTTGGGAATTTCCAGAAAGATCTCCAGGCCACCGGGGGCCGCCGCCGCCGCCGCCCTCCTCCCTCCTCCTCATCCTCCTCAGCCTCCACCTCCACCGCATCGTGCTCCCCCCTCCTGATGCTTTTCCGTCTCCGCGTCCCCATCTGTATCCCCATTCCTTTGTTTATTCCCTTCGTGCATACTCCGACTGCCAGCTTCCAGCGTGCGACTTCCCACTCCCGCCTCGACCTGTCGACCTGCAGTCCCCACCAGCTCGGCGCTCCGATGTCTAGCGGCCCGACCCCCCTACCGGCTCCGGCTACAGCTCCGCCCCCCCTCCGGCGGTACCAAGATGGAACAGTACCTTGAACGCCATCTTGGCTCAACATGTTTTCTTGGAGTTCGCTCCAAGGCCCCAGGGCATCCGACGACAACGCACCAGAGGGCTAACTAGCTGGCCGCTCTGCGGCTGACTGGGAGTTCTGTATATAGAAGAAAGGACAAGCGCCTGTGTTCGATGACGATGGTGAGAATGAGCGGGCGGCGTTGGTGCTGCGGGTGAAAATCAGGAGGGTAAGGATCAGGAGGGCGAGGCTCACCTGAATGTGAGGATCAGGAGTGAGGGTCACGTGGGTGAGGCTCAGGTGAGCGTGGAGCAGGAGGGTGAGGATGTGGAGAACGAGGATCAGAAGAGCGAGGATGAGAAGAATGAACATCAGGAGGGTGAGGATCGGGCGGGCGGCGAGGATCATTGGGGTGAGGATCGGGCGAATGTGGAGCAGGAGAGTGAGGATCACGAGCATGCAAATCAGGAGCGTGAGGACAGGAGAGTGAGGACCAGGAAAATGAGAATGAGGAGGGTCAGGATCAGGATCGTGAGGCGGGAGGGCGAGGATGAGGCGAGTGAGAATCAGAAAATCAGGAGAGTGGGGATCATGAGGGGAGGATCAGAAGGGTGAGGGCGGGCGAGGATCAGGAGAGTGAGGATCAGGAAGGAGGGGATGAGGAACGGAGAGGCCCAGGAGGGTGGGGAATGAGGACGGGATGATGCAGACGTCGACGACGACGAGGACCAAGCGCACGCGTGCGACGACTACGACGAGTACGACGGCAAACCAAATGGTCCCTGGGGGCGCGGTGGACTTCTTCCAGGCCCTTCCTCTGGGGGCGTTTTTGTTGCGAGGACGTCTCGGGGGCGCGGTGGACTTCTTCCAGGCCCTTCCTCTGGGGGCGTTCTTGTTGCGAGGACGTCTCGAGCGAGAGCCACGGAGGGGGACACGCCCAGCAGAGATCCCCAGAGCTGCTCTCCATTGGGGGCGCGGTGGACTCCCTCGCAGGGCCTCCCCCTCGGGGAAGGGCGGCTCTGCGAGGACGTCTCGAGCGAGAGCCCCGGAGCGAGGCACGCCCGAAGGCGCGGTGGACTCCCTCGCAGGGCTCTCCTCGGGGGGCGATGCTGCGAGGACGTCTCCAGCGAGGTCCCCGGAGCAGGACACGCCCAGCAGATCCCCGGAAGGGATCCCAGGGGGCGCGGTGGGGGTCTGATTTTCTCTCGCGCGCCAGGGGTCATAGGACGACGTGATTCCATCGAAGATTGACCAAGACAAGGGCGTCCGACTGACCATGCATCCGTTTTGGACGTACTGGCCTATACGCCGACGCCTCCCGGAGGGCGCTTGCCTCAGACTCGCAAGGTACGACCCCCGAGAATTACGACCATGGCTCTGCGAAGGCAGGATTCGGTTCGCATGTCACGGAATACCCCTCGGAGGCGGCGTTCGTCTGTCACGGAATACCCCTTGGAGGCGGCGCTTGTATGTCACGGAATACCCACTGGAGGCGAACACGACCCCCCCTTACGACACTCCCTAAGACCTGTACCGTTGGCCCTGCTGTACTTGCTACTTTGGATGTGACGGACAATCCGCGAATCCACGGCGAAGCCAAGCAGCAAAAGCAAACGGCTTACCTGCCGCTGACCTGGCGGCACTGGCTATGTTTGCTGTACCGGCCTACCTGCGATTTCACGGCGCAGCCAAGCAGCAACAGTTGCAGCAGTGGCAGCTGCAGCAGCGGCAGCACGTCAGCTCCGACGCCGTGCGTGGGCCCCACGTCTCGGGGCAACACCTCCACGGCCACGGCGCCAGGTCCGGCTCGCTCAGCATAGCCGAGTTCCGAGGACACTCTTGCTTCGTGACCGCGAAAACTCTGACACTGACTCCAACTCCAGCTCCACTACGCACGACGGGTGCCACGAGCGGCACGACGGACACCATGAGCTGTCGGACGAGTGCCAATCATGAACAGCACCGCGGATACCACGGCGGATACCACGGGCAGCACGACAGATCCCATGAGTTGCACGACGACTGCCACAATCAGCCACCTCGCACCAGACTGCCGGGGACACGATAACTTACACCAGACTGCCTTGGACACGATGCTTTGCCCCAGACCGCCAGGGACACGATAACCGCCGGGAACACGATAGCTTGCACCAACCTGCCGGGAACACGATAGCTCGCACCAGGCTGCCCTGGGCAAAATAGCTTTCACAAGATTGCCTGGGACACGATAGCTTGCACCAGACCGTCGGGGACACGACAGCTTGCACCAGGCTGCCGAGGACGCGATAGCTCGCACCAGCCCGCCGGGGACACGATATCTCGTGCCAGACTGCCGGGGACACGACAGCTCGCACCAGACTGCCGGGGAGGCGATATCGTGCACCAGACCGCCGTGGACACAGTAGCTTGCACTAGGCCGCCAGGGACACGATATAGCTTACATCTTCCGCTGGGGATGCGACAGCGCACACCAGACTGCCTTGGACGCGATAGTTTTGCACACGGCTGCCGGGGACACAGTTGCTCGCACCAGACCGCTGGGGACACGGTTGCTCGCACCAGACCGGCCCAGCCAACCGGTGCCCCAGGAGTTATGAGCAGCACGACGTGTACCACGAGCAGCACGACGGACACCTTGACCTTGACGACGAATGCCACGCGGAGCACGACGACCGGTGGGCGAGGGGCGCAAGAGCCAGGAAAATGACGAGGTGAGCCCCGCAGACACAGTTGATTTTAAACAAAGGCATTCCATGGCGAAGATGCCTCATGCAAATGCGGATGCACTGCCCTGCCCAGGCACCCCAAGTCGACCCCGCGATCCCAATGCGGCGCCGCGATGGCTCAAAGCTGACCCCAACAGGCGACGGGTGACGGCAAGTGAGAGGAGGGCCCTGATCCATCCAGAGGGCGGAGTCTGAAACACGGACAGAGTCTGAACCCAACGATCCTGAAATAGAGACAGCGCCCCGCGTCCCGCTGCCCGCTTCCTCCTCCCCGCTGCCCCCTCCCTCCTCCCGCTGCCCCCTCCCTCCTACCGCTGCCCCCTCCCTCCTCCCTGTCACCTCCTCCTCCCGCTGCCTCCTCCCTCCTCCCCCTCCTCCCTCCTCCCATTCCTGCTGCTGCCAATCATGTCCATCATGTCGGCACACCCCTCACGAGGATCGTGGCCCAAAAGGAAGCTCCACCGAAGGCCCCAGCGGCAGTGTTTGCATGCGTCCCCCCGCAGGAGGAGGAGGAGGAGGAGGAGGAGGAGGAGGAGGAGGAGGAGGAGGAGGAGGAGGAG
>CAUYUJ010011912.1:15000-20434 GCA_963575745.1 Prorocentrum cordatum | reverse complement strand
GGGTCTTCGGTGAAGCACTGTGTGCGGCCACGAAACGTGCGAGGGGCGTACCGAGATGGGTGGCGGGGACGCGAACGGACGGCACCACGTGGGGCCTTGGGTGGAGCGGGCGGGGCCACGAAACGCGTGAAGGGTGTGCCGACATGAGTTGCGAGGACGCATGCGGGCAGCACTATTTGGGCCTTCGGTGGAGTTCCCGATGGGGCCACGAAAAGTGTGATGGGTGTGCCGGAATGGGTGGCGGGCACGCATGCGAACGGCGCCATGTTGGCCTTGGGTGGAGCTGCCTGTGGGGCCACGAAACGTGTGGGAGGTGTGCCGACATGGGTGGCGGGGACGCAAACGGACGGCACCACCTGGCCCTTGGGTGGGGATCCTTTTGGGGCCACGAAACATGTGAGTGGTGTGCCGGCAAGGGTGGCGGGGGCGCCTGCGGGCGGTACAACTTGGGCCTCGGGTAGAACTCCTTAAAAGGCCACTGGACGTGAGGTTGTGCCGAGATGGGTGGCGGGGACGCATGAGTGCGGCACCAGTTGGGCCTTGGTTGGAGCTCCCTATGTGGCCACGAAGCGCGTGAGGGGTGTGCCGAAGTCAGCGACACGGACGCATGCGAGCGGCACCATTTGGGCCTTGGGTGGAGCCCCCTACGGGGCCACGAAACATGTGAGGGGTGTGCCGAAATGGGTGGTTGGGGCGCATGCGGGCGGCACCATTAGGGCCATCGTTTGAGCTCCCAATGGGGCCACGACACGAGGGAGGGGTGTGCCGACATGGTTGACTGGTGCGGAGGGCAGAGACAGGGATGGGAGGAGGGAGGGGGGAAGGAACGGAGAGGAAGGAACGCGCGCGGGGCGCTGTCTCTTCGAAACAAGGACCCAACACCACAAGATGGTTTGGAACAACTTCCCGGGACGAAACGCTGGTCACAGGGAATGGGTCGAGACCTTCGTGTGGACCGCTGTTACTCACGAAAGCATGACGTCTGGGGTCTGGGTTTGGTGCGCGGCTCTGGGGGTGCGCGGGTAGGCCAAACCGAAGCGCACAACCCGCCGATAACGAACGCATCGCATTCGGCGATCCGGGTGCCCCAGCGGGCCCGCACCAAAGGTCACTCCGGCGAAGGGTCACTCTCACGTGTAACGGAGGGGGGGGGACTGCACCGAGCGCCGAACCTGCTTGTTAACGAAGCGGATTTGGGACGGGCCTCTAGTCCCCTTACAGGCCGAAGGAGCTCCTGTTGCTAGTCCTCCTCCGCCTCCTCCTCCTCTCCTTTATCATCCTTATCTTAAGTTCCTCCTTCTTCATCATCCCTCCTTCCCCTCGTCCTTTCCTCTCCCTCGCCTCCTCCCCCACACTCATCCTGCGAGAAGGAGGGAGAGGAGGAGGAGGAGGAGGAGGAGGAGGAGGAGGAGGAGGAGGAGGAGGAGGAGGAGGAGGAGGAGGAGGAGGAGGAGGAGGAGGAGGGGAGGGAAAACATTGAGTGGGAGGAGAGGGGAGGAGGAAAAAGGAAGATCAGGACACAGCAGGCTGACAAGAAAGAGGAGGAGGCCGAGGAGGAGGAGGAGGAGGAGGATGAGGAAGAGCATGCAGCAGGAGGAGGAAGAGGAAGAGAGGGAGAGAGAGAGAGAGAGAGAGAGAGAAAGAGAGAAAACGGCAGGCACAGGCAGGCAGACAGACAGACAAACAGACAGACAGACAGACGAACGGACAGACGGACAGACAGACAGACGGGGAGACAGACAGACAGACGAACGGACAGACGGACTGACGGACAGACGAACGGACAGACACACAGACAGACAGACAGACAGACAGACGGGGAAGGACCCCCTTCCCCCGGGCGCTGGCCCCCGTCGCTCCGAGGCGACCCCGCGTCCGCGCCAGGGGCTCGCTCCCACCCGCGGGCTTCTGTGACGTGCCCCGCCGACGCGCCGAGAAATCTCTCGAAGCGCTGGGCACAGCTGCCTGCACGCCCCTGTGGGGCGGGGTAGGGTGGCGCGGGGCGGGGCGGGGGGTGCTGGAAATGTCCACACCCCAGCGCTGCGCGCAAGGCCCCCGGGTTGGCGCGCGCGCAGACGACGGAATAACTATATATATATATATATAATATTTTTTTATATATTAGTTGATTACTATATATATATATATATATATTATCTATAGTGGGGGGGGGGGGGGGCGACTACGGGAGCCCCGAGCACGAGCACGTGCCGACGCCCCACCTCTCCGCTTCCGCCGCGCCCTGCTGGCTTCCCGCGCGGGCGGACGCGCCGCCGTCCCGCTGCCGCCGGCCTCCGCCGCAGGCGAGACTCGCCGAGGGCGAGACTCGCCGAAGCGGAAGCAGAAAAAAACACGGCATGAACACAGACTTTTGGCGCCCCGCGCGGATGTCATGGATCGGTGCCAGTCCCGCTTTGCTGGTGCGCGGGGGGTCGCGGATCCATGACATCCGCGCGTGCGCGCACAAGTGTATAATCATGACCAGGGCCCGTCTGGGCGCACAATGGGCCCTTCTCCCACCCGCGCACGAGAGGCCCAGGCTCCATCTCTCCGCTCCTCCTACCCTCCTTTCTCTCAGTTCCCCCCACCCCCCCGGCCCCTGCCCTGAGCCCCCGAGCCTACTCCTCACCTCCTCTTCCTCCTCCTACTCCCTCCTTCCTTTCCTTCCTCCTCCTCCTCTCATCCTCCTCTCCTCGCCCCCCCTCAGCGCGAGCACTGGCCAACCCCCATGGGCCCCCCGGTCGCAGATGCCTCGCGAAGCGCCCTTGGGCCGGCGGCGCGCAGGGCCCACGACGGCGCACGCCGCGCCCGCGCCCCCCCTCCCCCCCGTCGCCGCTCTTTTTTTTTTCGTTGTGTCCGCGGCGGCCACCGCGGCGGCGCCTGCGCGGCGCCGGCGGCGACGACAGCGACGACGGCGGCGACGACGACGGCGACGACGACGACGACGGCGGCGGCGGCGGTGTCGCTTGCGCGGCGGCTCCAGACCCCCGACGTCGCTGATTTTTCGCAGCTTCGACCCCAGGAGGCCTTGATCCAATCCCCGGGGCCAGCCTTTCCGCCCGAGTCGTCTTCAGACGGGCCCCGCGGCCCAGCGACGGCCCCAGCGGCGGAAAGCAAGGACAACAGAAGACACCGCCCGTCGTGGTTGTTGTCCAGGGCTGACCCGCACCTCGTCCGCGAACATTTGGTCCCAAAGCGTTTTCGAACTGCTCGTTTTGAGCATCTCTGTCCTCCCTCAACCAGGCGGCCATGGACGAGGCCATCGGGGGCCGCCTTGGAGTCCGCGAACAGAGGACTCTGAACCAGTGGTGAACAGGTTGCGAGCATCCGAGCACGAACCTGAGGGGGAATGATAGGGGGGACTGGCATAGGGGGGAAACGTCTACCACCTGGAATCGGCGATGCATCGCCGATAGATCGGCCATAGGTCCCCGATAATGAATCCGCACGTTCCTGGGCAGGTTGGGGCTGTCGAGCCCTTATCGGCGATCAATTGGTGGATCAGGGGTCGATGCATCCCATCCTGCGGTCGGACCTAGGACAGAAGAACATCCTTCAAGACCATGAGACCCTTCGCCAGCCAAAACTCCCCAAACCACAAGATCACTCAAGCTGTCCTCCCCCAGGATGCACAAGAACGTCCAGCAAGCGCGAAGAGCATCAGGGTACCCTCCCCGAACAGACCTCGATCTTCTACCTCAGTCCGACCAGAAATCCTATCCCCCCCCAGTCGTTGCCCCTGAGAGCGCGTTTTACTGGCACGCCTTGGCTTTTTTACGACGCGAGGGGGTCTGGGGCGTACGGCGGCGACGTTGAGCAGGGATCGACCGTCCCGGCATTGCTATACGCTATAGGCCTACCACGAAATCCCACCAGCCCCCTGGGCGTCGGTGGTTTAGAGCGTTTCCTCTTCCACCTCTCCTTCTTCCCCTCCGGGGAAGGGTTCACCACTCCCCCTACCCCCTCCCCTGGACCTGGACGGGGGGTTCGCGAGTCGTCGGAGCGTCCAAAACGGCCTCGGCGAGGAAACCAAAATCACTGTTTTTACTAGGGTCTTGGCCCCATTTTGGCCATTTGGGGGTGGACGCTAATTAGACACCCCCCCTCCTGTGATCGATCTCACCCAAGATGGCCCAACTCCCAAGGGTCCCCATAGAGAGCCCCAAGAGGTGGCCAGGAAGCCCCAAGGGGTGCCCAGGATGTCCCCAAGAGGCCCCCAAGAGACCCCCAAGAGGCCCCAAAAGACCCCCCAGAGGCACCCAAGATGCTCCAAGAGGCCTCGGCGAGAATGCCAAACTATTGATTTTACTAAGGTTTTAGCCACATGTTGGCCTCTTGGGGGGGCACTTGTTAAGATGACTCCAAGAGCGCCTGGGAGAGCCCAAGATGACCTCCAAGATGGCTCAAGATATCCCAAGATGTCTCACAATGGCTTCCTCTGTGTGCTGCCCACTTCCCTGATCGAGGCAATTCCTCTGGGCATCGATCGTTTCTGGATGGGCTGGTGGGGATTCGCGAAGCGTCAACAGTTTCTTTTGAACCCACAAATGCCCTGCGAACCAAAAACATGCTCTTGGAACATACACCCGACGTGCTAAAACAAGACAGCCTCGGCCAGAAATGTCGTAAGAACCCTTCGTGCAGACCACAGAAAGCTCTCAGAACTTTATGTGGTGGGCCTATATCGGAACCGGCCAAAAAGGGGGTCGTCCAAGAGGGGGGGGCGCAACTCATGGCCGGCGGCACGTGCGCGGCGGGGGCCGGGGACGTGTTGAAATAGTAAGACGCGCCATGAAACCTGGGGCAATATCCTGCCCGCCGCCAAGACATCCCCCCCCCCTAGTCATCACCCCCCTATCTGGCCATCGCTCGGACGTCCATTCCCTGTGCATTTTTCGGTTTCGCGCGTGGCTTTTTCGCAGGATGGTCCAGGATGCTCCTTAAGAATCCCCCCCGAGAAGAAGTGCACACGTCCGAGCGATACCAGGCTACTGGCCGCCCCCGACAACAGGCTCTTAGAACTTTCTCTGGTGGTGAATCGGCACCTGCATGGGCGGGGTGCGGCTATCGGGCCCCCTGTCGGCGATCAACTGGGCGGTTGGGGGTCGCTGCAGCTCCCCCTTCTGTCGGCGGTGGGCCTCCCTGTACAGTCAAAACGTAGATTAAGGACGCGTGGCAAGGACGCAAGACCCTTGGAGGCTGAAGTTGGGATTTTTTTGGGCGGCGGCGACCAGTGAAAACGGCAAAGGACGGGCCACAGAGGCAAGGACGCAAGGGCATCCTAGATGAAGGCGCGCGTCCTTACTAGGCGCGTTGACTCTAGTAAACCACCATTTAGTGAAAGCGGCCTGGGACCGAAACCGACGGACCTGGACCCGCAAAAAATGGCGGCCGCGACGCCCTCTCAAGGACCGAAAACAGCCAATTCGCAAAT
>CAUYUJ010011912.1:0-7500 GCA_963575745.1 Prorocentrum cordatum | reverse complement strand
CAACTGTGTCTTTCTAAGAACATCACTCCTGGCTCACGCCTGCTATTGTCCAGTCTTCCTCCTCGTCTTTCTCATCCTCCTCGCTCTTCCTCGCTCACAGTCTCCCTCCTCCCCCTCCTCCTCCTCCTCTTTCTCCTTCCCCCCCTCCTCCTCCTCCTCCTCCTCCTCCTCCTCCTCCTCCTCCTCCTCCTCCTCCTTTACCCCGTCCTCCTGCTTATCTTACTCCCCCCTCAACTTCCTCCTTCCCCTCGCTCACCCTGACAATCGTCCGCCGACAGGCCCCCGAGGATGCAGGCAGGGACTGAGGGAGAAGGGGGAGGGCGTCGTCGTCGTCGTCGTCCTCGTCGTCGTCGCCGCCGCCGCCGCCGCGGGCGGCGTCGAAGAGGAGGCGCAGGCGGAGGGCTGCCTCCTCGCCCTGCCGCCCCTGCCCCCCCCGCCCCCTGCCTCCGGGGAGCCCCCGCCGCCCGCGGCGCGCGCCCCCGCGGGAGTCCGCGGGGCCTCCCCCTCTGGCGCGGCCGCCTCCTGGGAGGCGCGGCGCCGTCGGCGTCGGCGTCGCAGCCGCTGTCGGCGCCGTCTGCGTCGCAGTCGCCAGCGACGGCGTTGTCGGCGTCGGTCGGCGACGTCGTCGGCGTCGTTGTCCGTTCTCCTCCTCCTCCTCCTCCTCCTCCGCCTCCTCCCCTCCTCCCCTCTCCTCCTCCTCCTCTCCTTCCTCCTCCCTCCTCTCCTCCTCCCTCCTCTCCGCCTCCTCCTTCGTCCCCCTGGTCCTCAACCTCCTCCTCGTCCCACCTCCCTCCCTCCCCTCCCTCCCTCACCCCCTCCTCCTCCTCCTCCTCCTCCTCCTCCTCCTCCTCCTCCTCCTCCTCCTCCTGCGGCAGAAAGGATGCGGGCCTCAGCCGTTTGAGTGTGCACGTGTGCCCGTTCAGCGGCACGCCCTGCGGGGGTGCTCGTCCGTCTTCTTAGTATGAAAGAAACGGGTCCCGGACCCCGTGACCTTCCCCCAGGACCAGGCCTTCATGCTGATTGGTTTTCTGATTATCTCGGAACTCGTGGGGGGGCCCGAGAGCCCGACAACGGCGAAAAACCTCAGGACCCGTTCCCCTCAGGACCCCTTTCCCCCATGGCGAGTCGTCTCCCGTCCCCCCTTCCGTCTGTACAGCCCCCCTCGCCAACCACACCTAGCCGTCGCTTCGTTTCAACCACGGGCGGCGCCCCTGGCTGCCGTCTGTTGCGGCACACTCTGTCAGTCGGGCTGCGCAAGCTCAGCGGCCCGCGAATGTTCGCGCGGCTCTAATTTCTCGACCCGCACTTGCATTGCGTTGCGTATGCGCTTCGGGCTTTTTCCGTATACATCGCCTCTGCGCTTTTCCCCTGGATGTAGCTGCCCCCGTTCCAGTCCACCTACCTATTACGCCAGGTGGTCATTTGCCTAAGCGCGACCTGGCTTAGCACATCGCGACAGCGTCACCTCGCCGCTGCAGGAAAATTGTGTGTGATTGTGTGTGTGTGTGTGTGTCCCACCGTCTGCCTTGGTCGGGCCGTCTACCTGTCGCTCCTCCACCCGTTCGACGTGCCATTGCTCTTTCGCGCTGCGCCCACCTCGCCCCATTCCGCGCACGTCCCCGCGAGAGTGACCCGGTCGATCCCCCATGGACGGATCCCTGGTCCCCCCGCTGCGTGAGCTGGCAAGGCCGCGCGCTTGCTCCCCCTCGACCGTCTACGCCGCGCCGCCGCGCGCGTGGCCGCGATGCCGACAAAAAGTGTGTGTGTGTGTGTGTGTGTGAATGTGTGTGTGAATGTGTGTGTAAATGTGTGTGTGAATGTGTGTGTGAATGTGTGTGTGTGTGTGTTTGTGTGTGTGTGTGTGCGTGTGTGAGTGAGTGAGTGAGTGAGTGAGTGAGTGAGTGTGTGTCTGTGTGTGCGTCTGTGTGTGCATGTGCGTGTGTGTGTGTGTGTGTGTGTTTGTGTGTGTGTGTGTGTCTGTGTGTCTGTCTGCGTGTGTGCGTGTGTCCGTACGGTAGCCTCGTGCGGCGTCGACGCGCGCAAAAGTTTCTGACACCGCGTCGATATTTCAACCTTGACCCGATCACGGCCCCCATCGTTCAAGGTTGAATTCCGTCGGGTCCTGTGGCATTACAGTGCCCTCCGTGCTTCCGCGCCGTTCTATACTGCGGAGTTCGACCTTGAACGCCTTCGCCGGCGTCGCTGGAGCTCCATCGCCGCATGAACATGCCGCAGCATTGGGTCGGGCATGTCCTCCTACAGGCGGATTCTAGAAGAAACATAAAAAAATAAGCAACACCTGAGCAATAATAGGAACATCCCCCCAGGCTGTCTTTTGACTGCTCTTGCATATTCGTCCTGTGCAAAGACGTGCCCGCCTGAACCGTAGCCGTTGGCCCAAGCCGTCTGGGGCAACCCCCCCCTCGAGGGCCTCGCGCCCCAGGAGGTGAGGCCCCCCCCCCCCCACCCGAGCCGCCCACTGGGCCGCGCGCCCCTCCCCCGCGCGGGGCGCCCAAGGCCGCCCGCGCGCGTGGCCTCGCCCTCGCCGCGGCTGCCGCCGCCGGGGTGCCCCCCCCTCTCGCGGGTCCACAGAGGCCCCCGAGATCTCCAAACGATGCCACGCCTCTCCCGGTCCGGGCAGCTCCGCTGGGCATCGTGTCTGGATGGGCTGGCGGGGGCATACGCGAAGCATTCACAGTTTGATGTCTCAAGCGGGTGTGCTGTGATGATCAGGGGTTGCAGCGTGTACCAACGAGGTGTCCAGGATAAAACACATACAACCATACAACACAGCATACATAATGTAGACGGCAATCGGAGCATAGTATTACATGCGAGAAGAAACGCCTGGAAAAAAGTACGTAGCTCGTACACAGGGGATCCCTACATACAGGCGGGGCACCATGAACTTATACAAAACGGAACATACCAATAGTAACATTGAGCAGGCATCACACACAACCCAAACAACACGGAACATCAAAAGCAATAAGACATCCTGACACAAAGAAGCAACTAAACATGCAATGCGATTCCCCATTATCTTTAGCCGTCCTTGTCCTATTCATTATCCTCCCTCTGTCGCGTGTGTAGTTATTTCTCTCTCTCTCTCTCTCTCTCTATCGAGCTCTGTCGAGCTCTCTGTTTCTCTCTTCCTCTCTCTCTCTCTCTCTCTCTCTCGCTCCCCCCCTTCCTTTGCTATGTGGATATATAGATACACATCCACACATCCCCAGGCCGAGTTTTTCCTTTGGGATTAAAAATACGAGAACACCGATGGGTCCATTTGGATCCCTTTTCGGGTGTGCGACCATGTCGTGGATCCTATTTCCGTCTTGCGCGGATCCAACTTCCCGTGTGAAGAACCATGGGTCAGCTTATACTCCAGGAGTGCATGTGTAATGATGAACTAGCATCCTGGCCCCAGGGGAAATGGGATCCGCGGGCCACCGCACGTGAAGCATCATGCTATCCACCGAAGTGTGGACCTGCTGGCCAAAGCTATGACTCTACGGGGGAAGAAGGGGTCTCCCTAGGACGGAGAGGCAAAGAAGGAAGGAGGAGGCACGAAGCCGAAGAGAGCGCCACGTGTATCCGCTCACCTGAACGGCACGTCGCTTCCGACATGTGGGGCTCCAGAGGTAAATCGTTCGGCCTTCGTAGGTATATCTTATATACGCATATAGTTAAGTTTGTGTCTGCATATGTATATATATATGTGTGTGACTAGATCAGGTACACGTATGATGATCTATCAGCTCCCATATTCATGTCACTCTTGGCCCCTCTCCCTTCTCTACATAAACATCCAAGTCGTCCAGGCCCGCCGCATCCTGTCTCCAACTGTCGCTGCCGCTGTAGGGTTCGGAGCTCATGATGAACGCAGCCATCAGATTCCAGCTCCTCCTCCTCCTCATCCTCCTTCCCGCTGCTCCTCTTTGGACGCCCGGAATGGGTACGGAAAGAATGGGTACAATGCCCAACAGCAAATGTCGTCCCAAACCGACAGCGGTCGCTGTTGGACAGGCGGCCTTCTGTCTCGAACGGACACAGGACGCGGCGGCGCGGACAGCGAGTCCTGTTCAAAATGAACAGGATCGGCTGTTGGGCATTGTACCCATTCTTTCCGTGCCCATTTCGCTCGTGCAGATCACCCGCCTCCTCCTCCTCCTCCGCCTCCCCGCTTCTCCTCCTCCTCCTGCGCCTGCTCCTGCTCCTCCTCCTCCTCCTCTCCTCTCCTCCCTCTCCTCTTCTACCTCCTCCAGCTCCTCCGCCTCCTCCTCCTCCTCCTCCTCTTCCGCTTCTCCTCCGCCGCCTCCTCCTCCTCCGCCTACCGCTTCTCTCCCTCCTCCTCTTCCTCCTCCTCCTTCCCTTCCTCCTCCTCCTCCTCCTCCTCCTCCTCCTCCTCCTCCTCCTTCTCCTCCTCCTCCTCCTCATCCTCCTCCTTCCCGCTCCTCCTGCGCAACCACCAGCAGCGCCTCCAGCTCCGCCACGCGCGCGCGCAGCCGCGCGCCCTCCTGCGCCCGCGGCCCCCGGCCGCAGGTGCAGCGGCAGGTGCACCAGCGCTCCCCCGCCTGCGGAGGCGGAGGGGGTGCACCGAGACCCCGCTGCAGTCGTCGTGCTAACATTGGGGAAGCTGCGTCGCATCGGCGGGGTGGTCGCTCCGCGATCGGCTGCGCCCCGAGGCACTGGAGTAGGAGGAGGAGGAGGAGGAGGAGGAGGAAGAGGAGGAGGAAGAGGAGGAGGAGGAGGAGAACGCATGATGAAGTGCCGTCGCTCGGGCGTCCATTTTCCGTGCATGTTGTCGGCTCCGTGCGCGTTTTGCTTCGCTCGATGATCCAGGATGTTCCTCGAGGGTCCTCGCAAAAGATATACACGCGTCCGAGCGATGCCAGGGTAAGGAACGAAGGGGCTTTTCTGGCCAGGTCAGGCCTCGAGCACAACAGGCTCCACAACATAAGTTTAAGGAACGGTTCGAAAACCCGAGCCCCTCCTGAGCCCAAAGCGGTCCTTGCCTCAGCGTCCTGACTGTACTCGCCAGACCTCTTCCAGGGCGCACTCCCGACCAGAAGCTCAAGGGGAAGCCAGCCGTGGCGACGAGGGCCTCCCTCAATGGGGCCACGGGACACGCAAATGCATAGCCGCAACTCCCAGGATCCCCCATGTTCTCAAATATTTTCTGGACCTTCGCCTTCCCCAGGCCAGCCGTGGCGACGAGGACCTCCCAGGCCCCCGACGTCATTACGATTTCAGACGCAGCGTCGACCCCAAAATCGGGCCTTTGCTGGCCCGGGTCGCTGCAAGCCCAGCCCGGGTCGGTCGGGCCTTGCAGGATGCTGCAAGAGATCCTGCAGGATCCTGCAGGATCCTGCGCGCTGGCCCGGGTCAATGCAACCCTGGCCTTGCAAGATCCTGCAAGATCCGGCGCTCTGGCTGAGACCCGTCCGTTTGCATTGGCCCCCGTCTCCTACCGGCTCGACCACTCGCCATCGCTCGGACGTCCACTGCACGTGCATTTCGTCGGTGCCATATCTGTTCCGCAAGATGATCCGAGATGCTCCTCGATTGTCCTCGTCGGCGAGTCGAGGAACCATGCCCACTTCCGAGCGACGCCAAGACCAAAAATCTCGACCCAATCTCCGGGACCGGTTTTTCAACCTGAGTCGCTGTTTGACCGTAAGGGGCCCCAGGCTGAAAATAGCTAAAAAACCTGCCGCCTTGACTATTTCATGCCTCGAGCTGGGTCTGGGAAAACGGAAGCCATGCAAGCGTTGCGGAAAAAGACAAAACCAAAACGGTCCTGGCGTGATTACTTCATGCCTCGAATCGCTATCTTCCCAGACCCCCGCCGTCGTTTTTTTTGTTCTCGACGTGGACCCCCAGACGTCCTCGACCCCTTCCCCAGGACCGGCGTTGCCTCCTGAGCCGTTCTCTGACGGTCCCAGGGGCCGGCAAAGGCCCCCGGAACCCGAAAATTGATCAGGGACTCACCGTCCTGGCATTCCTAGTGTTGGGCCTACCGCGACATGTTCTCAGAACCCGAACATGTTCTCATCACAGAAAAACGATATTCTTAGAAAATACGCCCGGTGCGCTAAGACAAAACAGTCCCAGCCAGAAATGTTCTAAGAACATTTGGTGCAACCCACAAAAGGTTCTTAGAACATTCTCTGGCGGGCATAAGGCGAGCCAGGACGCTTCGCCACTGCTTGAGAAAAGGGGCCAACAAAAACGGTCCGTCGCGAGCTTTTCGCGACGCGCGGGGGCGTCCGACTTTCCCTGTTTTGCATCCTCGGGGGACCTCGTCTGTCCCGTCGCGGTCCTATCCGCGTCGAATCCGTGTTGAATCCATGTCGGCCTCGCCGGATCTGCGTCGAATCGGTGCCGAATCCGCGTCGAATACACGCCAAATCCGCGACGAGGCCGCATCGAGCCCACATGGGGCGCAAGAAAAGACACCAACTTCGGGGACAGGCGAGGCCCCCCGAAGATGCAAAGTAACCTCCGGGCTCGTGTTCTGACAGCCCCATGGTCCGGCGAGGGCCCCCAGAGCCCGAAAACGGGCCAACAAAAACTGTCCGTCGTCGTCGTCGTCGTCGTCGTCGTCGTCGTCGTCGTCGTCGTCGTCGTCGTCGTGGTCGTCGTTGCCGTCGGCGTCGGCGTCGCGAGTTTTTCCTGACGCGCGGGGGCGTCCGACGTTCCCTCCCCCGACTCAGGAGCGGCCAAGAGGGGGGTGTCCAAGAGAGGGGGGTGCAAATCATGACCGGCGGCATGTGCGCGGCCAAGGGGGGGAGCCAGGGACGCAATGGAACAAGAAGAGGCGCCATGAGATCTGGGGAAATATCATGGCCCGCGCCATGATATCCACCCCCCCCTAGTCATCACCCCCCTCTTTTCCGCCCCCGACGCGCGGGGGGCGTCCGACGTTCCCTCCCCCGACCGCCGGGCCCGCCGTGCCCACGGTGGCGCCCGCCGCGCCCGCGGCGGCGGCGGCGGGCCGGGCCTCGGCGGCGCCCGCGCTGCGGGGCGCCGCCGCGGGCCACCTGACCCGGGCGCGGCCTATGAACCGACCCCGTTTTGGGCCGTTTTGGGGGGCCGTTTTGGGGGGCCGTTTGGGGGTCGTTTTGGGGTTGTTTTGGAATCGTTTTGGGCCGTTTCGGGGTCGTTTTGGGGGGCCGTTTTGGGGGCCATTTTGGGGTCGTTTTGGGGTCGGCAAACCATCGGGCCGTTTTGGGGGTCCGTTTCGAGGGGCCGTTTTGGGGGCCGTGTGGGAGCTGGCTGCGGCCTCCGAGCAGGCTCTCGCGGGCCCCCTGGGGCCGTCAAAAAACGACGCAGGACGGAAAATGGGCCCGACTCCTCCTCCTCCTCCTCCTCCTCCTCCTCCTCCTCCTCCTCCCTCCTGCCTCCTCCTCCCTCCTCCTGCCTCCTCCTCCCTCCTCCTCCCTCCTCCTCCCTCCTCCTCCTTCCTCCTCCATCATCCTCCCTCCTCCTCCCTCCTCC